>JBAGKP010000019.1:22767907-22792709 GCA_037177255.1 Melanotaenia maccullochi | reverse complement strand
CTTTATATAAACCATAAATTAATGATTTATTTGTGAAAAGGAAGGATTTAAAAGCATGATACGTTACCTTTAAGATTTAGAAACAATAATCAGTAGGGCTGGTATCAATTCAAATTTCAAGCATTGAGGAATTGAGGAATACACAGGACAGAAAAAAGGGGGTTAAACTTTTTAAATGTCCTGATTAAACCGTTTTGAGTCGCTCTAAGTATCCTTTAAGTTCAAATCTCTGATATCACGTTGTTAATACAACTCATAAAGAATATTGGATCCATTTAGACTCGTAATACGACCTCCTAAGTAGTACGAAATTTCTTCAGTGACGGTAGATTTAGCTTAATCAACTGTGCGTTCCCGTGACGACCATGACACTCAGCTGAGCAGGTGACTCCATCTGCTCCTCACTGGAGCAAGATGCCTCCATCTCCACCTGCCTAAGAGAATCTAGAAAACTCATATTTCTGTCTGATTTCCAGCTGGTTGACGTGTTTACTGACACGTGCACTCTGTCCTCTGACAGAAACTTGTGTGTGGGTGGGTGAATGGGTGGGTGTGACATGTAGTGCAAAAGTGCTTAGTGTGGTCAACATATGACTACAAAATGCTGTATGAGTACGGTACGGTCCATTCACCATAAAATTTATGGGGTTTTTCTGTATTTCATCAACTGCCAAATGCAAAACAAATCAGAAATATTTCAAGGACACCATAGAGTGAAATATAGCTCAGCTTTTATTTACCTTTGCTAAATGGGGAGAGTTTGTAAATATAGAGGCTTTGCTGAGAACATTTCTGGAGCCTTAAAAGTGCTCATGAGGATCATGAAATATCCTCATCATCCTAACAATGGTCTGTTCAAATGGCTGTGCTCTAAGGCTCATGAAAACAAACACAGAGAGACTCAAGAGGCTCAAGAGGAGCTTCTTCTCTCTTGCTGTCAGAACTGTGAACTCTGTCCTGCAGTGACACTGGCCAGTGTCCTACTTTCTGGTGCAAAACATAGTCATTTAATCATGTCACTGTAACTTGCAGTAATCAAAGGTTTATATATTACAAACTGTTTACATGATATATAATTTATGTATGTCCTCCTCCCGTGGGCTCACCACCTGCAGGAGGGGCCGTAGGGGTCGGGTGCATTGTGAGCTGGGCGGCTGCCAGAGGTGGGGACCCAGGCGGTCTGATCCTCGGCTGCAAAAGCTAGCTCTAGGGACGTGGAATGTCACCTCTCTGGCGGGGAAGGAGCCTGAGCTGGTGCGCAAGGTTGAGCGGTTCCTGCTAGATATAGTTGGACTCACCTCGACACACGGCTTGGGCTCTGGAACCACTGTCCTTGAGAGGGGCTTCCATTCTGGAGTTGTCCCCGGTGAGAGGTGCCGAGCAGGTGTGGGCATGCTCATTGCCCCCCGACTTGGTGCCTTTACGTTGGGGTTTACCCCGGTGGACGAAAGGGTAGCCTCCCTCCGCCTTCGGGTGGGGGGATGGGTTCTGACTGTTGTTTGTGCTTATGCACCAAATAGCAGTTCAGAGTACCTGCCCTTTAATAAGATTTCTCCGCAGGGTGGCTGGGCTCTCCCTTAGAGATAGGGTGAAAAGCTCGGTGATCCGGGAGGCGTTCAGAGTAGAACCTCTGCTCCTCCACATCGAGAGGAGCCAGATGAGGTGGCTCGGGCATCTGGTTAGGATGCCTCTTGGACGCCTCCCTGGTGAGGTGTTCCAAGCACGTCCCACCGGAAAGAGGCCCCGGGGAAGACTTAGGACACGCTGGACGGGCTACATCTCTCGGCTGGCCTGGGAACTCCTCAGGATCCCTCCGGATGAGCTGGTGAATGTGGCCGGGGAGAGGGAAGTCTGGGTTTCTCTGCTTAGGCAGCTGCCCCCATGACCCGACTCCGGATAAGCGGCAGAAAATGGATGGATGGTTGAATAATTTATGTATATATATTGTCAGTCTGTGTAGAACATGCACATTACTGCACAATCATTGCACTGTGGCTTATTTATTTTCATATTCATTATGTCTTTTAAGTTTGTTTAGTTTGTTTTTTACTAGAGTTAAATGTGTGCACAGCCTCGGAAGCATGTACGACTGCATTTCACTGTCATCTTGTATGTGCATGTGACAAATTAAAAAAATTAGAAAACTTGAAAAACTTGCCTTGTTGAATTTGCTAAAAATGGGTGTCAAACTGATGAGTCAAGGTCATTTAAACTTTTGAATGCATCAGACCTGCACCTGATGTCATCATGGTCAGGGGGTTTTTGTTCTGCTTTTGGTTTTATTCATGTTTATTTTTACTAACCTTGTTTTAGTTTCTCACTCTGTCCTTATTTAACTTTCAATTCCTGTTTGTCTGTTACACCTGGATGTCAGCTGCTTATAGTTACACTTCTGATTCATCATTAAGGGAAGTGTTTATGCTCCAAGTTTTCCTTTGTTTAGTGTGAGATCATAGTTCTGATCTTTCTTTTTATGTAAGCAAAATTTAACTGTAATTTAAGTGTAACTACTAACTCCAATAATGGGAATCTTGGTTGTTAACCACAGTCTGTTGTAAAAGTTCTGGTCTTTGCTGAGAATTTGCAGATTCAGCTGCAGCATATGAGCAATTTAATGGTAAAGGTACATCACCTATAGATTTACTTGTATAGTAAACTAATCAAATTAATTTCAATGTTGCATGCAACATAAGAAATTACCAACGTCTATTCATCCATCCATCCATCCATCAATCCATCAATCAATCAATCAGTCCGATTAGAAAAGTATAAATGATGTGGATCCTAAGGGAAATTAATTGCAAAACCAATTGTAGGGCAGCAGAAAAAGGAAACATTTCACCACATTAAAAACAATTCAGTGTAAGTTTTCCTCATGTATATGTCTTTTATTTAAAAGACTACAGGAACAAACATGACTTCATCTACAACCTGACACGCTCCTAAGTCATTAAATTGACTTTTCATTGATTATTTTCTGTCTTCTACTGATCATCATAGTTATCTATGTTAACTCATAAAAGTAATGTTATGGAGGTAAATACCAAACACGCAAAAACAGACAAGTTTTGGCAGTTTTTTTTACCTATGCAGAGTTGAGTGTGAATGCATTGAGTTTTATTGGAAAAGGCAGTAGTGACAAACACAAAAAGACACCAGTGTTGTTTGGGATACTAAACTGAATTAGAATAAACTGTTTTTATCATTTGTCATTTTGCTGAAAACATGATTGATTCTGCAGGACAAAGCAAACGCAGGATAAAATGAATTCTACTAATATGAAATATCTTCCATATATGTAATGTGGTTACTTGCAATTGACCAGCTTGCACATGATGTACGCGCTATTCATTGCAAAAAGCAAACTTAACACAGTTTTTAATTTTCTTTAGTTGGATCGGATAAAGCTTCAAACATACTGCTTTTGACATGCACAAGGAAAGACTTTGCAAGGAAAAACACTGAGGCTTAATGAACATGAATCATCAGGGTTATTTTCTTTAAAAAAGGAGCAAATGTAAAGGCTCTGCATTATTTTCTTTATTTTTACAGCAAATGGGGCAGAAATTTCACTAAATCAATACTATGACACTAGGTGATAATTTTAAGAAGCTATATAATAAATATGAGAAATTGTATAAAAATATAAACCAAGAATTTTCTGTGATAAAACTAGGGAAAGAGATTTAGGTACATGTGAAAACAAAGACAACTGTTGCACTTTGTGAATGCCTATGGCTATGTTCAGACTGTATTACATTTAGTTAAATTTCAGGCTATGTTGCCACAAATTTAATTCTCTTATTTTAGAATATACTGTAAAAAATAATATATATATATATAGCAAATAGTAGTTTGATATTTTGGAAACTATATTTACAGGTTTAATTGAGATTTTGATGTAATCTGTGTTGAATATGAATATAAAGACAAGAGATTGTTGGGATAGGATAACACAAAGACAATATTGGTTTGTCCTTTGTCCAATTCATAATGTAGTATTCATTTTAAGGAAGACTTGCAGGGATGTCCATTTCTAGGGCCACTTTCCTGCAGGTTTTAGATGTTTCCTGTTTCAAAACACCTATATCAAATGGGTCATTAACAAGCTGGGTTAGAAAATAGCAACAAGCTGAGATCCAGTTCATTTGAATTAGGTATACATACCAGGTAAACATCTAAAACCTACAGGACAGCAGCCTGGGGTGTCAGGGCATCCAGCTGCTGATGCATGTTGGACACATTTTGAATGCAGCAGTGCTTCTTAATTATGTATTGCAGAGCTACATTTAAACTTAACTCAAATGTCCAAGCAACATATTTTGCTAATAACTTTAGAAATGATGTGACTAAAGCCTGGTACACACAAAGATTATTGGGCTGTTTTTGTCCCATTTCTACCCCTTCCCCACCAAGGATGGCCGATTATCTTGAGTCTTATAAGATGTTCCTATAAAATGATCATTTGATCGACGTGTTAAGAGCAGATTCATCCTGATAATCGTCTTTGAAACAGGTTGTGGCAAACAATCAAAAACCATTAAACATGTTCAATATTTATGACCAAAACTCTTAACGCGTGTGAGGAAAGCTGACGACTCCTGAATTGTGACTCTGTGAATTGTGACGTGGATAAGAAGTCTGTGTTCACATTGTCTCCAGTCTATTTTTTTCAGTCTTGACCACCATCATTCCCTTATTTTGTATATCCTCTTCCATGCTGTTATACACGCCTGATTTTTTAACTATGTATGTGTGAGACTGAACAGATAAAAAATCTTGTCAGCTAAATAAAAACCTTATGTGTGTACCAGGCAGGAAAAAAAATCATCTTTGTTGAGATGTCTAAGGAATATCATTTGCCGATCAAACATTCGAAATACAAAATCTTAATAACAAGCTAAAAATGTCAGCAGTAGCTAGTGCTAACACTGCTTAGCTTAATTAGCACAGTTTGTCTGCTCCTTCGATGATGACATCCATGTTTACAGATGTACTGTTCAAGCTTCTGGTACACTACTTTCTGTGCATGCGACAGGTTTGTATTGCACTACATTGTTAAAGAAACATTTTAAATTTTGCACAGCACTACAAACCAGCTGATTCTGTACATAACAGACAGTAAAAGGATCGCAAATTTGAAAACAGCCATAAGACTTAAAACCCAAGGTGCAGTTAGCTGAGCTGTCTCGATTCTAAAGATAGTTTGATTTTGTGGTAAAAACAAAAGGTAGCTGTCTGTCCATGTTACCAGTATTTCTGTTATAATAAACCAACCATCTCTTTCCTATTGGCTTTTATTAACACATTGCCTTGACACTTAATGATACCTATGTCTTTGCTAAGCTTACAGTCTATTGGCTCCAGTTTCTTATTTGACATTATACTCAAGTATATTTCTCTACTAATTTTGTAAATTTTTAGCCTGTTGACTACAAACAATACTCTAATTCAGAATTTTATATTTCTAAAATAATTTTCTAATACTTATAATTTTAATACATTTGCTCACATGCAACTGTACATTATTTTCAAAGGTAAATAACACATTTAATTTTATTATTAAATTTGACTTCATATATTTGATGGTCAGCACTAATATTATGTATAGTTCAGTAATACTTACAGAGCTGAAACACTGACACAGTCTCTACGCTGGTGAATGCAGCTTTATTTATAGGTGCATAGCAACAGTAAGTTTCCCCCTCTGCATCATTATTGCTCTAGGTCAGTGGTTACCAACTCTGGTCCTTGAGATCTACCATTCTGCAAGTTTTGGTGTTTTCCTGGTACAACAAACCTGATTCAAATAAAAAGGTTCTTCACAACTTATTGTCAACTCCTGCTACATTCTGCTACGAAGACATTGACATGAGTCAGGTGTGTTGCAGTAGGGAGACTCTAAAGCCTGCAAGACTGTAGATCTTGAGGACCGGTGTTGGCAACCACTGCTGTATGTTAAATATTTCAGGGTTTTGTTGAAACTTGTTTTCTTTATTATTTTAATTTTCAAAAATGTATTTCCCTTTCAAAGTCTTGGGAAGTTGCTAGGAAGTGGAACAGCTATGAACCGTCTGTCCAGCAAGCATGCAGTAAAAAAAAAAAAAAGGTCTTCGACAAATGGCAACATCCTGTGTATTTGTTTGTCCTTGTTCATCTAGTCGTCGCTCTCGAAGGTGTGCAGGTAGGTTTTGAGTCTTAGGGTGCTGACATAGGTGAGGTTGGTGGATCTGTAAAGGTCCAGGCCTGTCAGAATCTCCACATCTCGAACTCTGGCTGTGTGGAGCTTCAGCAGGTCTTCAACCCACTGTGACTCATCCTCTGCACTCTGCAAAGACAGTGAAAAGTGGTTATTCATTGTGGATTCAATAGTGTACTGAAAACGAGCACATGAGTAGGATTTTTTGGTACCACCAGATTTCTCTGCCTGTTTAAACTTTTTACTGGAGGGAAATTTTTACACTGAAACCCCAAGGTCTTGATGTGCTCTGGCATGCTTCTCTGTCTCTGGACCCAAACTACTTAGTTTCTTCACTAACTTGCATCTGTTTAGTCAACTCTATCTGACACACTAATGTGTAAATATCCAGTCATGATTCCAGCACAGGGTGTGTTACCAATCAGACAGAAGAGCAAACATCAGGCTTCCCAAAAGATAGGTTATAGCATGCCAAGAGTTTGGGATTTCCTTTCTTTGTAAATAACCTGATGTTGAATGACTTTTGGCTCTTAGGAGCAGCATAAAGCAAAATTCCTTGCAGCTGTTGGAAGGGAGAGAAGAACAGTAAAGGGCAGAGGGGGGAAGTGGGCAAAATGAATATGTTTACAATTCATAGATCACTGAATTAACTATTAAATCAAATCTCGGGCAAATTATAGCATGAGTGTATTGTTTTCATAAAGAGAAAAATATCTATGAATTCTAATTCACAGAAAAAGCTGAGACTGACACTAAAAGTCACGCCATCTGGTTCATTACTTTATATTCATTTAAATAAAACATGAATGTCCATTAAACAGTCATTTGCTGGAGAAGCAAAGATCATCCACTCATTTCAATCAGTCTAAGCAAGACAAGAATTCATATATTTGTGCAGAGCCTTTTCCAGATAACTATAGCTGTCATTAATGTGTTTTTTTTTTAGTAAAAACATTTGTTCCATGGAATCCTCGTATTGCATCCTCTGCAAATGAAACGGGAAGGGAAGAGGAAGCAGTGTGAGTTCTTTCCTGGCCTGAAAGGAAAGCTGAATGTTGTTCTAATGGACCAACAGTAAACCTTGAAAACTAACATATGGGTTTTCTGCAGTTTAAATACTTTAAAAGATTTTTCTACTAGTGTCTGCAGAGATTAAAAGAAATAATAAATCCTATGAATATACACCAAAGACCAAAATTTGCAACAGCATGCATTACATTTATCCAACTTTGTGCCTACAGCGTTTTGAGTTTGGGTCAGCACGAAGACTCCTAAACATATGGCAGTAACAAAATCATAGGTCATTCATTCTCATTGAGAAGGAGCAGGGCAAGACAGGATAACAAGGAGGGACAGACGGTTAGGTCATAGAGGGGATTGTTTAATTACATAAACTGCCAAGCCTAATCTGGTGGAATCACATCACACACCCCCATATGTTTGTAACTATAACAGAATCAGACATAAACATGTGATTCAGTGACCAAAATTCAGGTCTGACCATTTCTGTGGTGTAATTTTGAACATATATTTGTGGTGGTGATATGATTAATTCTGTACAACACTTTGATTTTATCTTTTCCACTGAGTCTATATTAAAGTTTGTTTTGAAACCGAACAAACAAAAATGCTCCTTATCAACACAATGAGCAGTCTGTGCTGGTAAACCTCCATTTCTTGGTACTTTATCACTGTGGCTTTGCAATTTAAACATTTTCAAACTCTCTTTGTGGAGTTTCTTAAATACTATGGTATGTCATATAAATATTTAACCCTTATTCCAATGACACAATCCCTCCACTACTGAGTCTGACAGTTTTTCATGCTTTACTTATTCTTGGCTTCCAAGGAGGCATAGTTATGCACACTGAATATAGGTTAATGACTCAGCACACTTCTTCTTAACATTTCAGTAAAGCCAAAGTACAAACGTTGCTACATTTTATTCTAATAAGTAAATTAATGGTCAAATATTTATTTCAGGTTATGACTCAAGTGAAAGTAATGTTAAACAGTTGTCTAAATAATAGAAACAAAGTGTCAAGACACTGTTTACGCTCAATGATTGGGCTTTCTCTTCACTGCAGTAACTTTTTTTCCTCTTTATTTTTTGCAGTTTTCTGTTTTGGGATGTAACCAGGGGGATTGTAAGTATATCTGGGCAGAAAATATCTTCATAAGATCACACGCACCAAGCTTAATTTTCTACCCTGAAAATATTGTATTTTTTCTTCTTCTATTTCTTTTGAGAAGCATTGTCTAAATCATCTGTTCATAACTTATTATCTGACCCACAGGGGCACCCTCTTATTACCCAGAAATCCTGGTAATTGGTCTGCTTTGCTTTTGCAGAAAATCTATTCTAATGGATGGGACAACTTGTTGGAACAGTGGTTGGATCCAAACAGAGCAGTACCACTAGAAACCACAGGGGCAGCGTTGAGCCGTATAACTGGTGTGCAACTAGTTAAAAATGAACAAAGAAGAAGCTGCAACGTATTTAATGGCCACATAAACCAGTAGACCAGTGCCTCTTTTTACATCTTTCTGAGAATGTAGGTTATATTATCATCCAACATCCCAAGTTGTAAGTATGTTTTACTGATCAGTGTTCTTCAGTCTACAGCCCCACTCCTCAACATTTGTGGAGAATTGAAAAAGTCCTGCCCTTTACTAAGTGCTTTTTTCCAGGAAAGTTTAGGACTGAAGGAACATTTATTTACCCAGGTAATGTTGGGAGAAATGTGCCAAGACTTTTTTTTAAAAAATCCCAGGTAAGAGAAAAATTTCTTGCGGTGGAAAAGGAGCTAATGCCAAGGGAATCATGAGCTCCCCTCTTCCCTCACTCAAAGACACTTGTTACTGGAGATGGGCTTTTATCGGGACCCGATCCAAACTGAATCTGAGATCTGAGATCTGAAATTTGGATATTGGCCAATATCAATATTTTTCAATACCTAATAAAACTAAATGTGTTTATGTGAACATTATTGTGATTATTGTCATTATTTTTGTTATTATTGTGTAAGCTTTCATTAGGTTGGAGTAAACCATACATCCCTTCTTAATAAGACAACAACCGGTAAACTAAATTAATCCAGTTGAAATATTTTCCAAAATTAATATACAAAAACACCTTCTAAAGTAAATTAAAGACAACGTCTGTAGCTGCTTCATATTCTTAACAAAAAGAAAGGTGGTTATAATTTAACAGTAACAACTGCTTTTTAATATTAAGGTCCAAGAGAAAGCATTGATGGAGAAGCAGGTTGTATCTGTATAATCTGGGAACACTAGGTAGATCGGCTCAGAGGGCTCGTTTCTGCTCAAGAGGACTTCTGATCATAAAAGCTGCTGTTTAGTCTTACAGGAATATGTTCATGCAGCCGATTTGCAAGAACTTGCTTGAGGATCTTACAAATGGGACTGTGCTAGTTGTGAATATTTAAAATGTTCCACAGGTTTACATGCATTAGTGAAAGCACTGTTAATGGTGCACCGTCAAATAAGCCCGTCGTGCTGCAGTATATGAGCAAAAAAACCCAAGCTGGAAATTCCGGCATCTTTCTTCATGTGAGTCACATTGTCATGTAGGATTACAGCATTTTAGCTAGCAGGTTTTTCCAGAATGTTCCTTAACAAATTAGAGACTGACTGACCAGAATGACAAATAGGTGCACCTTCTCTGTGGGCTATTCCCTTCAGAGTTTTTTGTCTGTTGGAAATTTACCAGTCTGCGTGACTGCTTCATGAATGTCTGCAGCACATTTTCTCCTTCCTTCTAAGCCAAACAATGTTTTATCCTGGAAACCGTGGCTGTACACATTTCAAGTTTCTGTTTTGTTTTATGTTTCTAAACTAAAATATAACCAAATGAGCTCATTCCCCATCAGATTAGTCAGAGAAATTGTTCAGTAATGCTGCGTCTAGACTAGAAACTCAGAGTAAAAAACTAAATCATATGTACCTATTTATAAGTTTATAATAAGAATACTTGGTTAGAGATAGAAAAAAGAAATCATGTTTAGAGCAGAAATTGATCTTAAAACTGATTTGAGTTTTACAACTCCACTGTCCCATAATAATTGCTTTTGTCCTGGTTACCTTGTTGACATATTAACAAAACATGTTATTGTGACACCTTTTTTCCTGATAGTTGGATTTAGGCAATAACATCACTTCCTTTGGGTTAAAAATCAAGCTACATAGTTATGACTAAAATGCATTTTTTGCACTTTGCCACTGCCAACTTAATGGTTTAACATATCAGCTGCTTCCACTAGAGTCCGTCCATTCTGTCAACTTATACAGTAGAACTCTATTGTTTGCAGGCAAGGCAAGGCAGTTTATTTGTATAGCACATTTCATGTACAGGACTCAAAGTGCTTTACATAAAACAAAGACATTACAGATATTTAGAATAGTAAAAGGCATCAACACATAATCACAATAAAATAATAAATGACATTAAAATGATTAAAAGCAAGATAAGTTAAAAAAGTTACCATGCAGATTTGCACATTCTTCACAAAATGCTTTAACAATAATTGTGTCCCTTATCATAATGTTCAAACTAGGGTGGGACTTTAACACGTTAATTACAATAAATTAATAACAAAAAAAAAAAAAATGTGTTAAAATGAATGCTTTTAATCACAGTTTTAATTCTGAACAATGCAGAACGTTTGCTAGTGTACAAGTTTCTAGTACACCAAATACACTGGTACGCACGTCAGAGCCTTTCTAACAATTTAGCAACTTTAGCTTTTTATTTAGTGAGTTTTCATCCCACTCTAGCAACTCTATTTCAAATAAGTGCCTAGCGACAAATCAAGGGACCTTTTTATGGCGTTAGACTTTTGGAGACTGAAGTTAAAGCACGTATAGTTTTTTTTCTCAATGAGGAATGGCTGCTGCACAGGCCCGTCCCCTGTCCAAAAGCACACACTAGGTCTTTATGCAGCAGTCCTAGCTGGAGCAGGAGATGTCTTATCAGTCTGGGCCTCTGCTCCATGAAAATGAAACATGCACATAGTGCTGGGCGGTATACCAGTTTGCACCGAAAACCGGTTTTTATTTTTCTTATGATATGAATTTTAGTTCATAGTTGTGACGTTGTTGAGCGTGATGAAAATGAACTGGGGAGCCTCTGAACCAGAAGTTGAAGATGATGACCCAGAAGAACTTTTGCCGATAAAAGGAGTTGTGTCTATTGTCTGGAGGTACTTCGGGTTTAAAAGGGCGGACGTGAACCAGACAACAATTTACTGCAAGTGCTGTCAAGCTAAAGTTGTCGCCGGAGGTGGTAACACGAGCAATTTGCTGCATCACCTTAGCCGTAAACATGTTTTGGAGTACCAGGAGTGCATTAAACTAAAAGCAGCGTCTTCCATACCATCAGGTAAAAGTGACGCTAGAGGACAGGCGAGTCAGACGTCACTTTTGGAAGCGTTTGCTAAAGGTACATATGCACATATGATTCCTTCACTACGTAAGTGCCACCCTCTGAAAACTGACTGACTGGGGTCATGCAAACCTGTATTACATGTAATACTAATGTGGAAATGTTTCTTTTTTGAATATGGTAGTCTTAACCACCCTGCTGCAGTAATTCTTATCACAATAATATGATTAACACAGAATGCACAAGGGAAAAAAAAAGTCAAATACCGTGAAACCGACATGATTTTTAAAAATACCGTGATATAGAAATTAGGTCATACCGCCCAGCACTATCAATAACCCACTAAAATTTGTTGCTTTAACTAAGGGATACTACTCCCTACAGCTAAAATAAGTAATCAGCAAAAAGGGAGAGTAAAAAGTGCAGATATTTTGCCTGATGTAAATATAAAATAAAACCCATCTTAATGCATTTATCAATTAAATTACTGAGTCTAATTAAGAGAGACCATTCCTATCAGCAGTCCGATCCAGTTTTAAGACAGAAAAATAAGCTGAAGGAACTCCATTGAATGAAGAAACAATAAGTTTTCTTTGTTTTTAGAGGCAACAAGAAAGATGAAAAGTGAGGATTATATAGGAAGAAAGTACCATGAAAGAAAAAAAAAGTAAAGTGATAGAGAAACCAAATGAAAAAACAGATAGCAAATGAAAAGATGGAACGCTGTTTGTGTGCTCCAAAGATAAATTGCCTCCAAAACAGGTTAGGTGGAGGCAAAAGAAAGTTGGAGGACTGAGAAGAAACATCAAATACAAAATAACTGTAGACAGTTGACTGAGATTACACTTCACTCAGCGTTACATTTACTTCATCTAACTGGACTGAACTTGTTTACTTTCTCCATACAGCTTTGAGATGACTTCAGTCGAGAAATGATGTAAAAATAAACAGCCGGTTTCTCCTGAACAAGCCACACAACAAAGATTTCAGGCAGGTGATTAGCAGCGAAACAGCTTAACAGAAATTAGCTTCAAGCTTGAATTTACAGTTCCACTTCAATGAAAGCAAACACCATTCAATTTTGTTCTTTTCTGTCCTATTATTTGATCTATTTTGCTATTTTTATTGGTTGAACTGCATTCAGACTGTCAGTTCATATTTGCTGCTTCAGTCTAATCAATCAGTTTTGAACGGAAATTGTAGAGAAAACTTGCATCCATGCTGCTGGTAGCTCATAGCCCAACAGACATCTAATAAGCTAAATGAAGTTATTCTAGTTGAACCTTTCTAACGGCTGATCCTTAAGATTGGCAATGCGCAATTGGAAAACATATTGCTTTAAATGTGAAGTATCAGAATATGTGTCCCTGTGTTTGGAGTTTCCTCCAATGACATTTCAGAAAATTTGTCAATGAACAAAAAAAAAAAAAAAAAACAGGGGTGCCTCTTTCTACACTGTTTAAAAGGAGCAAGATATCAAGAAGGAATTGTCACAATAGTATTAACTGCATACTAGATTATGTGTAGTCATCACAGTTTTTAAAAAGTGAAGATCATCCCAGTGATAACAAATCAACATACTTGTAGAGCCTACACCAAACTATTAATTAGAGATGCAGGACTACATAGCTGGTGCACATGCAAAACAAGGTCAGAGAGGCCATTCCAGGAAATTTGTATTCTACAGAAACTTTTAAGACTAAAGATTACTTCAGAGTAAAACAAACACAGCCAGACAGCATTCTTAAGCTGGTTACTCTTGCAGATGAAAGTCATGGCAGAAAAGATTAAATGAGTATTTTTTTTTTCATTTTATTGTAGTAGGCCATTGGTAAAAATCAATATTAAATTTTGTGCCACCAAATCTGGGCAAATATCCTTTGGTGTGGTCAGCGTAAAGCTATCTGAGCTAAGCTAGGACAGCTGAAAACAAGCTAACAAACGTTACAGAAGGCTGTTGGCTGGCAACAAGGCTGGCAACTGAGGTGAACCACTGTGGGCCCCTGAGTAAGGCCCTTAACCCCCAACTGCTCTATCAGTGCCGGAATCTGGTCTGGCAGCCCCCTGCTCCTGGTTTAACTAGGATAGGTTAAAATGCAGAGAAGGAATTTCCCAGCTGAGATTAATAAATTAAAGAAAATGAAAATAAACCGTGGCTACAATTATTACAGTTTGAAAATGTGAGTTTGCTTGGCTGCACACAAAACAAAGCAGCCGTAAGAATTAAACCTTCAACTCTCTGTCCTTATATGACTAGTAGTCATACCAACTCTCCACAAATTATATTCTAAAAATTTATTATCTTTACTAGATATCCTACAAATCTGCTTATTTGCTGGTCTGTACACAGAACATCTGTGTTGAGTGTTCAGGTCTTCTATTGTCTTCATTGTCTGGAAGAATTTTAAAGGGCAGAGGGTTGTGCATGCTGTAAAGATTTTAAAGCCCTTTGGGACAAATTTGTGACTATTTGTGGCTACTTAAATATAAAAATACTCAGTTACAAACTATATCAGCAAACAAGTTTTGACCCAACATACTTCAGCTTCCAAAAACCTCAAAAATTGTATAAACTGCAGGGATTATGAGCTATGTGATTCATTCATACAGAAATTTTAAAATGGCCATATGTTAACTTATTGTTGATATAAACAAGCAATCAAAGCCCAACAATCACAACAGATGATATTACCAGTATTTTTTTTTCTTCTAAACAATATAGAAGCTGCAATCAAAGTTTATGAAACAGCCCCTGGCAAAAATCAATGCCACATCTAGGAAAAGGGTATAGGAAGTTCAAACAATTTATAAACCATAAAACTAGAGTTTTACTAAAAGTAAAGCAAGCGTTTCAACTTTTCTTCCCAAAATTCTGTGATGGATTTAACAAACAGCCCACATTATCCACTGACATGTTAGCTGATAAGCTTACTTGTTTGGGAGCAAGAACAATCTCACAGTCTGGGTAAGAAAGGTCAATATACATATAACACGTCTAAAATCACCAAATATATAAGTGAAAGTATATTTACAGAGTTGTGATACATCAGTTGCATTTATGACGAGAATGTCTTTTTGCTGACATTTAAAACCCCACACAAAAGGGAAGAAATCAATCTCCACTCTAAATTAAAGACTGAAAGTATAGAGCTATTTCACATGGCAATTTCCAAGAGGTAGGAAAAAAACTGTACCCTTGTCAAAGTGTCAGCGAACACAATGTCTGTTTCCCAAGCTTTGGTCTTTGAGGACTGCAGTCAGCCACAGACAAACTTTAAAACTATATTTGGTACAGGGGCCGGGGATCGATTGCAGAGCACGTGTTAGGCCTCTGTGGAAGAGATTTCATATTCTGCCCTTGGTCATGGTGCTCCTCCTTTCCTAAAAACTCAATCTCAGTAAGGTATGAACTATTGATTTTGCTACAGCGATCAGCTTGCCGCACTCTCATCCTCGACTTTGTGCAGACCCACAATTACAGAGAAGGGGATTTGACAGGGCAAAAAAGCATTAGCACCCAGACTTTACCTCTTGTCTGTACTTCTCAACTAAAACCCTGCTCACTTCACCAGGCATGAGAGGTTAAATGGAGGAGGGACCTCAATGCATATCTAATGTGGTCACTCACCTTGTTCATACCGTTACCAACAGTTATACTTGCTGTGCTGACCTCTAAGGTCAACTACTTCTGCAGGAAAAAACACTGCAAGTACTTGGAGCTTTAAAAGAAGGATTTACAGGGATCTCAGTAACACTGGACCTGGACGGCTTCAATTTTAAAATGTTTCATTTCCTGCAACAGTATTTCAATTTTATGACAACATCAGAGCTGCCTTTTGTGGAAACTACAACATAAAATTGTTTTGTTTTTTGTTTTTTTTTTTAAAACACAATTATTCAAAGTTCACAATCTTGTCAAACAGTGTGCCACACACACACATACCAAAATACCCTTTAATGCACAGGATGCAGATCTGCCAATCCAGTGAGTAATGAATCAAACTACACCAACTTGTCCTGCTATGCTTGGCATCCTTTGTGAGCTTGGTGTAATGTCTCATAAACCAGTTCTCCAAATGCTGCAGTTCTGAATTTTATCTTAGGATTATTTGTGAAAAAAATAAACAAACTGAATTATAATTGTATCAATTATATTTTTAAATTGCATAACCGTGCATAACCAAGAGCAGGCATTCATTTTACTGTAAATAGGAACGTAAATAAAACAGGCAGATATTGGGGCGGGAAAAATAATCAAATCTTATGCATCAGGATGTGTAAGTGGAAGATTATAAATTGATTATAAAATGGCTAAAATAAATTTTCTGTGTTAATTAATAAAGTAATGTTAACAGAACACAAAAGGATAAAATGGGAAAAGCACAAGTATAGTGCCAGAACAGTCTAAACAGTCTATAGCACAAGACTGCAGAATGAGAACCCCCACCATCACATTAAAAGCTACCACATGGTAGCAATTTGGCCTTTGTGACGTTAACAATACAAACAACACAAATATGAGAAACTACATCAGATGCTTCCTTCCAGAGAAGGATGAAAAACACCTAGCTGCTGCAACCAAAGGACCAGCAGCAATGTCAAAGTTTTATTCCATCTAAGAATGAGTGAAACAAAATACAAACTGTATCTCAGCTTTTACTGCCAGGAGCATCAATCCAGGACTGCACAGGGAAGCCAAAACACAACACCCTATCTCAAAGATATGTAATTAATACAGCGATCCCCACACCATACAATGAGACCAAAATTCATGGAATGATTGAATACCAGAGGCAACATCCTCCTGTCATATGATGACTGTAACAGTGCACTTTATCACAAATGATTAGCAGATAGATTCTCAAGTGCTCCAAACAAGGGCAATAATTAAGTTGTTATATGACTGATTTCACAGAAAAGAAGGATTTTGATTTGAATTCTGTTATTTTTGTTAGTGATTCAGAATATGCTGACCTCTTGCATTAGTTTACTACTAGTATGCTGCTACAGGCACACTTTGCTTTTCTAGCTAAGAGTGTCAGACCTATTCACAGCATGACAACAGTAAGATGAGAGAGTCAAACCAGTCTCCAATCTTAAAATTCTGCTCTCATTTGTATGAGAAAATCAAATAAATTACAGCAAACAAAATGACAATTTAATGGATGTTACAATTACATAAGTAGATCAAATTAAAAATGGAGAAACAGTTATGATCAGATGGCCTCACAATCTTGACTACTTGTACAAAAATTAATACTTTGTCACCCACATTCAAAATATAAAAAAGGGTGCGCCGTTTATGTTTCTGCACCTACATTGTTTGTCACATTCAGATGAGCTCATTAATATGGGCCTTTGATGGCATCTTTTCCCTGTAATCAATATCAAGTCAGGGGGAAATGTGAATGAAGGGTCAGCTGAGTTAAATTACAACGAAGCACAGCTAACACTATGCTAAATATAAACAACTAAAAAAATACAATTTACTCCAAAGCAATATTAGATGAACAAACATTATCAGTGCAAATTGTTTTGCCTGTGTAGCATAAATAGAAATTGAAAAAGAAGCACACCTTGTTGGTATACATAAAAAATGTGGTCTCGAAGATGAAAGTGAACCTTACACATTCAACTTCCTTTTCTGACACTTGAAAAAGTCAATGGCAAACTCAAAGGTGGTGGATTTTTAATGTGGGTCATCCTACAAAAGGTGAGCTCAGCTAAACTGAGTAATAGGTTGACAGGAAAAAGATTAACTCAAGGAAAACATAAATTAAAAAGCCATTTGAACTCTGCTGCCTGGCAGGTTTTTTCACTGAAAGTGAAATGGGCAACAACCACAAAAACTGTGCAAGCTGCAAGATAGTGTTTACTCCAAGTAAACGCTACTGCTCACTATAATAAATACTAACAGATGTGAGCATTTACTACAGTTTTGAATAGTTTTTTATGTTTTTGTCTTTCAGCATTTCTAACATTTTTGTGGAGAGAGAAGCATAGATTTTCCTCACACAGTGACAGTGTATAAAGCAAAAACATTTCTGACAGAAATACTGTCTAGACTGGTGTTCATCATCTGTGTGGCTGCACGAGACACAGACCTTTCTGTAGATCAAGGGTGACATAAGCAGTGAAATTACTGCTGTGCTGCTCAATTTGTTCTCAGTTAAGTTCATTCACTCATACCACTGTCCATGCCTTAATGCGTCAATATAAAGAAGTAAAGTCTCTCCATTCCTCTGGGGCCGCATTGATCTTTAACTTTCCATCATACCCAAACGATCATAACTGACAGCTGGTCGTGCATCCGGTTTCTGGGTGGTTTGGTTAAACATTACTAAGAAAAACAAACTATAACAACATTAACACTTTTAAGGATACACTCTCTACTATAAATACGTCATCCTGTACTTAATTTCATAACCACACGTATGCTTTTTCCTTTAATTCAGTTTGTTTTATACTAAGTTAAACTATTCCCCTTTTAATGAGATAATGCTTAGAATGAACACAAACACTATTGTAAGTCATGCAGGTGGTGACAGTAGCAGGTTATTAACCTGCTAATACGAATAATCGACACTTGTATTTTACTTTAAAATCGACTTTTCAATTTAAATAATAAAAAAATCAAATACAAAAAACACTGTGCTCGTTAAGAAAAAAACTTTCAGTGATGACAGTCTCTGATACGGTTACAAGTGCATAAATCCTGTCGGTAATCCGTATAATCGAATGGTAGCACGGTAGCTAACTTCATCCAGCTAGGTGGCTGGTTAGCTTCATTCCTGTGGCGGCTAACCTAAGCCAAACAAAAAGGTCGGGGAAATTGCCGCAAAACATACGATGAAAAATATAATACAACTACCTTCGTCGTGTGACCTAAAGTTGTTATTTTTTTAAATTAGGGGTTTCTGTTTTATTAATGTACAGACTTACCTGTATATTGGGTTAAAATAGAAAGCTAGTTGTCCGGGGTTTTCTGTTGTTGTTAGCTAGTAGTTCTACAACTGGCCGCTCTCAATAGCCTTGTCCTTCAAACAGCGCACTCTGTTGTCTCGGAGTGATAAAACCTGGGTACACAATGAAAAATACTTTATACCTACCATTATTACCCATCTTCTGACAATTGTGAGTAAAGGAAAAATAAATACATCTTGTCTTGCCTGTCTGACAGTAGAAGCTATTGCAGTATGCGTCTTCACTTTACAAATTATATATATATATAAACATATAAACTATAAACTATAATCCTCTGCATTTTGACTGTCAAGCAGAAATCTGATGAGAATTTTTTTTCAAACATTTCACAATGAATTGACATATCACTCACAAGGAAAAATAATAATCAAACACAAATGTGTGAAATAAACTTTATTTAAACCTTAGTTTCAGAAGTCAGAACATTTTAGTATCAAATACATGTTTTTCTATATTATAAACAAAAGAGAAAACAGGAAAAAAAATTATTTGATTACTCAGGTATTGTTATATCATATTGCCACAATCCAATGCTATAACACGCAATCTTTCTTTATACAGCATTATGTAGACAAAAGAAAAGGCCCAATACACAAGACACAAAAGAATCCTATTCATGAATATCTTGACAAATATTTACAGAAATCGTTATGTCAGGATTAATATCTTTATATGCTAGCTAGATGCAGTTTAAAAGGAAACAAGCAGGAGTCTGACAGATGAACTGCAGCTACTTCCCACAAGATTCACCTTCGCCTTTTTGGAATAACAACATTTCCGCTGGTTGCAATGGGTATTAAAAGCTTTCGCTGCTCCATACGAAGATATTTTTCAATTAGCACCTCCACTGGCACCTTGTCATTTACATAACCCTGCCTGCAGAAAACACACAACATTTATTAAAAAGGAAAGAAAAAACAAAAAGCAAGACATTTTTTTTCAGATTTGATGAAGGTTTGTGTTCTCACTGATTAAAATGGGTATCCAAGAATTAATGTGATCCGCTGATGTCATAGACACCTGTCTGTCTTCAGACTAAACCTGCAGCTCATTCCTGCCACCTAGTGGTCTGGTTAATTCAAGCACTGCCGTATACGTTGCTACCACAAGACAACCTGTGCTGCTTAATGACCAACAGCTAAAGTGGATTCTTACATGATTTTCTGAACTTGTACTTTTAACATTTCACACTGGGCACCTCAGTGATGGTTTTACTGCCCAGACGTATCTGCCTTTGCTTCCAGAGCCCAGCTGCAGCAGGCAAATGTCAGCTATAATACAATGCTGTCCAACACCAGTGTGTCAGTGTATGACACACTGGTGTTTCTTCTACTACTTGAAGCATTTTAAGAGTCACCTGTTGTAGGTTTACAATGTTAATTTATTTTATCTAACACAAAATGGAAGGATGGAGCTAAACTATGTTAGAATCTGCCAGGTATTAATAATATATCTTTAATTCAAGCATTTGCGTTACTTCAGTGATTAAGTATATGACAGTATTTACCAATTTGATTTTTTTGGACATTATCCTTTTTATAAAAAATGCATACCTACATTTTTTTGAAAGTGTGACATCGCATTAGAAACATATAAACATGAAGCCATGAATTAACGTCATCCTAATGCAGGATATACACTCTTGCACACTCAACATACACCCACCTCATCAAAAGAAGTTTAGCATCTTCAAAATCAATGGTTGTTCTCTTTGCATGGTTGGCATACGTCTCCAAGTCATCAGCCAGCCGGGTCAAAAATTTATCCATTCTGTTCACAATGTTGAAATGCATCGATTAAATCAGCATTGACAGAATTTACTACATTTTTTTAAAAACAAAGATGTGTGTGATCAAATCTGAGACGGGTTTAAAATTTGAAACAAAAGAACAAAACATGGCTTTGCTGCCCTCTGGTGTTAAATGACTAATTTGTCCAAACACTGTTTAAACCTTCAGTTACTCACATTTCATTTAGGACGGGGAAAACATCTGCAGACACCTTTGTTTTGGCAAAGTGTTTAAACGCACTCATAACGTAGGTCTTAGGAAGGACTGCTTTCTTCACAGATGGCCTCGTCTTCCTCTGTTTCACTTGCTTCGGTTTAGCTGCAGCTTCAGTTGTACTGCTGGAAACAGGACAAGCATTGACACCATCAGTGATAAACACCTCACTTACCATAGCAAAAAATACATTTACTATTTTAACTCAAAAACATTTAAATTTCACATCAGCAGTGAAATGTTTTATTACACTGTTAGCATTTAAATAAATAGTCTTTAATATGTTTAACCAGTCTTTAAGTAAAAATATTTTAGTGAAGTGAAGTAAAAGATAAACTTACCTATCCTCAATATCTTTGAAAACCGAAGGTGATGTCTGAGGATCCGGAAGAAAGAAGGTCCTTTTCTCTCTGACAAATGCAGGTGTTTTGGAGGGGAATTCTGAAGATGCCAGAAAACAATAAACACATCCTTACTGTAATTTTCTTAAAAAGTAAAAACATGCACACTTAAAAAGACCAACCTTCACCTCCTTCTTCATCATCATCATCAACATCATCGTTATCAACTTCCTCCCACTCTTCGTCTTTCTCATCAGAATCCGGAGCAGGGATTCCTTCAGGTGAAACATGGTCCTGCTCTTCCACTGAGGGTTCAGCCCCACCAGGACTCCCAGAGTGAAGCTGACTGCTCTCCTGGCTTCTCCTTTCAAGGCTGGTGTTTAAATCAACACCCATGTGTATGTTGGATTTGGAACCAGACCTCCCTACAAACAACAATATAAACATTTGTCAACAGGGAAGCTCATGAAATACAGAATCTCATTATTAGAATGAATACAAAAATCAAGATGCAGATTTTAGCCGATATTAATTGTTTCCGCTCCCGGTGTGATTATTGTGTTTGCAGTATCTAAGCTGTTGTGAGTGTGAAATACTGTTTCATCCTAATATTTGAGGATTTAATGTTTTTTGTGGCTTCTGTTATTGAATAAAATCATAGTTTAGGTTCATAGGCTGGAGGAAACATCTCTGGTATCCTGTTATGAAATTTTTTAGTAGAGATGCAAATATATGAGTCCAACATCTGTAATGCCAATATTTTAAACACCAGCCTGACATCAGCCAACGTCTTTATCTGGGATGTCCTGGTTGTGTCTTATGGACTTTGCCTTGAAACAGACAACGTTCATTTCATTTGGGCCATCTAAGCACTGAACACTCATTCATTCGGCAACAGTTTGGCAAGATATACACTTTGAGACAGTTTTGAAAAGGTAATATTTAAGGTTTTTAAATAAATTTATTTGTGATGAAGGTCTGAAATACTGAAACTTGATTTTTATATAGAAAACATTTATTTCCCTAGCTTTAAAGATAAAATGGTGTGATTAAAGCACATTTTGAGTCACTATGTACAGTACGGCCCAAGTAAACCTGACTGAGCCATCTCAATTACTCATTTTATGTCAACTGTGGATTTGTTGCAAATTATGACACTTTTACCAAGATGTGATGTCTCAACCAGTTACATAAAATGTTACATAAAATATATTTCTAAATTAATTCTTTGTTTTAATAACTACTACCCAAGTAAAAGAAAAGCAAAGAAAATGTTTGCATTGGTATTTTTCACTTTTGAAAGGCATTAAACTGTTTAAGCTGAAAGGTTAATTATTGGCCTACAGGCCTGTAATGACAGAACGTGTATGTGTGTTTAAACATGCCATACCTGCCACTGTGGACTCGACCAACTCCTCCCCTGCCTCTGTTATGGGTACAACAAGAGCACCCTTAGAGCGGCGAGCCCATCGGCTGGTATGCTCCAAGTCAAGTTCCAGTTCCTCTGATGCCCGCTCTTCCTCTTCTCTTTTCTCCTGATGATCATCTTCACTCTGAGACTCAATTATATCCTCATCTTCCTCAGCTGCCACACCCTCAGACTGGGAATCAGCTGCAACATCTTCACTTTGCAACTCCACTTCACCTTCTTCTTCTTCATCATCCTCTTTGGCCTCAGAGCCCAGTACACCTTCCTCTTCATCAGACTGAGAACCTGCCTCAACATCCTCAGACTGGGAATCAGCTGCAACATCTTCACTTTGCAACTCCTCTTCACCTTCTTCCTCTTCATCCTCTTTGGCCTCAGAGCCTGCGTCAACATTGTCAGACTGGGAATCAGCTTTACCCATTTCCACTTGAGATGCAGCAGAACCTTCCTCTTCTTCTGTTTCAGAGTCTAGTGCCACCTGTTCTCCCTCAAACTGATCATTTGCCTCAGCAGCCTCTTCAGAGTGAGAGTCAGCTGCAGCCTCGTCTCCAGTTCGAGCTTCAACGTCCTCAGACGCAGTTCCAACATCTGTGTCAACAGTCAGAGACCTGACTGAACCCTCCTCCTCCGCAGATGTTGAAGTAACAGCAGCATTTTCTTGTTGATCGTGAGGTTTCTTATTTTGGGGTTCAGATTCATCTACATCTTCCTGCAACTGGGCTTCAGAAACATACTGATCATTCATCAGCTCCACTTCCTCCTCCTGCTCAATCTCTTGCATCCCTCTCTGAAGCTGAGACGCCATTACAGTGGGCTTGTCTTGGGTTGCAACAATGGAAATGTTGGAAGTCATGGCATCAGGCAGATCATAAAGAGCTGTGTTACAGTTCACAATATCAGTTGTGATATCAGGCTCAAGTTTGCTTAGACCCAGGCTAAAATCCTCAGAGTAGGTCATCTCACGGAGATCTCGCTCTTTCTGGTTGAAGCTGCTTACCACTGCGAAACAGGAAGATAAAAAAAAAAATATTAGCAGTACAAGTATTGGCGCCATTTGCTTCACCAATCCAGAAACTAACTTGTTTCCATCTTTAATTTAGAGACTGTAAAAGGTCATCTCAAAACAATACACCAAAGCATATTGCTGAACCTACGAGTTTAAAGACACCATTTTAATCTTCCTTTTTTTTTTTACCTCCGATCTGCCGTCTGTTCACAGCAGCTCCAAATTCTTCCTCTGTGATTTTTCGGCGGTTAGAAACTTTTCTCTGCAAACCCTTTTTTTCCGTCCGAACATCAACAAATGGTGTTTTTAGAGTCAAGGAGGTGGAGCTGAAAATGAGATTGGACATAAAACATGAGTAAAAAGTGTAGTTATTTATTTGTAAGTGGTTTGTTAGTTAGATGATAATTATTTTGTATTGCAAAAAATTATTTAAAAACTAACATCAGGTTTTTATGTAGTTTACCTTGATGCAGAAAGTGATGAATGGTTGTCTGTTGAATTATCAGCTTCTTCTTCAGCATCTGCAAGTTTATACACACTCCATGAAAGAAAAATGCTCCTACACAACTGTACACATGTAAATTTACTATGAGAAAGCTTCATAGAAAATGTATGCCCTTATTCTCATGAATTAGGGCTGATCAATTTTGGATTTAACCTTACCATCTCCATCTTTAAGACGTTTTTCAAAAGCTGTTACATTAAAGCTCCGACGTGGTCTCTTCCTGCTCAGTCCCTTTGCTGTGCTTGCTTCATGGCTAATTGTTATATCAGGCAGATCCAGCCCTGAGAGCTCAACACTGAAAATCAAGAAAAAAATTTTATCTTACACCAGGAGTGTCCAAGTCTTGTCCTCGAGAGCTACTATCCTGCAACTTTTAGATGCCTCCCTTCTCCAGCACACCTGAATGAAATGAATGTCTCATTACCAGGTCTCTGCAGAACTGGATTACATACGCATGAGGGAATTCAGCCATTTTCAGGTGTGTTGGAGAAGGAATGCATCGAAAAGTCACAGCGTAGTGACCAGGACCAGACTTGGGCACCGCTGTCTCACACTAAATAAGTTTGCCTGTTCACAAACATAAATCTTAAACAATGTGATATAAAGCTAAGCAAAAACAAAATCTATTTCTCACAACAAGTATTAACTTTCACATATATTGACTTGATTTCGTTAAATATCAGAAACATCTTGTTACATCATAACTCACCTGGGACGTGTTCTGGTAGCATTTTTGTCAGCTGATGCCAGATATTGCTGTTCAGATGGCCTTTTCTCATGAACCACAGGTGACTTCACAGGCTCTGAAAAACATGACAAACAAAATGCTTTTAAAAAAGCTCAAGCTTGAAACAAAATAATAATAATAATAATAATAATAATAATAATAATAATAATAATAAGAAGAAGAAGAAGAAGAAGAAGAAGAAGA
>JBAGKP010000019.1:22729705-22755780 GCA_037177255.1 Melanotaenia maccullochi | reverse complement strand
ATTTATACACGATCCTGGCTAAGCCATATGAAAAGGTGTAGATCATGTGAATATGGATGTGTATGAATAAAATGAAATGAAAAATGAAATGAAAAAGGGGAGGAGAGGAAAACATTAAAGGTCAACAGTGAAAAAAATGGCAGCATTTGCTCGGAATTGCTTTGTGGTTATCCGTACTAATACAAGAATTTAAATGGACATAAAAAGTAGAGATGATATCTGATGCGTGGGTTTGTAGATGACTATTATTCACTAAGACCGATATGTTTCAGTAGATGTTGCTCATGCACTCAGAGTGCAGCCCGCCTTCATTAGACTAAACTTCTGAACTAATATCTTGAGGTACTTGTTTGGCCTTTCTCCACAAAGTATGTATGCACATCTCTCCCATAGATGTCCCGGTTTTAAGCTGATGTTCCTTTCCACAGCAGGTACCCATTCAAAATATATTGAAACAATGCAGCTGTAGGTCTAAATCTCTATCAAATCATAGCACAATACGCGAACATTATCTCTGCAAGGGCCACAGTAATAGTAAAGAGGTACAAAATTAGAGAGGTTTTAGTACAGACAGTTCAGGTAAGGTTTTAGAGTTTGGCCATCTGTTCTTAATGGCCACCTTCCTTACTGGGGAACCGTTTTAGAAGGTTAAGAAAACTGATTCACTGAAGCTGCTCTGATGTGTAACAGTGATGTTTCCATTTGATGTTTTTGTGGTCTACTGTGGTCTAGCTGTTTATGAGTCCACGTGGTACAGAGTCAGTTCCTGTTATAAAGAATAACATGACACTGAGGAACAGATACTTTCATACGTACAGTGAACTGAAAAAGCATAAACTGTTTAATTTTTTATTTTTTTTTTCTGGGGTAACTGCAGCTCAGGAGGAAGAGCAGTCTTCTTCCAACCGGAAGGTCGGTGGATTGATTCTAGTGTCCTAACCCCATGTTGCCTCCAGATGTGTCTATCAGGGTGTGTGTGTGAGTGAATGGCTGAATGTGGTATGTAGTGTAAAGTGCACTGAGGGGTCAAACTGACGGGAAAAGTGCTATATAAGTCCATTTACCATTTTAAACAATAGCTGTGACCTTACACCTTTTCTTAGGTAGCAAAAACAACATGCATTGTTTGTGCTTACATCATGTCAAAGTTCCCCTTTGTCCTTGTAAGAATTACACATTTTTCTGCAATGTGCAGAGGTCAGCTCCTAACCAGGTTAGAGTTTAACAGTGGCTAAGACACATTTTCCATATGATGCATAGCAGATTTCAACATTGGATTGTTGTTTAAACTCAGTGTTTTCAATGTTTCATCATATATTGTAGAGAGAAAACAATGCTGGAATGAGGTGAATCTGAATTTTCCATTATTTTATCCACTTTTGGATTTGATTTTCTAATAATTTTCTTGATTAATCTATGTATTGAGTGTAGCTGCATTTAAATATAAACAAAATGTCCATAAAAACCAAATCAAATTAGATTATTTTGATATTTTAGGGGTACTCAGCATTCACTGAGTTGACTGTATTATAACACAAAACTGGAAGTGCTAAAAATATTATGGTTATGCTAGATTTACCTATATACTTCTATTATAGTTTGTGTATTATGTACTTTTTATTGGCTTGTTTTTTCTGGGAAACACTTCATGACCAGTTTCTGTGTAAGGTTTTATATGCATAGACGTTACTAAATTACAAGAAGAAAAAAGAAAAAAAAAAAATTGGATTAATCAATTGTCAAAAGAGTTCATGCTAAAAAGTAATTAATCAGAATTTAAAAATTTTGCTTAGTTTTTTCAGTACAATCTTAAAACTAATAGCCTTTAATTAAATTTGAACTGTAAAGATCAGAAATGTGGTGAAATAGAAGCATAAATATATAAAAATGACACATATCAAAGCAAATATGTTCCATATATATTGCTTTACCTTCAGTGTACCTGTAGAACCCCAGAATCCTGCTTGCTCAGTACCCATCATACTGTGCTTAAAAACTGAACTGAAAGCTGTGACTGTGCTGCCCCTTGCTGGGGTTGCTTTGTACTCACATTGCAGGCTTCACTGTTGTCTGGCTTGTTTGGAAGAACGACTGAAAAGACCCCGAGCTCTCCATCACAGTCCTCCACCGTCTGGTTCAGCTCCTGGCAGCTCGTCACAATGGTGTAGAAGTGGGTGGGTACAGGAGGGCCATCGACTGTGAACCTGGACATGTAACTCCAGTTCAGAAACACGCAAGCGGAAAGCCACAGTTTTTTATGAAGGTTGTAGTTTCTGGTGGTTTGCTCTGCTCGGCAAGTATTGTGGAAAACATTGATTTTCATGTAAATAAACAACTATGATTTTTAGCTCATTGAGCTCAGGAGATTCTTTTCTTCTGTAGCTACCATCATTACAAAGAAATAATAACATTAACAAAATATTTTTTAACCAATTATGCATATAATTTTTAATAAGCACTACATAAAAAGTTCTTCTTTAAATTTATTTAATTTTCCAATGTTTCAGCTGTACTTTTACTCAAGTAAGCTTTCTGAATATTCACTCTATCAGTGTGTTACCAGGCTCGCAGGGACAGAAAATTTCAAACACAGGTTGTATGATCATCCAAATATTACTTAATCTAAGGGCTTGCAGGGAACTTACTCCTTAATCTTTTCTATGGTGTCTCGAAGGCCGTCGTAGTCGTGGTCAAAGATAGGTCCCACAAGAACACTGATACCATTATTTTCCTCCGCATAACGCCTCAGCAGCGTCCCTTGCAGGTAACTCCATATTCCTGAATGTGTACACAAATACAAGCTATTTAAAAACACAAATATTCCTTTTTTAATGCATTTTTGATCAGTGTTGAGAATCCTTCCTAAATTCAACAATTCCCAGTTTACATGTCATGGAGACTGGTCTACATAAGGGCACTAAATTGTAACAGGTTTCTAACAGAAGCTGAGAGCAGAGCTCGTCTGTCTGAATAAATTTGTCCTTTAGGAACAGCAGCATGCATAAGACAAAGTTCTATCATGAATACAATAAAAGTCCTCTAATAAAGATAAATGAACATTGTAACAAACTAATTTCTTGCATGTATAATGAGGAGTGAATGCTTCTACAACGCGATGCAGTCTGATGAGATCACATGGTGCAAACGTAAACATTAGCTGCTTGTTCCTGAAATATGAATCTTTGATTCTGTTTTTTTCTACCTTGGGAAGACATGGTAGAAAAATAAATTTCGTATTTGACTAATATTTGCTCTGTCAGCTCAAAATGAAGAGCATGTTTAGCATCAACTGTGCCTGACCAAACAAAGTTACAGAAAAATGGGGAAGACGACCATTAATGGATAATTTGTCAAAGATAACACAATCTCATTAAAAAGATGAATCATGCTGTCATTCTTTTCAAACATCAAACATCTCCTTGCTAAAACAAATAAGCTTATTAGTAAGTTTCAAATATGCTTCCTCTGCATAAGAATCATGTACAAACCAAATGAAATTTAGTTAGACTTCTAACTTTTTAAAATGCTTCATATTTATCAGATCCTTACCGAAACAATCTAATATGTTCATAAACGTTATGGTTGTATTATCTTACAATAGGTACAGCTGCAGAAAAAAAAATCAGTCCAAAGATATGGATGTATCAAATTTTATTACTAAATGTTACAATAACAACCTTAAAATCTCAACAGTACTCAAAGAACAAGTACTTTGAGTCATGACTGTTTTGTATCCAGGCATCTCCCTTCACTCCTGTTCCTTCTACTTAATCCTGAACTATCAAAACCATTTTAAAACCTTAATACAACAATAAATTGTCCAGACCTTCACACACACAAGAACAATGATACATTATCTGTCTTTGCATGAACCAGTGGTTCAGAAAGAGTCTGTTTTGTCCTGATAAGTCCTCTTTCCACATAAACAATAGGTATCAGGCTGTCCTCGCTCTGACCTGACATCACCACTTTACTGTTCTTTGTTTCATGTGACACCGCTCGATCCCATTCATCTAAAGGAAGCGAGAATGGACAAATCTACCAGCTAAATAAAAAATAAAACTACTTTCAGAAAATACCACATTTGTTTAGATGTCAGTCTTATCACTTCAATGTGATGAAGGTTACTGTTGTAGATTCAGTTATCCATTCTGTACAGCAGCAACAGGGTACTAAATGTTTCATCTGGCCCTCTGAGGTCACTCTTGGAGCAGCTTTATTCACTCAATTTCCCTATCAGTGAAAGAAAAAGAACAGCCCAAACCAAGCTGTCTCACTTCTTTCTTTGTAATTTGTGAAGGAAAATGTTTTATTCAACATGGCATCGACAAAACGTTCACATTGCAGGTCCTGTTATGGTGAAAGGACCAGATTTTGAGCTACAATGTTTTTTTTCTCTTGCACTTTGATGAAAGGACTCACTTTTGAAGGCAGGGTACATGGGAACGGTGTTGGTGATGAGAGAAGCATTATATCTGGACTCTGGAGAGGTTGCCAGCTCTGTCAATATAAAGATTTAAAATAAGCTCTGACATGCAGTATATATGTTTGAGTCTTTACAGTGTGTATCATCCAACTTTACAAACTAATTAATTAAATCTCCTATACAGATCATGTTGCAACTCATGCCTGCAACTTTACCTGGAGGGAAGAGGAAACCGTAGGTGAGGTGGCTGTTTTGGTTGTAGGTGGTGCAGCTCTGACTGTGATCTGCTGGAACTCTGGGGTCAACTCGGATGCATTTAACACTGGGGGAAAAATCTGGGGCAGGAGTTGTGTCCTCCTGTAAGATGAAGACAACAAGACAGAGATAAAGGTGGACAGTCTGCAACTTTTTGTTCTTCTTAACCCATAAGAGCCCGACATGACATATATGTTACATACAGCTTCTGAGACATTTTGCTTCAATTTATGGTATAAAATTTGCTCAAAATTCTGTTGAACACAATCTGATACTCGTCTTCTGTCCCCTAATAGATACCCAGAAGCAGAAAACCATATTATAATATTTTTAATATATCACATGGTAATAAACGGTAGATATCCCCTTCAAAAAAACATTATTTTTTTGTTCCATTTTCTTAAAGGGCCAAATAAAGACCTCATATTTTAAAAATTGGACTTTTCTTACTATTTTTTTATGGGTCGAGCCTTAACGGGTTAGAACAACTTTTTTTCAACAAACCATTTAAAAAATCAGCCCGTTTCTTAAAATACCTGTTATATACATACCAATTTGGTTGACCTCATATCTGCTTTTAAAAACATCAACAAACTTAAATCTTAGAACATTTGAATAGTAAAAAGGGCTAAATAAGAGTGAAAAGGAGATACTGTCTTCTAATTAGCGCAACGTTCACAGTCATGCCTGTATGTGTCTTGTAAACCTGCTAAATGTTCCTATAAACATCAGACAAACATGCATGTTCATAGAAGGTCTATGCAGTTTTCATGTTTCTGCTCTGGCTCAAACACACAGTCACTCACTGGGAACAGCAGCACAGTGTGTTGTCAGCATTGCCTTCTTTAACTTTTCACAACCTCACACCCATTTAAATAAATGAAAGGGTGAGAGTCAGGAGCTGGACAAGGAAGTGTGTGAGTGACTCCACCCTTGTATCTACATTTACAGGTGCACCCCTTCACTTAGGTTATGGTTTGTAATATGGAATTGGGCCTTAGGTACACTCAACCCTGCAAAACACCTTTGGTTGAACAACTGTATGTATTTTATCTCCTTATCTGTGCCTGCCTATCTGTTTGCCTGATCGCCCTTACGTCTCCCCCTTCCAGTGGATTCCATAAATAAATCTTTTATTCATCTTATTCCCAGTGTCTGCACTTGGATTCCATCCTCCACCCAGTAACCGTAACACACATGACTGAGAAAATATGCCAAAGTTCTTCTAAAGTGTGTCTTTAATGCAGCAGAATACAGATTTTTGTCAGTTGGTGTTAATAATTCACATCTTGATTCCACTATGCTGAAAAAAATCTAAATTTTAAAATTTGTGTCACAACAGTGGCTGTCCTGCTCACAAACAATGCACGGTGACGAAGAGAAGCCACTAAGTTCATCTGACAACATGGTGATGGGGTTTTATATTTTTTGCTACTTAGTTAAATATCCTGATAGCATTTGTGATGGCATCCCTGACTTCTTTTTAAACACTGAAATTATTGGCACATTTGTAAAAAGTTGTATGGTTATTATTTCTAACTAGTTTTGACTTTCTTTTTGGTTTTGCAGTTTGTTAAGGCATTGGCAGGTTCCAGTTTTCCTTTTAATTCCACACTTTGATTGGCATTTTAACAGTCTATTAACAATTAATAGCTCTGTTGTAATTAAATCGAAAGAAAAACACTAATATAATGCACACATAACACACTTAAATTGGTAGGTTAAGTTTTTTTAGGGCTGTCAAAAATAACACGTAAACGGCAGTAACTAATTTATGTAATTAATTGCGTGAATATTTTTATTAATGCATGCACGGCAAGACAAGCCCCAAAAATCTGTAATTTCTCTGTTATGACGGTGGGATGTGGAGAGGTGAGAAGAATCCACACCCGCACTTTTTCCTGTATTTTTTTATTTATTTATTTTTTAACTTATCCTGCCTTGTGTTCAAACATGTCTGCCTAGGGACTCTCCTAGCAGCAGCTGCTTCCTGCCTCTTTTCTCATGTTGTTCCGTGCATCATGATGGCTGTCAGATCAGCTGATCGGCTTTTCTCTCTTGTTGCAGTTGTTTATCTTTCAGCTGAGAAGGAGGAGACTAGCGGTTCATGGGTCAGACCACCACATATTTACCCAAAAGTATTGTTTTTGGCAGGACCCTTCTCTAACACAGTAGTTGGCTGGTGGTAGACAGTGTTTATACTTCAGATATGCAGGGGCGGGTCTAAAAATGTTCTGATGGGGGGCCAGCATGATCAGGAAAACGGGGGAACAAATGAGACCTTTTTAAGTCCAGATTTTATGAAATATTGAACTAATTATTACAACTAAAATGATCATCTAATGTAAAAAAGCAACGAAAAACTTGTACAACAAACAGCCAATGATCTACTTTATCAGCAGGTGTTTACTTTGGGTGATGCTGCTGTAGGACTTTCATCACTGCTGCACAAACACACTTCAGTGATAAAAGGAAAAACATGGTTTTAGCAAGATCACCAGCTTTATCAGAGTTTCTTCATCAATGTTGGCTCTTTAACTTCAGTCATCACATCTGCAGGTTTTAATACAGAAATTTTCACCATGGAGCAGGTTGGTAAGATGATATATTAATTCTGAATTATGATCTAGAACATGGTAGAGATGATATAAAACAACATATGAATATATTTAACAATATATTTATATTTAACAACATATTAACATATTTAAAACAATGCACATTAGATGCTGCATTTACTGACCCTTGGACATTGACATTTGTCCAAGGGAAGGTTAGTTAATGCTGAATGTTTATAAGCATTTGCTCTTTTTGTTGATACAATACAGTAAAAACAGGGCAATTTCAGGCATAGTCGAAAATGGTGATTAATCATGATTAATTTGTAAGCTGTGATTAATCGTGATTAATCTGAAGGCTGTGATTAATCTGATTAATCTGAAGGCTGTGATTAATCTGATTAATCTGAAGGCTGTGATTAATCTGATTGAAAATTTTAATAATTTGTTTTCTTATTTACAATTTATATAAAGAAATTAAATTGATGCAATTTTTGAAAACGAACTTTCACCATGCGTGTGTGTGCCTGGGTCCTACCTGTCGAGGCAGTGTGTATGCCGTCCATAGTGGCATAGCCAGCTCTTTGCTGTATCCACTGGTGAAATCCACATGATGAAGAAGATTGTACTGAGTTTCAAACATCACTGCTGGTCGACCAAATGGTAGATGTGTGCTGTCTGCAAACACACACAGTTAGCTATTGTAAGCTTCATTTCCTTTCTGAATAATATTTCTATAAAGAAGCCAACACACTTCTCAAGAAATCCAGATACAAGATTAGTTTTACTCTTGTGTTTAGCATTATTCCGTTATCTGTAATAAGATGTGGTAGCTATGAAGGCAGTGACCTACAAAACTGTCATACTCATCAAACCTTGTTACTTATGGTGGGTCACTCTCGTCTCCCATCAGGATAGAAATGTTGATAATATAAGATCAAGGTGAGCATTCAGAACTAAATAGTTTAATTGAAATTGTACGGTTGTGGTGTAAATTATAAAAGAAATTAAATCCATTAAAATTCAGTCGAAAAGTTGGAAGTGTAATGGAGCGATAGCTGTGATTGAAACCTCCAGAGATAGACATAAATGGATTGGTAACACAACAGTGTCCAGTGTGTCCAGACAATTTTTCACTGTAAAATGTCCAGGATTACACCTTCTGTTGTGAATATGGATTTCAATACCCCCACCTTTATAGTTGCACAAAAAATGAAAGAAATTTGTTTTTGGTTGATTATATATCCCCTTTCATAATACCAGTTGGTGTTGTATTATGCATCACTACAAAACCTGATTAGTCACCTTTACAATGAAGTATAAAGGGAATGAAATAAGGTTCATGCTTTTGTTTAATTGGAAATACAGCTAAACGTTTGAGTAGTGCCTCCAGTGAAAACCAACAATTCTTATGTTGCTATTAACTCTTGTTTTGAGATTCAAGTGCTGCCAGATGTGTGCCAGTTACAGATGTATGACTGGTACCTAATTTATAGACAGACATATCAGAATGAGAATGTGGAGCCTGTGGCAATCCCTTGTCTGCAGAATCTGGGACCTAACTTCATCCTCCAGGAGGACAACACTTTCCTCCGCAGAGTTGAGGATCCGTACCAGAATTTGGAAGTGGAGATGATGAAATTACCTGCTTGCTGTACGTGCCAGAGTGCATACAGGGGATTTTGGCAAATTCTTTGAGAAACTATCTACACACTTAACTCTATTGCTCCTTTCTCAAAAACATTATTGTTACAAATTATATCTCATTTTAAAGGTGACTAATAAAGCTTTCCAGCGATGTATAATACACCAGTTGGTAGTATTAAAGGAGAGCGACCTTTGACCAAACACAAATTTCTTTACTTTTTTTTAATTAATTTTTATATTCTTCACCACATTCAAGCTGTGTTTTTATCCTTAAAAAACATATAGTAAAAACTTACTGTAATTGTAGACTCCATCAGCTACAGGATTAAAATCTTCAATGATCCCCTCCACTTCATTCTGAAACAGGAGAAAGACGTAGAACTACATTACAGCCAGATGAAATCTATGTGATGTCAGAAATAATCTTTTAATAGTATTACTGCCCTCTGCTCTGACCTCATTATCACAGCTGCAGCCCAGATCATGGGTCACTGTGTCGTCATAGTCGGACGCAGGTGATGGAGGCATGACTTCCTCCGGCATGGTGGGATGGAACGGTGGGTCTTTCAGCATGTCATTCAAGCTGCCATATGTCCCATTGTTTGGTGCTGGCTTTAACCCCAACAAGTCTGACGTGAAAACAAACAGCAGACAGAAAAAGGTTTGTCGCAAGGCTCAGATACATCATTTGAATTTGCTTTGCCATTTTGAGAAATTTAAGAAACCTTTGCAAGGCATCAGTACTTTTATATACTGTAAGGATTTTAATAATTTTTTTGCATATTGAATCAGATAAATTATGAGATGCTAATTTTCTTCTATTAAATAGTATGCATTCTTAACTGTGACTGAGATCATGAAAAGCTCTTTAGGACAGTACAGTACGGCTTCATTAGCAATTCCTACTTCCTTTTAACTAATCAGAACTTATGAAAAGAACAATCTTGAATCTTCAACGCTTTTCTAAACTCATAAGTGCTGCACTGTTTCTCATTATCAAGGAAAAACAAGATAATTCTCACCACACATGATGTTGTATAACTCTATATTCTCAAATTCTGGCACACTTTTCTGAAATTTGAAGCTTGGCCCATAGCCCATGAAGATAGTCTACAGGAAAAATGAGAAAGCATACACAAAGATGCAGAAAAGCAGAGCTCAAACATGCCAAGTCAAATTAGATTTTTTAAAACTGCTTTATATACATACATGTATATATATATATATATAGACACACACACAGAGGAGATAGAAGGACACTTGAAACAGTACCCTCATGCTGGTTATTTTGTTGTCAAAGCCATGGTCACCAAAGAAACCACATCGAGTCCTCAGTTTTTCTGGCATTTTTCTGAAACATAATTTTCCAGCAATTAAATTTCTGTACTGTTTGACCAGAATTGGCTGAAGGGAATTCTTTTTTATATTACACAAAATATAGAGACTGAATTATTTTAATTGCAGGGCCAAAGTGTGAACAAAACTTAACTGCCATCATCCCAAAACATTTTTTGACCAGACCACAACCTAACATGAACTTATAAGTATATTTAGATCCTGATTCCGACAAGTTTAAGTTCTTATATCCAGCAAAAGACAGAAGGAATAAGAGTTTGTGGTAGTCTTATTTCTTTATCTACTCTCTCAATTTTAACAAGACGGGGCTTTATTTAGATTTTAACATCATCTGTACCAGATCTCGATCAGTATGTCTCAAGTTACCTGGCAATGTGCCACTTCCTCTCCATCAGCAGATGGACATCTTCGATCCTGTGGTTGTTGGCATAGTGAAGTCTCTTTGGTAAATGCTGCTTTAGGTATGGCTTGAAGTGCTGAGTTGGCATTTTACACTGAAACAGCAAATATAAAGTTGAACGACCTGACCCTTCCCTCTGCTTTCCCCACAAACAGTGAAAAGACCACTGGACAGTTTGTGGAAAAAAATAGCAGATAAGTTTGGTGATGTATGTATTGACATCTCTGATATTGTGTTACTCACAGTGAGGTTTGCAACCACAACTTTTGGGTCATCTGAAAAAGGAAATTGAGAAATGTGGAACTCATTTTATATTCTAAACAGGTCTGACACAGTCAACAGGTAAAACCAGTCACTCTTATCATACATGTTGTGGATTTTGGGTCGCGTGGACGTATTCTGCCCAGTGAGCCAGGAATCAGTAAGATCTCGTCTATGTTGAGAGGATAGCTGCTAAGAAACTCTGTCCTGTCACAGTGGGCCTCTTCCATACCTGTTAAAAAATACAGCCATCTTTAATCAATGATTCTATGATTATTTAACAAAATAAGCTTTTTATTCTTTAGAGCATCAACCATATTAATTCCTTCCAGCATCTTCATGTCGAGATGGAGACCAAAATTGTAAAGCTCATAACTTAGACATCCTATCTTACCAAAACTATCTGTTACATGTAATTTAGATGAAATAGTATAAAAAAAACTCTGAAGATATCACAGATCATACAGTACCATGGTCTCCTACAATAATGACATTGACACATCGGTGCAGGTTCATCTGCTTTAGGCCATTCATCAGCTGTCCAATGATGTTATCAATCTCCCTCAGCGGGTTGTCCAACTAAGAACAAAAAAAAAAAAGTAAAAAATCCAGGCATATTTATGACATAATAACTTAAGAATCCTGCCTGCTGCGACTCTCTGCTTTTTGCAGATGATGTGGTTCTTTTTGCTTAATCAGGCTGTGATCTTTAGCTCTCACTGGAGAGGTTCTCAGCCAACTGTGAAGCACCTGAGATGAGGATCAGCACTTCTTAATCTAAGATCATGGTCCTCAACTGGCAAAGGATAGAGTGCCCTCTGGGTTGGGAATGAGATTTTGTACCAAGAGGAGGAGTTCAACTATCTGGGATTCTTGCTACGAGTGGCCGAAATGCATCCAAAGGAGCCAGATAAAGTGGCTTTAGCATCTGGCTATAATGCCTCCTGAATATCTCCCCGGTGAGGTGTTACAGGTACGTCTCACCAGGAGGAGCGCCCAAAACACAATCTGCCTTATGGCTGGCCTGGGAACACTCAGAGATTCCCCAGAAGCACTGGAAGAAGTGGATGAGGAAACGGAGATCTTGGCTTTTTTTTGCTATTTATGTTACACTGCGATTCAACTCAGTGGGGATGTGTTCCTTCACTGATTTTTTTTTTACTCATTATTGTTATTCTCTTTTTTTTCTTGATCTTATTTTCTTGTCGTGCCATATGCTGTTGTGCTGTACAGTTGTTGTTATACCAGAACTAAAGACAATTTCTCAGAATGAAATGGATTATAATGTTGTCTGAGTCTTAGTTTTAAGTGGCTGTCCCCACGACCCATCTTTAGATAAGCAGCAGAAGACAATATGTTCAGGTCCTGCCCTTACCTCATTGCTAAATGGTCCCAGGCGATGCCCGAAGGTGTCTGGCTGCTCTGAGTGGACAGCATAAACATAAGGCCTGGAGAGAGTTAACAACAGCAATATAACTATTAACTCTGGTTCAAAATCATTTTGCTGTCAGTGCATTATGTGGGCAGTACATTGACTTAGTGTGTGCTTTTTCAGAAATCATGTTCAGCTCAGAAACTCAGGAACTAGTTTACCTGTTGATGCAAGTATCTAAAAACACCTTTCCCCTTGAGGCCCCTTCACTAAACCAACAGTGGTGCAACATTCAATGCAGTCCTCAACTTCAACAGAGATAATCTCAACTAATTGTAAAATAAACAGAACCTCATTCATACCAACTGAACACATCTTGTTTTTGTTGGATCTGACATTTTAAAGCGTACTGGTACATGTTTTCAGCACAGATTGCATAGAAAAACAGCTTGTCCTTGCAGCTGCTCATTCAAGCTCACCAGACACTCCAGTTTTCACACACTTGACCAGAAGGAATGTGTGAGTTCACTGATAAAAGAACTGCCCTGATCACGAAATGGGTACAAAAAAGTGCTGGAAGAATTACACCAAAAAGTTTCTAATAATCTGTTTTATTTGAAGGTGGGATTTTATATGTTAACCATTCATTTCTGTTATAATGACACACGTTTAGGAAGAGAGCAATGGTCACTTTCAGTGTCTAAAGACTGGATTAATTAACACAAAAATGACTGAAAATTAAACAAAAGATCAATTTAGAATGATTTACTTTAACTATTTTAAGAATTACTGGACAAATATCCAGAAATACCATGGTAACTATAGATGTACGTTTGATATAATTCCTTCTGTTAAAAACCAAATTCATGTCAACATTATCTGAAGAAGAGATTAACTCACCTTTCCTTATCAGGCAGATGCAGCCAACGCAGAATGGTCAAAATCCTCCTTTCAAGAGGAATCACCCTGAAAAAAAATATACATTAAACAATTTTTTTAAGGTTTACTATTAAAAATTCCTCAATAAGACTGATTTTACCGGACAATTGATTGGTAGATGTGTTTATTTTTTTTATTTGTGTTGATAAATCTAAAACCATATGAGGACTTGCATGGGGACTTGCCTATTTAAAACAATAAATAATAGCTAAATTATAGTTGACATTATTGATATTGCTATCATTATACATGCCATCTGCCATTTTTTTAACTTGCCTTCTTTTCTTTGAGTCAGTTCACTGAGGCTCTTGGTTGCAAATGTCAAATCGTTAGTGGTTTCTGTTGTGACTGGGTGTTTGAGGGTATTGTCCTGCATGTGTTTTCATCTTTGTTGGTCAGTCTTTCCCTGCCATTGTGATCATTACATCATGCAAGTGCATGTTTCCTGAAAGGAATCTGTCAGGATGGTGAGTATGTCAGTTGTGTAAGTACCACCCAGTAAGTGTTTTCATTTGTCTGCTATAAGTTCTACTACATTTCCATTTACAGTAATTGTTTTGAAAACTATTAAGACAAACTAGAGGCCCAAAATGTTAACAACGTTCACTCTTACTAATTTTGTTCTAATACCAAACATACAGGGCTATTTAGCTCTAGCCCCCAGGGGCCACTGTCCTTCCTTAGCTAAATGGATCCAACTGCTTGTTGTTAAGTTCTGCACAATGACCCATTAATCTGAGTCATGTGTGTTGAAGAGGTTTTTAGATTTGCAAATATTACTTATGTTTCATCTCAACACAAGCTATATGAAAATTTAATAACATATTGTTTGTCAAAGATCAGATACTAGTTGTAGTCCTTTTTAAAGACAAAATGAACAATACACATTACCATGTAAAGGGCCTTTACATCAGTTTTTTCTAAAAAGCTTGCAGTGTTTTTGATCAGCTGGTAGTGTCAGGGGTGGTTGTGTTGCTCTAGCAAGTTGTGACTGAATTGGCCTAGAAAAGGTAATAGACATATTCTAGTTTGGAAAAGAAATATTTCCTATTGTGACTTTTTAGACCTAAATACAGTCAAATGTCTAAAACTACTGAAAAATATTCCAGTACTAACTTAAGTACCAAGGCCAGAAGAAAGAAGCTGCTTTCACTCCTTGTTTGTTCGCTGTGATCCAGATCTGCAGAAATGAAGAAAGACAGTGATCAAAAATCTAGTTTCTGATGGCTAATCTGTAGTTTCCACGTGCTATATGCTAACTTTTTTGTTCAGTCTTAAATAAAACTAATTACTATACTATTAAAACAATTAACTAATGCAGCAGGAAATGGTGCTAAAATTTCAGGCAACACAAAATCCTTTCAAATGTGCTTAGTTATCACTTTTATGATAAATTAGTTCAGTATTCTTCAGTCCTGGTTCTAAGGTCCTACTGCCCCGCATGGATTTGATCTTTCCCAACTCCAACACATCTGATTCAGATTAACTGAATTGCTCATCAAGTTCTTTGCAGGCCTGTTGATCCACCATTTATTTCAGACTGGTGTGTTAAGTATCTAAATAAATATCTAAAGCATGCAGGGTAGTGGGTCATGAGGACCAGAATGGAGAAACACTTATAATTTCCAATGTCTAAATCAGGAATCACCAACTCAGAACCTCAAAAAAAATGTCTTGAAGGTTTTAGATGGTTCCCTGCTGAAACACACCTGATATAACTGAAATACTTCTCCAACAGCTTGCTGTCTTTTTCTGGATTCATTAATTTGTGAGAGGTGTGTTGCAGCAAGTTAAAATCTAAAAGCCACAGGACACTGGTCCCAAAGGGTCTAGAGTCACGATCTTAAAAGAATAATTTAAACTAGGTTGTGTTCAACATACTTGTTATTTTCTAAGTCAGAAATATGCAGAATCTGTAGGCGACGGTCAAGGTAACGGTTACCAGAGCATTTCTAATTTGAATTTCTTTGCAGTCTGAAATGCATTAACAATTCAAGTTTGCTGAATGTTTGGACATGTGCATAAAGTTATGTGGACAGCAGACAATTCTTGCCAAAATGCATTCACATAACCACATCTGATGAAAACAAAATGCTTTTGGGATTTTATGTGCACTCAAACAGTAACCAGTGTGTGGAGCTGGAAGTTGTGGTCTATTAATCATATATTGAGTTATCTGCTGAATGCATTTGAAACCAAGAAAAATTGGCAATTGCCCTTGGAGACACATTAGTTACAGTCACACAGTCATTAGCTATAGTCACAGTACTGTGGCTAACAACTAGCGGTGTTTGGCATAGCTCAGTATTGAGGCGGCAAACACATGAAGTTGATTAGTTTAAGTTCCTTCTAAACCAAACCGGGTTGCAGTATGTTTCCTGTACTTTATTCTAAGCTCGGCTGCTCATGTGAAACCATTGAGGGGTAATGAAGTAACTGCTAACCAGTATAACCACAGCACACTTTCACTATGGTTCATGTTGCTAGCCTGAGAGTTTGAAGTGATTTCAGTCAATAACAATCCGTCCCAATCTGGAGAATACAGACCGGCTGTCCGCCCCACCAGCGGTGGTTCAGTTTCTCTCTTGTCCGTAAGCTGAAGGTGGCATTGAACGACGGGTCATGCATGGTGTTTCCCACAATCCCATGAGACTCTGGGTAAAGACCCTGTAAAAAATTAAGCATTTGTAATTATAATAGCAAACTTATGATTATTAAAAAAAACATACCATTTAAACTAAAGAATCAGTTCTGCAGCACTGTCACAACAAGAACAGACTACAAGGGCAAATTTAACATGGCCATTAGCAAACATTTGTGTTTACTTAGCTTTAAACATATGAGTACTCATTAACAGGCTTGCTGTACTGTAACTTCTCGTCTTGCCAAACAAAAACTCTACATCCATCTACTCTACATTATGACAATTTACTTACTGTGGCTAAGGTGTATAAGTTTGGAAAGGTCTTCGATGGGTATACTGGTCGCATGTATGGTGCTGATGTACCACAAGTTCCTGAAAGGAGACAAATGTAAACTCTTAAGCACAAACCAAAATCACTTACTAGACACGTGCATCTAGACTAATTAATTTCAAATATTAAAAATGTACAAGATCTTTCCTCACAGAATCAGCCACCCCACAATCACCATGACTCCATTGTGAGGCAGAGGAATAATAAGGAAAAACGGCATACTGAGTTTGTGAAGGTTGGGAATGACAGATTTGCTCTTCTTCAGGTAGGAGGCTCTGAACCCATCGACAGATAGCATGATGAGAGGAGGACGGATGAAACTGGGGAGCAAAGAAATTATATGAATATTTGCAGTTATTTTAATGATGAATGGGGGAGTAAAATACTCATGTTGAGAATATTAGAGGAGAACAGCTGACAAATGAATGGGAACAAGCCCAAACGTTACCAGAGGCCTGCTTGTAAACAGGCAAACCAGCAAATGCTTGGGGCTCTGAGTCAGAAAAGGGTCTCCGAAGGCCCAACCAACTTTGAATTAAGACAGAGCAGTGACACTGTTAAGGGTTTGCAATAACAATGACCGACCAGTACTGAACTTCCTAAAGGGGCCCAACCTCCACCTCTTGTCCTTCCTCTAGTAGTTGTGAATCTTATGTAAACAAACAAGAGGTTTATAAAAATGAGAAGTTTTCAGGCAGTGACAAAAGAAGGATTAAAACAAACTAAGACTAAAGAGAAGAACAAAATAGTGACGAGTAGTGCAGATAATTCAGAAGCTAGATGACTACCTGGGTGTCAGGAGACTGAAAATAAAAACAGATAATTTGCAACCGTAGAATTTAACAACATATTTAACAATAATATTATTAAAATGTTATGAAAGAAAAAGACAGAGGAGCATTGGGTTAACTGGCAACAGGTCAATAACATGTTTGGAGATTTAAAAAAAAAAAATGGGCACCTTAAAAGGCAGAGTTTGGGAAATCTGCAAAATAATGTGTCAACAAATTGTGGAATCTAGAGAACACAATTTTGTCAAAAGATTACAAGACTCTGGACACATCTCTGTACACAAGAATCTCAACCAAAGATAACTAATAGATGCTGTTGATCTTCCAGCCCTCAGATGACACTGCATTAAAATTACTGCATGGGCTGCGGACCATTTCTATAAATCATTGTCTGTGAATACATTCCAACCTTTTAAATCTCTATCATGCAGCGACAAACCCACATATAAATATAATCCAAAAATATGACCAAAATCCAATTAAAATGTGATTGGGGCAAAGTGAAGGAATGTTCTGGTCAGAATAATAACATTCTTTTTGGAAATCATGGATGCTTCATGAACCACTGAGCTTCCTATCAGCAGTCACTTTAGAACCCTGTATATCTGATGGTCTGGGGGTTATCTGTACATTAAACCACTTACTTCGCCTGTCACAACAGTATGGCTTCACAGCAGAAGAGTCAGAGTGCTGGACTGACCAACCTGCAGTCCAGACATGCTGCTACCACCAAATTAAAGATGAGCTAATATCTAATATGAAATGATAAAAAAAGGTATCACTTACAATTGGGTTGTAATTAAAGATAATTTTAGGTGTGTTGTGTAAAGCTTTTTTGTGTGTGTATGCTTCTTGCAAGTCCTTCAACTCTGTAATAATCATGTCATAGTGTACACACTCTGAAGTGCACACAAACATCACTGTACTTATTGATTTTGTCTAAAATGTGGGTCTGTTAAATTGGCCAGAGATTCCTCTTGGCTGTAAAATACTTGCTATTGATTATGATAATTATTCCACTTTAAACTAGAAGACAGCATGATTTGTACAATTACTGTATCTACTGAATCTACTGAATATTATTAACAGTCTTACCCTGCAGGGCATTCGGCAGTCTTGATCTCTTCACAGTCTTCATGTAGCCATGAAGTCTCACCTCATAAAGAAATGAGAAGATGCAGTCATCACCCACATTAAATCTGATTTCAAATAAATTTCTACATTTTATTGTGAAAATGCCTAATGATAAGTACCTTTGCAGAGGGACTTGTAGTTGGAGCAGCAGTCTCCTTTCTCCAAACAGTCCTCTGAGCAGTGGCACGCATGGTTGTGATTCCTCTCCTCCCCACAGCGATCCTGCGTGCACTCGAAACCTCCGCCTGAAACACAAGAGTAAGGTGTATAGAACATAAGATATAGACTTTGTATGACAGTCACAAACAGGATAGGGAACACTAAAATGAAAAACAATCAAATCTTTATTTATAGGCTTTTCTATAAAACAAAAAAAACAGAAAAAGAAAGAAAGGGGAGAAAAAAAAAAGATCATGAGAAGTAATATTGTGCAAAACTGACCTGTTTTCAGACAGTGCTCATCAAAGTCGGAGCAGCAGCTGTAGTAGGTTTTACACAGATTGTCACATCTGCATCCCGGAGGATCGGCCTCCTCCAGCTCGAAGCACCTCCCCTTACAGGTGCCTGCTGTGCTGATCCACTCTGAGTCAACTGTAGGGAGCAAAGGGCCACAGTCAGACACTACAGATGCAAACATTTCTAAGTTTTAATTCGGATATGAAATCTCATCCTTTCCCTTTTAGAGTAAAAGAAATTGTTTGAAAACCTTCTGTTTGAGTTTACATTTTCACTCTTGTGACTTGTTCAGTTCAGTTTGACTCATGAGTTTGTTTATTAAGAAAAACTGAGATTTTTTTTTCCCAACTGATACTCTATGGCCTTCACCTTTTTAGTGTGAAAACATGCAAAACAAACATTTTTATTAAGTGAACTATTTATATTGCATGCAGAATTTTGGTCATCTTGACCCAGGAGTTGCCCAAATTATGGGGATAACTGGTGCAATTAGTCACCTTAGTAATAATTAAATGAGAGATTTGCTTTAAAACTCGACTCTGTCCATGTAGTTTGTGAGTGTGTGTTTCTTTAAAAGCCAAAGCAAATCTCTGGACAATTTTAAAACATTGCCAAATTTCTTATTTGGGTTACTCTTTGTTAATTATCATGGTTCAGTCCAATCAGATTTGTAAATGTAACACATTAACCAAGGAGCTGGCTGATTTTTCTTGTCCCCTTTTAACTTAAATGACAGCAGTGTGAGGTATTTAATTTAATAGGGTAGTTAGAGTTAGGCACTCCAGGCACCAGAACACAGGAACAGGTTGGGCAATTGAATTCAAGTGAAGTTTGAATTCATCAGGGGCCAAATTCTAGATTAACTAGAAGGAGTCAGAGCACTGACTGCCTCCAGGCAATTCTACTTTTTATTTATGTATTTATTACTTTTTTTTTCAAATGACTGCATTATTTTTGAGTTAGAAGCTCTAATAGCAAAATTATCACTATCGCTGCATAGTAAAGAATCCTTTAAAAAAATCCCTGGATCCAGGCGGTGATATGTATCACCCCCAAAATCTAATCAATGTTCCTTATTCCATTTCTGAGATTTCCTGAATAAAGAAATACAAACCAATGACGCCAAATACATGACCTCCTCCTTGGTGGATGTAACAATTTAATATTTGACCCATTTAGAAGCAGATTAGGTATAGAATACATTTTCCTCTACTACTGAAAAAAAGTTTTTGTGGACACATAGCCTAAAATTGAATCCAGCTGATGTCAGCTGTGACCGATAGATAACAGAAAATTTTCATTTATGGATAGCAAAGTCAGTCTAGTAATCTCAACGAATAATCAGACTCCAGTCCTCAGGGCCCACCATCCTGCAGACTTCAGATATTTTCCCTGCTTTAACACACGTGATTCAAATTATTGCCTCAATAGCAGACTTGTGCAGAGCTGGTCAGAGATACATTAAATGTGAATCAGATGCATGCAGCAGAGAAACATCTGCAGGATACCTGCAGGATGGCGGGCCTTGAGAACTAGGGTTGGGAATCACTGAATCAAACTATCTAAACAGTGAATTATGCTTTCTGAAATATTCCATATTAAAATACTTTTGCATTTGAAAGCAATTAATATCAATATAGAAGAGAAAACCAGTGTTGTGAATGAACCAGACCTGTAAGCAATGAATGACTAGCAAAGAAACCATGGCTACACAATTTTGGTAAATGTAGCAACCAACTCGCCAGGTGTTAGCAGTGTTAACCTGGGCAAATGACAAAAACAGCTGTCTATGAAGTTCTTCTGAACCTTGCCTCATAAGTTAACTTTGCTGGATAAAGATTGATTAAATTATTTATTTTTTTTGTTTTGTTTTTGTTTTTGTTTTTGTTTTTGAGTACATCAGAAGAGCTGACATTGCTTGAAATGCACACCAATATGAATATCAGACGTGGGAAAGAGAGTGGAGCAATGTCTGTGGTGTTTGTGAAGCATCTGCTTTTCAATCCCTATGGAGGAGTTCCATCTTCAGTCGTCATCTTTTCAAGTTAAACATGTTATAGCAAAGCTGAGGGGGGCGGTGACTTTCACTAAAGACTGTTTCATTGTGCAACTTATGGGCCTGTTGAAATACAAGTCTATGTCGTTAAATTGTGAAGCAATTGTGGTTCAATTTAGCTTTGTTTGAACTTTGTTCTAAATTTTAGGATTTGAATGGCTGAAAACAGTGTCATAGTTAAGCAAAAGAAAGGAGTATGGTTAGCTCTTAGATTATTAACATATGTATATGAGTGACAGCAGCTGAGCCTTACATCTGCCATGGCTCTTGGCCGGGAGTTACAGTTGAGTAATTGCTAAGAGAGCTCATTCCATAGTGGTATATAAAAACCCAGCAGGACAGAGGGCTAGTACAACAGATGGCTGCGGACTCCTTGTCCACAACTATCTGTGAACAAGAGGGGTCAAGGGGACATGTGAGCTCAACAAAGTCAACAAAGATATCAAATGAAACATAGGATTTGGAGAGCACCCAGTTACGACTTTTTACGCTGTTGCCTTTGCTCTGAATGTTGTCTAGGAAAGCTGTAAACTTGCTTTATTTCCCCTGCTGTCTTTCAACTGTAAACTGAGGCCAAAAGCAGCAACATGTGGCACAGAATCAATGACTTTCAGGCTGACCAGTAAAAACTACCATTTTTAAAGCGAATTCTGCAGAACTGCAACATTTCACAAAATCATTGAAGCAGAAATTGTAATGCACATAAAGTTTGGCAAAATGTGTGACAATTATTATTATTAAGATTATTATATCATCATTAATATTATTATATTATATTATTGGAGCTCCTTGACTAAGGTAAGGAGAAATGGAAACCTTAAATTGGCCTTAACCTCTTGAGTGCCTATTTTTCTTAAAGCCACAGCTTGAAAGCTGCATACAAATAATGACATAAGCATATCTCTCTAACCACTAAATCTATCTGAATAGTTTTAATATCATAGTAAAGGTAATGCTTGTGAGATTTGTTATTATGTGCAAATGTAAGTCTATGTGTTACTAGTAAAGACTAAATGACGATAGCACACAAATAAAAACATTTTTAAACCAACTTAAAAAAACAAAAACACTGTGATGATTAGCCCTGAAGAATTGTGAACTGTGACAGCAGAGATATTGGTCTGTAACTGGAGAGGACATGTTTGTTTCCATTGTTATAAAGTGGGATTACTTTGGCTGTTTTCATCTTTTCATGAAATATTCCTGTTGAAAATGATAAATTACATATATGGTCAGTAACAGAAGCTATTATGTTTTTCATTTTAATGTCCATATCATCACAATCAGCTGATCTTTTGCTTTCACATTTTTTACAATATGTATTATTTCACCTTTTTCTTTCTTTAAAAGGTTAATGCACATCTTCTTTTACTATGTCTTTTATTGACATAATGGCTCCTTGTTTAATTGTTAAATATTAAAATTACCACAAAGTCTTCCTCATCTATATTAAATCTCTGGGACATTTTAATGGCCTGAAAACCAACCAAATCTGAGAATTAATTCAACATTTCCACTGGCCTGGCCTGTGATGAACCAATTATAACCATTTATGTACGATGGGACGGAGTCCTGGTGAACAACCAAGATGGCTGCCATCAGTGTGGAAAAGTCATTTAAATCCATGAATGAATCAGTTTATTTTTTCTTAAAGAGGGAAAAAACAATGGCACACGAGGCCATTGACAATAAAATATCTTTAATTCCTGGAATTTGGTAAAAGCTCAAAGTTTGTGTTATATCAAATATTTAATTTCAAAAGACTGCTGTAAACTCCCAATCAGAGCCAGCTTCCTGTGTGCTGACATTAAAATCACTTCATACTATTAATTCTGTGGCACCAAAATACTGTAAAATGCAATAACATCTTATTACAATAACATCATGACTTTTTTAAAAGTTTGTATTAAAAACTAAAATATCATACTAACAATTATAAAAGAATATATTAATTAAACTAAAGAAGATCATGTCAAAAGCAAAAAAAAAAAAAAAACAAACAAAAAAACAACAACAAAAAAACCCCCACATCTGTCCTCACCTTTAGTCTGAGGTGGTGCGCTGTCTCCTCCCTCTAAAGGTCGGCTCGCTTGAAACACGTAAGCTCTGCTGACATCTGTACCCCACAGGCAAAATACAACCACTACCTGCACACAACCAAAGACAACATTCTTTTTATTATTATTTATTTAGTTATTTAGTCTTTTTTTTTTCGATTGCTCACTGTTGACGTCAAACATTTGGCTCAGCGGCAGGCCGCGAGTGAGCAGAGCATTAACATCCTACTAAAAAACAATTTAAAATGGGAAAGTGGTCACTTGGACATGTTTCTGTCTAAACTGGGAATGTTTGTTTTGTCCCTTTTCTCGCTTCTGAGTTCCTCTCATGTTCATGTTCATGGCCAGGGAAAGAGCTGAAGTTGGTTTTTAGTTCTACTGCTCTTTTAGGTCAATGAGTTCAACCCAACATTGACAGAGATTCATTTAACAGTCCAGTTACATTTAGCAGAGTGCTGCATTCATTACCATATACTGCAATCACAAAACGAACAAAAACTGCACCAAAGTTCTTGTCTAACCTCAAGGATAGCCTTTAGATTCGTGTTAAGTGCAGAATTAGGACCATTTTTCTTCTGCAGGATGATTGAAATGCTGAAAACAGAAATCACTGATGTTTTCAAGAAGAAGACCTTAAATCTTTTAAGCTCATCTGAACTCTTATGTAACATTAAAAGCATAATAGGTTAGACTTGTTTCCAAGATTCCTTCAGGTAAGGTCGTAAAACACTGTAAAAAGGAAATGGTTGAACCTCCTTGAATGAATTACTTCAATTGGTAACAAGTGATTAAATTAAGTTTATTCAAGTTTAGTTTATTAACTCAATAGTTTTAAGTTATACTTACTCAACTCATTTAGTTTCTTTCTAATAAATAATATGAATGACTGAAACAATTTCATGGAAAATAAACTGAACAGATTCAAGTTAAATTGTTAATTCTAAAGCAATAAATGTGAAATTAAAGTAACTGTGCTAACATGTTATTTAATTTCTAAATTGAGAGTATATTACTGCAACAAGAAATATTGAAACAAAAGAACAGATAACAGTGAGCAGCTTTGTTTCTAGATAAACACAACTGCTAGTGGTGTGTGTCTTTTTAACATTCAAACAGAACATTCCCACAATATTGCCCAAATGTAAACATAACACAGGCAGTAAAGAGCATAAATCAAATTTACAACAATCACAAAAGCTTAAATTCTAGCTGAATATGTATTTCCCATGAGTCTTTGCTGTCTTGCCACAATTGGTTCTAAATCATTTGAGTTGAACTAACTTAATAGATCAACTTGGATAAGCTCTGTTCAATCATTCAATGCAAATTGAAGCAATTTCTTGGCTCCTGATTTCAACTTAACTGACTCACCAAAAGTACGATAACAAAAGTAGTAATTAGGATTCATGTAAAAAAAAAAAAGTGCTTCAGATCAGCTACAGCACTCGTTTAAAGTGAGCCCCAAATTATGGGACAGCAGACCCTTTGAATAACTCACAGAAATGCATAAAATGAACATAACATTATGTCACATTATTAATTCATTGATAATGACTATTTTTAGAGACACCAGCACACATTGCATTTTACTGCTACGTACTACCTTGTTACAGAGATCATATTTATTTGCTATATCACTGTGAGATGAGACGGCTTTGAAGATTACCAAAATATAAATTAATAATTCACCTGCTAATTGCTTTGATACGCCCCAGCTTCTCGAATGAACGAACGAACGAACGAACGAACGAACGAACGAACGAACGAACGAACGAACGAACGAACAAACAAACGAATGAATGATTATTATTAATATTTTTTGAAGATTTTAAGTCTGAATTTGAGATCCTTGAATAAACCTTGTAAATTAACTAAAATTTGAAACTATTTACTGAACATGGTTGCTTTTCGCTTTGCTCTGACAGTTACAGAGACATATATTGAAGCTGTCATATAAAAGGGAAAAAAAATACATTTATTACATGGAGTAATTTTAGGCAACAAATCACCACTGAGCACCACACATGGGACATATGAGTACCTCACCAGGTTTTTGGTGCTGTGCCAAACTGAAACCAAAACAAATTTAAGAAATTCAGCTGTGGTTGGGACTAAAAAGACTTATTTCAAGTCATGTTCCCTTTATGTTCCACTGAATGCGGAGTGGCATGGAAGTGCAAAGTTTTACCGTTGATCGCAGGAACTTTAATCAATCAGCGTGCCTCCACCAGGTGCTCCGCCCAGCGTTTCTAAAGAGACCCTGAAGCACCGTGATGCTCAACTTCTCTAAAAATACGCAACTGTTCTATTTTTGAGCCTTACTTCCCGGATACCACAACGATCTAGAGCATAGTGGATCTTTTAGGCAAAGAATTCAGTCGATGAAAAGCAAAGTGGATGTGGTCGATTTAAAAAATAAACCACTATGTGCAGGCTTTTAGCTACAGCATAACTGGCAGTACAGGCACCAAGCCATCAGGTGAGAGAGGGTCTCACTTCACATTTGACACCATGGACGACGAGACGCTTGGAGGTGGAAAATCACACCATTTTGTATGACACCAAACATCCCTACTTTATAAAGAGCAAGTTTATAGCTCTTTTTATATGTCCATAAGTACCAAAGCTCAGAGTACAGATAGGATCCAACATGGAGGTTGAATTAGCCACTTAAGTGAGAAAATCTGCCAAAGTTAGTTAGCTGTAGCAGGTCAGTAATGTTGGCTAGCTAGCCATGATGACACGCTAGCCCAATTTGGAAGATTCATTAAAGGAGTAAATGATTTTTATGATTAAGGGCATCTTTTTTTATTATTATTTTTAGTAAGGTATGGTTCCCATTGATTATAACTTAACCTATACATATGATGTTATTAAAAATAAAAAAATAACGGTTAAATATCTAGTTTCACATACATCCTAAACAGCTACTCTGGTGTTGTGGATGTCTGCAATCAAATCAAATATGAGATAAACTTCTCAGATTTTCTATTATTGCTCAAATTAAGTTCTGGGTCAACAGTTTAAAAGAGCTAAAAAATGGAAATTAACATACAACTGTCCACCGTCTGATCCATCTATAGGGGAAAAGGTTTTAAATCCGTCAAAGCCCGGATTTCTAGTTTTTTAGGGATATCTTTTGACTCATCATAGTAATTATTCATCCAAACCAGATTCACATTAAATATTTCTTTGTAAATAGAAGTAATTAAAGTTTGAATTCGTCAGTTTTGAACTCCAAAACTGACAAGCCTACAAAAATAAACTTTTTATGAGCTTTTTTTTTTTTTTTTTTTTTTTTTTTTTCTTCAGGCCTGGTTTGGTGTGGGCAAAAAAAGACAACTGGGTTGTTAAACAGTTTTTTTTCTTTTTTTTTTTTTTTTTGTTTCGGC
>JBAGKP010000019.1:22698299-22719261 GCA_037177255.1 Melanotaenia maccullochi | reverse complement strand
TAGGCTGGACTAATTTCACACAATGACACTTTTTGAATGAAAATTATAGCAAATCTCCAAAAAAGAAAAGAAAGAAAGGAAGAAAGTAGGAAAGGTGTGAGTTCTGCAAGTAGAATATTTTGTTTATGGAAGGCAGTTATCTCAGGATGTCTGTTCTGAAGTCATAGCTGCTATTTGCAGAAATTAATTGTGTCCTAGAGGCAAGTAAACAGGTAAGTCAGCAGATACAGACATGCGCTGGGTGTGTGATCACAGGATTTTTGGAGCTCTGGGGTCACTGTGTCAAAGATCAAGAGCTTATTTTGGTTGGCTGAGTCTACAGGTTAGATAGAGGAGGAATTCTCAACTTATTGCAACACTGGACATCATGGATGCCAAGATATCCCATCAAATGATCTGATTGTCTTTGCTTTCTGAAGAGACTCTAACTGTTGTGCACAAGCTAAACTAATGAAGCTCCTCATAGGAAGTGTGTAAACTAAAATGTAAAACAACCTCTATGATGAAACTCAATCATTGACTTCCAGCAATAATCCAGAGCTTTAAGAAATTCCAATAAATTAGATCAGTTTTGATGCAGAACCCCTCACTGATTTCTAATACGGATAAAAGAAGTAAACAAATTAAGAAGACAATATTCCAACTTGACTTTGATATTGAGTGATCACTGTCTAGCAGACAGCAGAGCTGGATCAATAAGACGAAGGGCTTTATTGAATATTTTCACTCAAACGATATTGATTCCTTTATTATGACTTTAATACTACTACCTACATCACATTTGTACCTTAACGGCTAAGTCTGAAGGCATTGGAGGTCAAAATGGAACATGAGCACAACTATTTTATCTTCGATGCAAAAAGACTGAACGTCATAGTTTTCATGCTGTCCATGCAGTCTCAGAGAGCAGTGTGATGGATATTTAGCCAACATGTTGGTAATGTTGGTGCTCTCCATCCTTCTAGCACTTTATTTGTCCTTACAGTAGACTCCCAGAGACATGGAAAATGTCTTGGTCTCTGGTTTTGTCTGTCCTATGCGGTTTCCTGTTTTATTTTGTAGTTTATTCCCTTTGTGTATGTACTTCCTGTTCAAGAGCACACCTGGTTTAACTTGCTTCACCTGCTCCTTGTTAGCTGTCTTTAGTGTATACATACCCCTTGGTTTCAGTTACTCTTTGCCAGGTCATTGATGTTTCTCTGTGTTGTTTGTGTTTCTGTTTTCCAGCCTTTTTTGCTGAAGTTATCTGTTTATAGTTAAAACCTTGTTTCCTCCACCCGCCTGCCTCTTGTGACCCTGCCTGCGTTGGGGACCTGCTTCCTTTTTACCCCATGACAGAAAAGAAAGACAGTGTGAGCTGAATATGTTCTCTTAGCTCATGGTGGCCCAAAATTGTCAAAGGACTTATTTCCATCTGTTAAAGAAAACGTTATCAAGGGTTTGCACATGAACTATACTATAGACTGAACCTCAGATCTTAAAAATTGAGAAATGTCTTAGGTTTTGTGCTCATCTTTATTTTGATGCTAGAAATGATGAAATAGTTGGGGTGGGCCAACAAACGCAGAAATATGCAATGTTGTGAAAAAAAAGAAAAACTAAACACTAAAACTCCAGGAGGAATATCTCATAAATGATAGAGAGAAGCTACATTAAAACCAGAGAATTCAATGGTGGAAATTACAGTAAAGGGCTCCAAAGCGTTTTGGAAAGTTGTCGTTAGTGAAAATATTTAATAAATATTATATTTAAAAAAAAGGAAAATCAATAAAGACACAATGAAAAAAACATTTTGAGAATATTGTTAAGTTTATATAGAAATCTTAGATAATGATTTCTTTGGGATGATGAGGAGATGGACCACTCTGGTGGTCGGTGTGGGGATTTATAGGTAACTTACGTATTGATGAAGGCAGCATTTACTCTTAATTATAAAAATATTTGAGCCAGTAGCTAGTATTTAATATCACTTAGAATATGGTGCAAACCATTTTTTTTGCAGCACATGTTCTGGACAAGCAGTGATCATTTTGCACAAGGAAGAACACATCCTAACTGCTATGTCAATGTACCAGAGACTAATTTGCCAGGTTTAGTAAATCTATCATTAACATGATCGATGTCTTTGTGAAATGAGATTTAGTTTATTTCTGCAAGTGCATCCAGGCTAATGAGTTAGATGTAAATCAAAGATGACTTGTTACTATAATACTGAGACATCAGAAAGTTTATTCATTCTAGGACAAAAATAAATAAATAAAAAAGCCTGGAAATTTGTTCTATAAAGCCCCACCCAGCATCCCATGGATTTATACACTTTTCTTGTTTGTTTTTGTTTTTGTTTTGTTGTGTCGGAGTTTGTTGTGTCGGAGTTTGTCCTTGTATCTCAGTGTTGTTATCTTCGGTTAGAGAAGCCATGTTGCTTGTTTAGCTTGTAATCAGCTAATGAAACAGCAACATTGATTGAATAGAAATTTAAAGAGTGAGGAATGTTCTTGCAGACAGAAGAGAATGCGGATCTATCACAGGCATGTTTACTCTGTCTGCATGTTGTTGTTGGTGGTGACAACAGTTGCATATTTCCTCATTGCTGAAATTCTCAGCCATGTTGTCCAAATGTCTCAGCTGTAAGCTTTAGACTTGGGATCAAGGGCTTAAAAGATGTGTTTATTTACTTATAATTTCCCCCTTTTACTGAAATAAAAACAAGTTAAAGCAATGTATATGTGACCAAACACATTTACATTTGAATTTCACTTTTCAAGATTTTTTTTTCTTAGCAAAGTTATAAAGTTTTTGGCTTTAATCCTGAAAGATGTTTAAATTATGGGCTGTTCTGAGATGTAACAAGCATATGTTCTAGTTTGGACCCAGATAAAAACTTTATTTCAAAATAGTTGAAAAAAAATCTGTGTTTTGAGTTAAAATACATTGTTGTGAATACATTGTGAAAAGTGCAGTTGCTTTTATGACCACTAGAGGCCACTTAACCTAATACTTATTGCCTGCATGCACATGCCACATGAGCATATTTTTCAGAGCAACAAACTCAAATGTAATCATATATAAATGTTTCTTATATTATAATTAGATACTGTGTGTTAGAGGTTTTAGCATATTTAGTATATATGGCAAATACTTCATGAAATTCTCTGCTTTCAAGTTGATTGAACAGTATGCACAACCAGATTTAGGGCCTTTTTAAAACTAATTTTCAGTTACATCTGCACTGTATTGACTGATGGAAATGTCCACTGCCTTTTGCCTTGGTCCTAATCTTCCTTCATCCATCAGAGCAGAAATAATTTTCGTGTTTCCTTTCCTCTCCAGCTGTAGCCTCCCATAGTCTGCATGGCAACTGGGCTGCTTTATGTACATTCTCAATTAGCCCATTTCTTACTACCTGTACATATCAACCTGGTCATGTCATTGCTGCAGAACTGCAAAACAAAAACAAAACAAAAAAAAAAGATTTTTGTCATACAATGTGAGATTTTATGCACAAAATTGTGATTTTCATCAATAGAAAAAGTTTGCAAAGACCTGTGGTCCAAACATTTTAACAGAAATATATTTCAGATAAGTGCATCATGTCAAGGAGAGTCAGTTCTTGTTGAGTTAAATAATTAATGTATATACCATAAAAATCTAGCTTATTTAAAGTATAAAGTATTACTCCCACACTCTTACTATAATAAAACTTTACAGTATGCTGCTGTAGTAAAAGAAGTATTTCAATTACAGTATATTGCTGTTTTTTTCCCCATATTTAGCATAAACTACTGGCCGCTGGGTTTCTGGCCTTTTACCAACTTACTACATGCTGGTAACCATATTACTACTGTAGCAGTGCAAACAAACAGTTATAAAAGTTGAACCAGACATTGGCCAGCGTCTGTGTGGAAATTAAATGAACCCGTTGAGACTGCTGAACGCTCCCAATCAGCTCCAGTTCGTTTACAAATGACTGCAGTAAAAGAACTCTGTCAAATAGATAAAGTGAATGCAAATTGATATTCCTGGTAAAGTCCAGAGTTTTCTTCCACATATCACAACATGTGTCCTTGAGAAATACACTGTTACAGCACAGGGCTTCAATCTAACAAAATTCCCATAATGCAATAGTATATTCACAGTATATAACAGTATTTAAAGGAAACAACTTGCTTGTTTTCCTTTTATTCATCTTTCTATTTTAGAGAATATCAACATCTTAATGAGAATCAGTCTGACTCTGTTCAATTTTGGCTGTTTTCTTGCATTATTTTGCTGCAGTGTGTGTTCAGCACTGGCTCCTGGGACAATATTTTAGCAAATTTTGAGTGGATTCAGAACAAAAAGCTAGAAGAGACTGTGGCTGCACACACTAACATTCATTCAAAAACTCTGCAGCTACATTTTAATCTTGGGCTCCGATCATGATTTGTTTTGTTGTCCCAGATGACACACTTTGTTTTGTTTTGGGTTTTTTTTCCTAAAGGAAATAATGCAAAAATACTTCAAATTTTTTTACTTTTACTGGATTCATCATCATCTTATTGAAAAAGGTTAAAAGAATATCCATTTCCACACTTATTTAAAGATTAAACAAACTTAAAAGGCACTTTATGCCTGGAAATAATATACACATGAATTAAATTGTGTAATATATCTCCAAATGTTGTTTTACAAAGTAAAACATATATGATGGCGTGTCATTAATGTAGTTATTTCATAAAAAATTCCACCTAAGATAGGTCTCCTCCTCCTTCCGGCTCACAGTCTCTTTGTTTGTTCAAGGGTTTAATATTTAGCCCACTCGCAAGCATTTTTTCACCCAGTTGACTACCCTTGCTTTCAGATCTGTAAACACACACAGCTTTAACTGACAGCAGAACCTGATGAGGAAAACTTTGGTAGTTGTTGTGAAGCCTGTGCAAAGAGCTGCTAGAAACTAAGGATCTATCATCACTGTTTTCAGTCTGTGCATACGAGCTGGTGAAGGTCTACCTCTTCTGGATTCCTCCTCAATAACTTAATTTCTCTGAGCAGTTGAATGATCGACTGAACAGAGATGGGACCTCGTACAACAGGTAAGAACAGTCAGCTTAATAAATACTGTATATGTGGGGATTAACTGGACAATCATGACACCTTCGTTCATTTCTCATCAACTCATAAAGACAGAAGTTTGAGCATTAAGTGACCTTTAGTGTTTTAGTTTTTAATTATTTAATTTTGGTTGTGGAGTTTTTTTTCATCTCTGTGGTCTCACTTCTCTTTCATCATATTATTCTAACTAATGGGAGTTACTAATGTTTGTCTGTTACTTCTGCATGCGTGAGCCGAACAGGGTTCAGCTGCAGCATATCTGACCTCTGACTTTATGAGACTTACTTGCTTGTATAAATATAATTACAGCCAGCTGGTGAGATTATTTTTTTCTTACATAAACCAATGAAAAAAAAGTGTGTGAACAGAATTGCTTATTTGTTTTGTACTGACCTACTTTTCAAATTGGAAAGTCACAATTCTCATGTATATACAGAACCAGTGTAAGAAAAACTAAAATGCCTCTTTTTTGTTGTTTTGACATACAAATACTAGAGATACCCTAACATCCAAATAACAACCATCTTAATTTACTGTCATTAAATCAAAACTGAACAAATATAAAACTATTTTAAACTTTTATCAATTTTAGACAAAACGGTTATAAATATGAACAACAATAAATTTCAAATTTTCACAGAACAAAACAAACAAACTCACATCTATTGGAAATAATGACTCAGCCAGAGATGAGGATATTAAACAGATTATATGTACCCTATTACATTAAGTATATTAACTTAATTTACTAAGGGTTGAGTAAATTATTGTCCCAATCAGGAAGTGTTGTTCTAATGATTACACATTTCATCAAGCTTTAAACAAACAAACTTTATCATTTTATTAACATTTTACTGTCTGGCTGCATCGTGTCACGTCTGTGAATCACTGTTTCTGTCTTTTTGTGCGTCCAGTGTGCCATAAAGATTCAGATTCAGTATGTTGTGTCTCATGTAGTCTTTAGAAATATGCAAATATTGAACTTGAAAACATAAAACAATGTAAGAGTTTCTTCATGAGTAGTCAGTTGCAAGATTTTGATGAAACTTGGGCTCACTGGGCTTATCTGATGGAACTGGAAAATGATGGGAGAGAGGTGGGATTAATATCCAAATCAGTTTCAAGCTTGATTTGAACTGTGGAAACACTGAAATACACAAAATCAGAATAAAAAAAAACTTCACATAGCACATTGTTTTTTTTCTGTCATGATGTTTTGGAGTTTTTTTGCTCATCTATTTGAATCCAAATGTCAGCTTACATAAATCTGTAATAGGTGAATTATATAGACTGAGGAAAGAAAGATTTTTTTCAGTGATTACTGTAACACAGCAACTTTTAACCTCACAAGAATACACAGACCAATCAGAGGGCCAGCACCCTTCCACCCTAACGCTGAACCAGCTGCTGCCATCACTGTTTGTCTTTCATATCTGTTCCTATTCATCCTGTTCAATCAAAATTAACCGAAACAGGGTTGCTTGAAGATGACAAAAATTAATCAGTTTTAACCGTACTGTATTTCTACTATATGTTTTATTTTTATTCATATAAGGATATAGGAATAAAAGTAAAATAGGACTGACCAATTCATTTGTAAATCAAAACTGTTTATTCAAAATGTATGTAGAATATTTAAATATCATCTCTGTCTCCAATCAGACAGTACGTCCAAGGATGAGAAAACAGCCTCAGGTGGAAGTTGTGGTGGTCCAGCAAGACCCCGACTGAGAAGCAGCAGTGATGGAAACATATACACCAGGAGAATGTTTGGTGCCTACAGCTCCTCCTCCTCCTCCTCCTCCTCAGTACTCTCCAACCCCAAATCAGGTAAAATAATTTTTAACAAAAGTTTAAGTTTATTACATATAAAGCTATAGATATGTAGGTTGATACTGGGAGAAATGAATGTGATGTAAGAAGGGGACAAGCTACTTTCTGTAGTTGAAATCATACCACGGATTGGTGCTCCTCCAATGACACAACTAAAGTCTTATTTATACTCCCATTATAAACATAAATTAGTATATCAGTGTCAAACATTGTCAAACTTCACTGTCCACATACTCCATGTGTGCTTTATATTGGCATAATTGTTAGGAAATACATCCACTAGAGGGCAGTGTGGAGTTCAGAGTTCACCTCTGACTTCTGACAGCAGTTACAGATAACAGCTAACATGGTGGTGGAGATAATTATAACACAGAAAGAGACATAAATAGAGGTGGGACTGTAAACGGCACAGTAACACGGCCCGTGCTGTTTGTGGTGGTACTGTTCTGTTTGTCATATCAAAGAGAGCATAAATTAGTTTTAAGACTGACAAATCAGACTGATTACTGTTAGTCAGACTAACTGCTGTTAGTCTGACTTGTTTGCAGTAATCATATAAAATCTAAAAATGGATCTTAGGGTCAGTTTAGATGTAAAGGTGACAGTTAAATGATGCTATCTTTCAAAAACCTTGCATGAAATCTGCAAGTTTTTAGTAAATGACAAACTGCACATTTCCTGCTTTGTTAAACTGACTTTTGTTATTAAAAAAAAATTACTAAACAGAACTACTCTTTATTTTTACTCTGACATGTTTACATTTGTCTTGTGTTTAGTCCTGAAGAGACCGGTGAGCACAGAGGAGCTCCAAAAACCCGGAGGCCCCTACATCAAGAAAACATTTACAGTGAGTCAGCAGTTTAACGTGGTGTAGGCAGAAACTCTTTTAGGCTGAAAATAGACAACAAAAATATTTTGAAAATTTTTCTCTTAATACATAATATGGTTATATAGGGGGTTACTTCATAAACTTTATAAGATCTTTACAAGAAGAATCTCTGACAAAGGAGCTGTCTTCTTCTGAGTAACCTTTTAAACCTTACAACTTCTGTATGTGTACAGATTGTGGGTGATGCAGTGGGCTGGGGTTTTGTGGTCAGAGGAAAACAGCCATGTCATATCCAGGCTGTGGAGCCCTTCGGTCCAGCAGCTGATGCAGGGATGAAGGTTGGTACCACGGTACATAAACTAAAACAAAAAACAACAAAAGAACATGTTAGGGAAAGTTTCTGCTCATTTTATTGCTTCTCTGTCTTCCTCATCTACAGGTTCGCCAGTTTGTGGTTTCAGTCAATGGTCTCAACGTTCTTGATCTGGACTACCGGACTGTCAGCCACCTGATTCTAACAGGACCCAGAACTGTAGTGATGGAGGTGATGGAGGAGACTGACCACTGAGGAATGGAAGAAATGTGGGCGGCTCGAGAGTCAAATCTCAAAGTGCCATTTACAGGGTATAGCTTTTTAAGAAACAGTTACTATTACACATCCTGTGCAGTTGAAATGATGACAACGTGGGGAAAAAACAGTATGAGGAGTCACAGAGGAGGGCTGAAATATTTCACTGCATGATCATATGTGTTGAATGGTAGCTGCATACAATGCTGTATGGTCTGAAGATATTTGCAAGTCTTAATCCCTTAATGCCTGAATTTATTGACAATAAAATAAATAAAATAAATATATAATAAATATTAAATTTAAAGGTAAATTATAAATAATAAAATAAATAACATTAAAATGAAAACAGAAATAGGAGTAAATAAAAGCTACTTAAATACAATCAATTACCTGATCCAATCCACTGTAAAGCACATTTTAAAAACATAGAAATATGTCAGTTTAGATAGAAAGAAATAAAATAAACAAAGGCCAGAAGTAGTTTGACGTAAATTTGTAACAATGGGCATTAAAGGGTTGAGAGCCACAGCTGTTTCTCAGAAATTCAATCCAATGGCATTATCACCTGTTAGAATAAAATATCTCCTATGAGAAGAAGAACATCAGCTCATTGGATATATCAAACCTTGGTGAAAGCAAAAACTGTTTAGTTTAATGAAAAGAAATTGTATTTTGTATTTTCTACACTCATGTCCCTTCACACAGAAAAACAGCTGACATGATGACATTTGCATACACCAGTCACCACATCCTCCCTCCATTATGACGGCCATCTGTCACTTGGTGCTCCACAATGATGCCATCCATGGCCAGTTTCTTGCTCCATGACATGAGTTTCACACTGCATTAGTTCCTTATTAAAGCTAAAGAGGTTGGAAGGATTTTCTGTTTGAATATCTGAACTTCAGTAAAACTATACCATTTTTTAACATTTATTTATTCCATATAAGCATTCAAACTTTTTTTTAAAGATATTATAGGACACACCTCCTTTGTGTTGTCTTGGAAACTAACCGTGGAAGTAAGTGTGTTGTGAACAGCTGTTTAACATTTGCACTGAGGCTGTTTGGACTTTTAACCTTGTGCCACTTTAATTTCTCATCTACTCACAAACACAGAACTTGCAGTGATGTCACGAGCATTTCCACACACTTGCACACATGCAGACAACACACAGCCCTCCAGGTCCTCCTTCGACCATGTTTACCTTTCCATCCACTTTGTCTGATTCCCAGAAAGGAAAGGAGAAGTGTGAAGGGTGTAGGGAGGATCAACAACTTAGCAAGGAGACAGATTGTAAATGAAGTGCTTTGTTTTTTAAGTCTTTAATTGGTGTCCTTTATTCCTTTACATTTTTATACCTTTTTATCTGTTTTTGTAATATTTTATGTGTTTCTTTGTGGGAATTTTCTTTATTAGTTTGTATAGTCTCCCAGCAGGCAGCATTTTATCCCCTACAGGGGGATTCTCAGTGAGACTCGGGCTCCTTTTGCATCTTTAATGCTGGTTTTCACAGAAAATATCACTGCAGTCTGTTTGAAAAACAACAAAATATTAAATTTGTTTTATTTTCCTTGAAGTGCAATACATAATTAAAAAGATAATCAGTGTATTAAGCTTATCATGAATATTTAAAACATGAATTTTCTGTTTTATGTGTATAAACTTTTGTGTATAATCATTTAAAAAAGTTTTCCCTTTCTTTTATCTTTTCCCCGAGACTGTGTGAATTTGATTGTAAACCTACGTAAAGCTGCATTTCTACTATTAAATACATGTACATTTTAACTACAGGCTCATTTGATTAATTAATGACAAACAATCTCTTCTGGTAATACAGGTAAGCACCTGGATTAACAGGTATTGATGAGTTTGTGATAGATTTTGTGCTGGGAAGTCACAAGTACTTCAAATCAAGTGGGAAATACTACAATTTTCCACAACATGCAAGAAAACAACAGAAAAAAAACACAATTTTCTGTTTAACCAGGTGATGGCAGCACCTGTGTGTCTTTACAGCATCCTGTATATAATCACATAAATGCTGCTCCTTTTAATTTATCATGTCATTGTCTCTCCTCTATTTGAACAGTTTTATCTTCTCTTTTTCTATATCTACATGAAATTAATAAAACAAGATACACAGCAAAGAAAAATAAAGTTGCATATTATATATAAAAAGAGTATTTAACGATTAAATACAGAATAGAAATTAAAATCGTCTCCTCACATATAAAGTTCTCAATGACCAGGCTCCATTGTGAATCAAAGATCTCATAGTTCCATATTTTCCCTGCAGAGTACCATGCTCTCAGACTGCAGGTTTACTTGTGGTTCCCAGAGTCTTTAAGAGTACAAGGGGAGGCACAGCCTTTGGTTATCAGGGCCCTCTCTTATAAAACCAGCTCCCAGTTTGGATTCAGGAGGCAAGCACCCTCTCTACCTTAAGGATTAGGCTTAAAATCTAACTTTTTGGTAACACTTATAGTTAGAGGGGGTCAGCCTTTAGTTATCACACCATAGGCTAAGACAGCGAGGGACGTCCCATGATGCATTGAGCACTTCTTTCCCTCATTACCGTATAAAACGTATTTCTCTTCTCTCTTAGCAGGTCTAACTGGCTAAAAGCTGCAGTACCTGTTGACGCCTCTTTCCCGTCCTTTCCACCTCCTACCAGGCGAGGCAGATGGCCGCCCTCTCTGAGCTGGGTTCTGCTGGAGATTTTCCCTTCCTTTTAAAAGTGAGTTTTTCCTGTTTATGCTCAGGATGAGGGATTGAAATGATTAGATGCAATCAGTTGGTTCTCCTTAGACTGGTATTATTTTTTATGAATTGACTTGTATGAACACTGTCATTATAAACTGGACTAATGTGGAGTTGTTTTAATATGTTACAGATAATAATAATACCTGTAAAGTGCCCTGAGATGACTCTGTTGTGAATTGGCCCTTTACAAACAAAGCAGGATTTTAATTCATTGAAATCACTTCTGCTGATGTCCTCAAGACAAGTTAGAAAATTTCAAAAATTAATTTCTTTTCAATTCAAATTTTATTTAACCCTGATGCGCAATTTAGATTTGCAGTCTATTAGTTTAAAAATATATAAATACCACAACAGCATTTAGACATCCAGGATGAATAAGTACAACAGATCAGGTCACAGGAACAGATTAAGGGACATCAGTAATAAATAAGAACAAGAAGACAACTGTGGCAATTATTGATAAAACTTAAAAAGTAGATAATAATTAGATCATAACAAATAAATAGTAACATATAAATAAATATTGTTCAGAATCTGAAAAATCATCAAATGCTATCCACATAGTTTAAAAGCCAGATGACACAGAGAATAAAACAGTTGGAGTATCCGTTTGTAAAACTTTCCTGGTGAGTTGTTTTGTCTCTCAATTTGTAAGCATTCAATGGCAACAGAGCCTGACGGTGGAAAAGATGGGGATTTCCTGCAGATATCCAGGCCTCATCTCTGTCATAACATAGCTTGCTCACAGGTTTGTGCCTCTTCACAAACTAAAAGAATAAACTGAAGACTGTAGAAAGAAATCCAAACTATCCGTCTGCAACTGTATCTGTTAGATCAGAGCAGATTTTATTACAGAAAACTGCTGCACTCATCACCATCCACAGAATGCAAATAACCCTTTCATCAGTAACCATATCGCCATTACAAGTTGATTCAACAGTCCACTCTCACAAGAGCATGTGCATTTTTCCACATGTCCAAAGTGTACTTCTGTAAGTGTTAGAATAAAGACCAAAATGAGAGATGGTTTTTATTGCATTTTGTTCTGCATAAGGAAGCATTAAGCAATGCAAGACAAATGAAGTATATTTAAAAGTGCATGTTTTCTTCTTTTGTTTTTCTTTTTTTTTGTCAATGTTTTTATCCATCACTTACAATAAAAAAAAAATAAAACATTTTAAGTCAAATCTTGGCTGTTGCTTGCTGTTAAATTAACAGTTGTGTGGTTTCCTATCAGCTCCCTACGCTCTAGTCCATTGTGGCTCATTTCACTGCTGCACTATTTATCTGCAGAGTAAATAAAGTTGAATTAGGTTGAGCACTAGCACAAGTTCCTAAAAGCCCACAGCAATGAGGAGTGTGTCGTATATCATAAATCTTGTGATCTTGTTGATAACATTTTTCTTTGTAACAGGGTCCTGCGGTGACTCATGGTGCTCAGTGCTGACTCATTTAGATTGGCGGAAAGCTAGCAGGTAAGTATGTTGTTGCTGTGAATTTGTTTGCCTATGTGTCATACTATACCAAAAATGTTGTAAAAGACAAAATACTTCCAAGGCCACTTCTCAGAATATATAATGTAATGATTTTCCTCTTGAAAGATTTAACTTAACAGTTTTCTCCATTTTTGTTGCAAAGTAAAAAAAACAGAACATTAGCAACATTAGCTTCTTTGACTATGATACTATGAAATACATTAGGCCATAGGACAGGGGTGCCCAAGTTCGGTTCTCGAGATCTACCATCCTGCAGCTTTCAGATGCAACCCTTCTCCAACATGCTTGAATCAGGTCATCTGCATGTCATTCAGCTCTGCAGAGATCTGGTAACGAGCCAGTCATTGATTCAGGTGTGTTGGAGAAGGGTTGTATCTAAAAGTTGCAGGATAGTAGATTTCGAGGACCAGACTTGGGCACCCTGCCATAGGATCATACTAGAGCGCTCTCTACTGGATCACAAAAAACACTACTTCTGTCTGTCTGATGCATCAGGCCTTTAGCGTTGTATTTTTATGTGTAAACTGGAGTTTTAGACAGTATTTTCAAGGATGTTCAACCTTAAGAAAAAGGTTACAGTCCTTGTTTATGGTGTAACGTAAACGTCACTGAATGAAGCGGTATAGATAATAAATTGATGAAAAATGTAGTATGTTCATCTTGATCATTTTTGAGCATGAATGACCGTTTCAGTACAAAGAATATAATTTTATGGTTTTGAAAGGCTGATGTCATTATATAACAAAACTGTTGCCAAAAAAATGTTGTAATTTTACCGTTTTTAACCTGTTTCACATGTGGACCCATGTAGCTGTTTCACATTCTGCATGAGACCACACAGGATAAATCCATTTTATATCATTTCATTCCAGCACTTTTTCTCATTTCCTTCTCTAGCTTCTTTGTGTGTATGCATGTCTTTCTCTATCTATGTTTGTGTCCTTCAGTGTAGACTCTCCTGGGCTCCTGCAGCTGGCACATCCACACTCCATTCCCTAATCAGTGTGTGCACACTTATCCATGTCTTCCTCCCAAACTCTACTGAATCATTTAGTCACCCCAGTTTCGGTACATTCTCAGTCCAACCTGTATTCCAGACTTTTGCTTTGAGGTTTTCTCGTATTGACATAAGGCTCTCACTGTGCTCCAGTTCCATACTTGCCTGCATACCAAAGTGCCATGTGACAGATCCACTGTCAACACTGAACCTAGCTTTGCCTTTCTTTGCCACTCTCTATGTTAATCTCTCTCCAGTTTCCTGCAAACATCATCAACTACCTTCTTTCCAGTAATTCTCAACTCAGCTTTAGTTTATTGTTAAGCCTTATTTTCATTGGTAAAAGAGGGTAAAACGTGCAACATGAAGCCTCATAAAAAAGACAAAAATTAGCTATTGCATTAGCGACATCAGTCTGCAGTTTAAGCCAATGTAGTCATGGACCATTACACAAATTTGAAAGTTTAAAAGTAAATGGCACAAAAAGCTTCCTGACCACAGCAGAAGCTTTTTTTTTTTTCTTCTTTTTTTTTTTTATAATAAAAAGGAATCTAACACTGGGAAAATTTATATATAAAACACTATTAATAAAATAAAAGAAGCACTGTTAGATTTTGCAAACCAGTGGAAACAAATTTATCTTAAAAAATTCCTGTGATCGGCATAATGTGTACGGATGATTTGTGATGCTTTTTAATCTAATGGAAATCATGTGGGTTCTTAACATGCTATCTAAGGTCCAGCTTTGATCTATTATTGATTTTGCTCAATAAATTCACTGTTATAATGAAGAGGAAATGCACATGAAAGGACAGTGGAAGGTGAACAGAGGGTTTTTAAGCCTTGACAAAGCTGAGACATCATCATGCAAATCAGGTGAAGAGTCATTTTGCAGGACTGCTTTCACCTGTGGTCATAAAGGTCAAAGTATGCTGTTATTTTAAACCAGATATTATAAAGAATACACCAAAGTACTAATTTTTCAAATTATTATTTTTTTTAAATTACGAAAAATGTAAAAGTAATGCCTTAAAGAAATAAACATATAAATTGAGGACAGTGAAAACGACAGCCTTTGAAGCCCGCTATTCAGATCATGGCAGAAATGTTGACAGCTCATCATGACAGCAACAAAGTCCTGCATAGCACTGCAGTCACAGCTGTATAACAGCATCTCAAGAACAATTTTGGTAGCTGTGGAATCAGTGCCAAAATCAGCTCATCATGTTGTGATTGTGGTGGACGGCTGGATAAATAGAATGTAAACAAGTGGCTGCTGTGGCAAGTGTGTTGAATCCAAAAAAGCTGAGGAGGTCATTTGAAGCATAAAAACCAAAAACCCACAGAAAATAACTCTAAGGTGAAATAAGAAGCAGGATTGGATCTTAAATTGCATCCCTTAATATTTGTTATAGATATAAAGCAAATTCACCTTCATCGTGTGTGTAATTTAGCATGAGTAAACATTGAAACAAACCCATTTGAAATTTGTGGAATTAAACTTTGGAGGAGCTAAGAAAAGAAATAAGGTAAAACTAACAACTATTTTACTAGTTAACTCTATTCAGAGTTTGCTACTAAAATTGTGTGTGTAAATACTTCAGCTGAAGCATGGTTGGGCTACAAGTACAATCAGAGAATCAAGGGGAGAGCCTTCATGAGATTCTTCATGAGATTACAAGTGTGAGATGGCATAGAAACCTGGGCTGGACATTCATGAACACTAAAGCTGGTCTGCCAGAGATGTAGAAAATATTTTGTATATATGGAAAATATTTTCAGATTTTACACTAAATGATGAACCATATATTTAAAGGTACAGTGTGTAAGAATTGAAATGGACGGTGGCCTTCAGGGGCCAAAATTCTTTCAGACACGTTTTCATCTGAGAGTGGTTCCACTTGCCTTGGGTGCAGCTATGACAGCAAGACAGGTAACTTTTAACTTTGTGCCCTCTCAGGTATTATTTACCAGATGGTGCTCTGGCACCTATCAAACAAAGCTGTTATTGCAGTTGTTTGTTCATTCAAACACAAACAACTTTGTACCAAACAAAAATGGTGGAACATGGCAGCTGAAATGTATGTGGACCCACAGAAAGCAGATATAAATGTCTTCTTAAAGAGTAAAAACATTACAGTATATTAGTGAAGTGATTAGAAACTAACAGAAACACAGTTTTGATCTTTGATTTTGTTACACACTGTACCTTTAACTAGGTAACATTTTAGACAAAAAGAGCTATTCGTTTAGTATTCATATGTTTGCTGCTCATTTGAAAGGAAAACAAACAACAAAGAAAAGAAAGCTCATTGATGGTTGGCTTAGATTTTCCAGCTTTACTGTCAGTAGCTGCATTTCTATTACACAGTTTCTATTACACTTACTATTTGCAGGTGTTTAAGTTGAATGGTGCTTAGCACATAAGACATTATTCTCGTAAAATCTTGTCCCGTGAAACTCCACTTTGAGGAGGATGGAGATTTTTAGTTCTTTGTAAGATTTTGCAATCCACTGTTGTTTGCAGTCAAGGATGGCAGTTATATATTTTTTCGTTAATTATTTGTAAAAAGATTTCTTTCTCCTCCGCTGTCAACTCATACCACGCCATCTTTATTTGAAATGAACTGGTCAAGTGACCCCCGACGGCGTATCCAGGGTTTAAATTTGAAAAAAAAAGAAGTTTCCATTACACTTTTGAGATTTACTTCTACATCAACTGAAATCTGAAAAACCACCTCATGACAGCGTAAAAGATTTTAAGTGATATTTAAGATGTTTTCCATTACCAGTTTTTTATTGCATTATTTAGCTTTTGTGCAATTGTTTGGGTAATGAAAATGCAGCTAGTGTTATATTGTTCCTTGCACTCTTCCAGTTAAAGATTTCCCACACTGATTCAGTGGTGGCATGATAATGGTGATGATGTTTTAAATGGTACATTTGAATGCAACACAAATGGAAGAGGACTTGTGAACAATCATTAACATAAATCATAAGCTTTGTCGTTAATGCATCATTTACTGCACAGAAAATGCAATAAAGAGGAAAAATAAAATAAAGCAATATTTGTCACCAGTTAATTTTTTATCTCTTTTTTTTTGTCTGTTTAAATAAATAAATATATTAAGAAATTTGTGGAAATCTTTCTTTCATATTGCTTATTCAGTATTTGAACATAACGACTAAAATGACTGAACATCAACAACAAACTGCTGCTTTCATACAATAAAATAAATACAAAATAACCAAACGAACCGGGATGAAACGGTTAGAATAACTGCACTAAAAAGTGAAAAACAGTATGAATTAAAGAATGCATTACACTGATACTGCATAAAAAGTGGCTGATTGCTTCGTAGCTTTTGACATTTGTTGTGTTTTGTGATAAAAACATTTCTAATGGTCTCAAACAGCTTTCTGTCACTGCTGTGAGACAGCAAATGAGAACAATCATCCTGCTGATAAATTACTGACTGTCATTTTGTTCTGTTAGCGAGAAGATTCATAGACGCTTCCAGAAAGTAGGAGGATAAAACACATGTTATTTGCTAGATTTCCATAGCTGTTGTTGATTTGTATGTAAATGGTTTGGCAAGGCAAGCCAAGTTTATTTGTAAAGCACAATTCATCGACAGGATGATTCTTTACAGAATAAAAGAAGCTTAATTTAACAATAAAAACAAAAGATAATGGAAAAAGACAGAACATTGGATTAAAATTATATTAAAACATGATCAAGTTTAAAAATTCAAGCTTAAGAGAAACAGAGGCGGATTTGAACTTATTTGGCCATATTTGTTCCAGTTTCCATGGCGTAGTTTACAGTGGAATCACTTACAAGCTTTGCTAGCCTCCTGTTTAAATTAAACTGGATGTAGCTCTAGCTGAGATGGTGTTTAAGCAACTTAGATACTGAGTTTGTCTTTGAGCATCTTAATAGTTTATTTTTGTGAAAATCTTGTTCTGTAGTCTTTAAAATCACTGACTGGAAACTAAATATGACATGGTTTCCCCACATTATCTTAAAACTAATCTAGTGTTACCACACACTATAATGTTTAGCACTGCTATCTAGCTTCATGCTAACATCAGGTTAATAGCCTTACATAACCTTAGTTGTACTTGCACAAAATCTTTCATGATGTGCAGGAAAATGTTAATATTTTTAAAGGATGACTAATTAGGAAATTACTTTAAAATTTACTTCAAACTGGTGTAATGAAAGGTGATCTATGCATGTCTGGAACAACATTTCTGTCCTCCAGTGAGCTGTGAACATGTCAGAAGTCATACTTTGTGTTTGGCTTTTATTTTGTTATGTCTCTGTGTTTTGCTTCCTTTGTGGCTCAGGGACTTCCTGTTGGGCGTGGTGGTTGTGCTAATGGGATATTTGACTCACCTGCTGCAGAGCACCTCAGTCTGCCTTCTTAAGCTCCAGTCTGCTCATTGCCACATCGTTGCTATACCAAGTGGGTACAACACCGGCCAAGCACAGTTTTTGTTCCATTTCTAAAGTATTGTTTTTGGATTGTAACATTCTCATTTTTGGGAATTTGTTTCAGAAAAATCTGTGTCCAGATTTTTGTTAACCATCCACAAGCCTGTTTTTTCCCCCTGGTGCACCAGCATCCACCTCTGCTTCAGTTATTTATTTATTTTTTTTTACTTGGTTTCTTCATTATTCAATTCTAACTACAATAAACATTTATTTTTCTTTATTTACCTGCTGTCTGCTCTTTCCTGGGACTGGCTTGTCTTTCCACTAGCTTTAACATTGGGGTGTCCAGCCAGATTTCAGAGGCCATCTAGAGCCTCCTGCCTAAATGTGTGTGGGAGAAATGAGTGGAACATCTTGAATCTTTTAACATGATCCCAAGTATACATCTGAGAACACAAAATATTGTTAGAAAAAGAAAAGCTGCACTGTTTCTAACTGTTCAGCAATAAGTACTGACCTTATTGACATTGCAAGAGCTCAAGCCCGACATTGCTACAGTGAGCTTTACAAGAAACTAACAGCAGGCAGGTAAGAAAAGCTTGTAGCTGCTGATGTTTAGGTTTAAGGATGATGTCTTGTTATTTTTAGGTTTTTCATTCCACTTCATGTAAACATATCACGCTTCAGTGGGCACTCACCATCATTATCTTACTTTCAGTCACAGTCAAAGCATATTGTGCAGCTTCTATCTGTGATTTTGCAGGTGAGAAGGGTCATATTATCAGTTTCAGCAGGAACAGAAATATAATTACAGTTTATTTGTATCTTGGTGCTCCTATTTGCTGGCAGCGGAGTTGTGTTCCATTACAAAATAAAAGCCCCAGCTCTGTTGGTTGTCATTGCATATGAGGAGAATCACTAAAATTCTTGTGCAATGCAAGTTGAATGTCAAGAATGAAAAAGTTTTCCCAAAGCACAGTCACTCTTTATAAAACAAAAAAAAACAAACAAAAAAAAAAAACACAGAATTTCAGATGTGTTGTGACTTAATAACAAAACATTATAAGGTTATTTGAACCAATATCAGCTGCTGCAAAGCATGCCAAATTGTGTTTCTTTTTTTGCATTTTGTACATGTTTTAATCAAAAAATAATGTTGATTAATTAAATAAAAGACTTTTTATTTAAAATATATAAACAAACCCTTGCAAGGTCTATGGTCTAAATGACCACATCTTTAAAAAAAGTTTTCCTTGCTTATACACCCCATATACTTTAAATAATCTGTCCTTGCAGTGATGACAGGGGGATTTAATTGACCTCTTGTCAGATCTGTGACACAACAACCATTAAAAATATACAGTTTGGATACGATCTTCAGGTGAAAAAAAAAAAAAAAAAAAACTCAGAAAGATACTATTTATTCACGCTGCAGTTTGGGGAGCCATGAAACGCAACGTCTGAAGGGAACACTCAGGATTTTACTGTTTAATATTTATGATTATGATAATACAAAAGACTAGAGAGACTTCAATTTCTCCTGTTAAAGACTACATGCTCAGCAAACAAACTCATAATGACCAAGGCAACAGAGAGACTTAACCCTCACCCTCTGTGGACAGAGGCCCATTATTCATTCAAGACTGTGCTATCTCAAAGATAAGGACACCTGCACATCCAGAGCTGCAGCTCTGTGTGGTCGTTACTCTGTTGCTGTAAAATATCTGAAGGAATTCAGGCCCTGTAATAACTGTGAATGACAGACTATAATGAAGTGCAAGCTGGTGAACCTCACCTAAAAAAAACTTTGACCTCTACACTGTATTTTTCAAGTTAATGTGTAAAAAGGAAAACTCACAAAACTATAAATTAAAATTTTGGTTTGACAGCTTTAATCCGCTGGCAATGTGTTTCCAGTTTGCCCCAGCCCTTTCAATTCTTTAGATGAAACTTGAAATCAAACTAACAATTATATGTTAGTGATTCCGCTCTTCTTCCATAATCCTTAAATGTTAGATTTACAACAAGCCACCTGCTCAGAACTGACAGAAACACATTAACCAGAGTCTCAGAAGAGTCTAACAGCACATATAGCCAGGGGTCACAGGAATACACATTATGTCCCTGCAGCCGCTTAAACGCATTTTTCTGCTGCCTCGCCTTGCATTAAACAGAGGAAAAGGAATGAATAGCTGCAGGGGTGGATGGTGAATGAAGCGGGAAACACCCATCAGTCTGCTGCAAGTCTGAACTGAGAGAAGAGCGCTCAGCACTGTTAAGCTGGCTGGAATGAGCATAAGCATAACCGGAAGTGGACGTCTATTACTTTCAAATTTAGAGAAAGAATATTTTCAATGGTAAAAATAAAATAAAATAAATAAAAATAAAAAAATAGAGGAGACCAATAAAAAAGTTAAACATAATGTTGAACATTAATTCAATTTAATTTGGATTTTAGAATATTTATGTTTTTGCACATGATCTCTGACGAAATTACACCTTTAAATGTTTAGCACAACACATGTTGCTATATCCATACCATACCATACCATAATAAAAGCAACCACAACCTTTTAAGCAAGTCAAGGTAATTAAAGTACATCCCAGCATTTAGAGATTAATAAAAACTTAATAAATTATGAATAGGAAATACCTTGTCATCTTCAAAAGTAAATATGATGAATAATTGCCAATATTCATCCTCTAAGCAATAATTGTTACCTAATTGGGACAAATAATAAAACTTCAAAGACAGAAGAAATGTTCATCTGTGAAGTTCCATAAATAGATAAGTATTTACATATTTACCAGCAGATATTCATTCATAAATGTTTAAATAAAGAAAGAAATAGATAAGATTGAATACATTTATATTTGGAATACAAAACCAGTCTTTCATGGTCTCACCTGTGTGTGTGTGTGTGTGTGTGTGTGTGTG
>JBAGKP010000019.1:22622385-22634008 GCA_037177255.1 Melanotaenia maccullochi | reverse complement strand
GTGTGTTGGTGCAGGAATACATGGAAAACCTGCTGGATTGCGGCCCTCGTAGGACCGAATTGAGTAGCCCTGATCTAGATTTTGTGTTTCGGGAGATTTATGTGCTCTTTGTTAATATATGTTGTGTACAAATATTTTATATAAAGAAAAATGTGAAAGTGTCATTTTCTCATCAACTTTCTTATGATGTCATGGTCCTGTAAATTGGTGTACACCATCTGGTTTCTTCTGCTTATACAAGGTCAGGTCATGGAGGCAACATGTTTTTAAAGAAATATTGCTGACTGTATATAACATTGTGTAAATCTGTATAAAACCAGATCATTGTTGTAAATGAGAACTGGTTCCTACCTGGTAAAATAAAGGTTAATAACAAAAAAAAAACAGGTCCAGGAGTGACACACTCCAGCTCTTATGGGGCGTCCCTAAACAATTCCAGGCCAGAGGGGATAAATAATCCCACCATTGTGGTCTTGGTCTGCAGTCGAAATGTAGGCAACTGGGAGGAACCCTTACCAGATCAGATACCACCTCAGCTGACTCCTATGTATGGAAGGAAGAACTGGAAGAACTGCTCCCCCTCCCCCAGATGCAGGACTTCCTCCCACAATCTGTAAATGAATCTCAGCTACTCTCACATCCATAATTTAATTCTTTTACTCATTAACCAATTCTCATGGCCAAAGGTGAAGGTTGGAACAAAAATGGACCTGTAAACCCAGTAGAGGATAATAAAAAGTACAATTTTATAACAGAATATGTCCTTAGAAATGATGGATTTACTACTTCTACGTCCTGAATAATAAAGAATAAGAATGACATGAATTATAATATTGTTTCTGCAGCAAAGCAGAACTGAAGCCTTGAACATTACTGGATCTGGATACTGGATTTTTTTCCCTCTACTAAATTTTTTTTACTTTTGTTACTAAAAATTAATTGCTTCAAATTTAAGAATCTGCCTCAATATCACGTCCTGAAGCAATCATCCACTGTACCCCAACTAAGAAGACTGACACAGAGATAAGAATGTAATGAAATGGAGGAAAGAAATCCAATCTTATGGTCAGTTTTAGCTAGAAGAACAAATTTATTTATTTTAACCAGAAAATCATATGGCTCAGAAGTCTCCATGCCCTCACAGCTTTCCAGCTTTTATTTATAAATTTGTGACAGATTACAGCAAAAAATATTAATAAAAAGATAAATTTATTAATATTAAATAGGATTGTTTGGACAAACAAAATAAATTTGTGGACAATCATACATTAAGGCAAGTATCAGGCAGTCTGTACTGAAAACCAAACTGCACAAAGATAAAAACATGGAGACCCTCGCCAGTCCTGGAAGATCATACTACACAGACGTGGAGGAGAGGTGTAAAAAGCCTGGCCAGTCTACTATATCCTCTCCCATTAGACCTCATTACACCTGCTTTCATGTTACCCTGCAGGTAGAAGGCAATAAAAACAATTGAGTGAGGCATTCACATTCAGAGTGGATGTTTTCTAGTGGTGAGGATAATCTTGGCTCTGAGGCGGTGCTGTTGTAGCCAGAGCTTGGCTGGCTTCTGTTTGTGTGGCTTCCACACAGACCATTTGGGGAGCTGAAAGCTTGATGAGCTTCAGTGTGATTTGAAAAATTCTTTCATCCAGAGCAAAAATGGAATCCAGTGCCGACTGAGCCTAAAAGAAAATACAAGATTTTATGTTAGGGTTGGACTAGGAAGACATCTGACGGCCATAAAACTCATTTTCATGCCATCTAAAAGAGAGGGAAAAAAAGTAAAAAACTTTGTGTTGCAGGAAGATTTTAAAATAAATAAATTTATTTTAGTCCTGATGGTTCTTTTTTTCCATGATTGATCTCCATAGAAAAGGCATGTTAAATAACTTTTTCCGTCATGCTATCAGTGCAGTTGTTGACATTTTGACTGACTTATACCACACATTTCCCCCAAAATAAACTCTTGGTCGATCTATCAATAGACAAAGATATGGGCATGTATGTACCAATAATTCACACATAAAGAAAATATGGTTTTCTTTAAAGTTTTTAAGGAAACTTAAACATGTAGTAAAACATGTTCTCACACAAATGCATGAATTGACTCCTATAAAAGTGTACTGCATAGTGCTTTGACATGAATTTATGTGCCAGCATAGCAAAACCAATGTGAGTGGAAGGTTACTGAGCTGCTTTGCTAAGGTGGGTGCACAGATTTCCAATTTGTGGTTTGCAAATTACTTTCTTTCTCATGCTGGAGCACAAAAATTAGTTTTGAAACAAACTGGGATTTACTTAGAAATAAAAGAAGAAAAAAACTATGTTGGACATTAATGATAATACCATGTGTTTATCTGTCAGCATGATTTTTTAAAACTATCTGATGAGTTGAGAATTAAACAACCTTGGTGGGTTTTCATCTTGTGCAGTAACATAAAGAAAAAATAAGGCTGAATGTTATAATTCACTTAATGTAGGATTAATCACCCGTAAAGTAGATGTTGAACTTGAATGAGCGACTTTTAATTAGTGCTGACCTCTGTCTGAATTCGTCCGTTTGTTGTGAAGTGTGTCTTGTGTTTTGGCCGTACATCTTAACTCTGATGTGCCAGAATGAAAGCAATTTATTTTTGGGAGAGGCAGAAAAGAGCAGATGGACAAACATTTGTCATCTGCTCAGGGCTTGTAGCCACCGTGTGAAAGCAGCCTCTGACAAACAGAGAAGCCTCTGTCGAACCTAACAGTGTAGTCATCTGAGGGAAATTGCACTAAACTGACGGTGGAGGTTTGCCAGTTTCCCGGAGCTTTCTAAGCTCCTTCACCTGTCCTAACTTAGCTACGCGTCGCAGATCAGAATATAAAATGCTTAGATTACAGTAGACTGTTTTATCCCAACTGCTGAAATCCATGGCTTCCTTCAGAAATGATCTTACACAATCAAATCAAAGGCGGATTCTCTGCTTGTCTGGGCAAGACTGTTGGTGATAGATGTAGAGATATGATACAAGACAGATGGATAAGATATGGCAACAAGATGGTGTAAGGAGATGTAAGATGTTGTATTTATTTCTAGTAAAGGTAAATACCTTCCTGTTTGTATTTATGTTTGTTTACAGGTGAAAGTGGCAGCCTCCGTGAATCAGGTGGAGCTTGAGGGATTGACTCCCGCCACCGAGTACACAGTGACAGTTTATGCCATGTACGGCGAGGAGGCCAGTGACCCCATGACCGGCCAGCAGACCACATGTGAGTCTTAACTCTGCAGCAACCTACAGCTCTAAATGGCTTTTACAAACTAAAGGCCCTTTAGTCACCCTCCCTTTCTCTGAGTTATCAGCAGGCTTGTAGATAATAGCTGCTGTCTTGTTGGTGCCCTTTTTAAATGTTATGAAAAATTGGGCTGATTTTCAGTACATGGATTTATTTCAGATTAATCTTGTTAACAGTGTCAACAACTTTTAGCAAGAATTTTGAACATAAAAACAAAGCAAATGTTATGTAGAAATTAATTGTAGGACATGGCACATCATGCTACCAAGATGATTTAATGATGGCATACTTTTTATTCAGGTCATTAGCTGAAAATGCCCAGAACACGAGATATTAACTATAATGTAATTTTAAAGTGAAATCGACTCATATCATTGTTTTTGTATTTTTGCTGCTGTCGTGTTAAGAAAAATTTAAATCAAAGACCACAAATGGCAACTGTTGATTGAAGTTTTCATAGATTTTATAAACCTCTGATCGTTTAAATTTGCACTCGGATACCTTCTGCTCAGTTGGAAGAATCTCCCTAAAGACATGCCACTCTGTAAGAATATTTGCTTTAGGACTTTTTTTAAGCTGCTTGTAAACATCTGGATGGTAGGACACAAACACTAAAGAAGCTAATTTCTCTGATTAACTTTTACGCTGCTTGAAATATTCGTGATCAGTAGCATCAGCTGCTGCAGGTCTGTTTGCTTTTCATTTGCAGTGCTTGATCTGAGTTCGTTGGCCTCTCTGCGACAGCTGTGGCAGGTTGAAGTCACGTCTTGGCACGTTTTCTGCTCACAACAAAACTAGCTGCATGGCGCCAGCTTCCAATTTCTTCTCTTCCAGCTATTTTCTGCAACTCACTTTCATTTTTGAGAGTTTTTTAAACCTTGATGCAAGTACCTCCCAGCTCAGCCGCCACTAAATCCCTACCGTGCTCACTAATTAACGTTTTATGAAGTCTCCTTTAAGGATTGAGGCCTGCGGCTTTAAGTCAGGGCATGTTTATGTCTTTACGATGTGTGTTAAGCTTTAAATGCAGGTTGGATAAGGACGCTAGCAAATTCTGGAAGGAGACAGTGGTAGTTTTTGAGAGGCAATGAATAGAGAACTCACTCAAATGAAGGTTCCTCTGATACAGAGATGGCTCTGCTTTCATTTCTGAATTCTTTCATTACTTGTACATATACATCGGTGTACCATTCACATGTTTATCCAGGTGATCATTTCTGTTAGTTTCTCATTCATGCATTGAATGCAAGGTCACATCCATTAAACTCCCTCTAATAAAACCACATTTTATTCATGCTAATGTCTATCATGCAGTGAATTTATCTAAAGTTAATATAAGGTATATGGTGTTTCACTCTATTTGTATTGTGAAGATATTGCATCAGAGTGATCAGCAGCTGCATCACATGATGCTTTTGGACGAAGCAGGAAATGGATTTAGCGTGTTTTTCCCTCACGCCTGTTTTGATTCATTCAGCTTCCATCTCTCTGATCTCACAAGCCTCTCATCCCTCATTTCATTAAGTCGTTTCACTGTTACTTCTTCCATTGTTGAGACAAAATGTGCTTTGATGTGAAAAGAGGCCACTGCAGATGCAAATGGCCTTGATGAAAAATGCAGCATGATGGAGATTAAAGAAAAGGGCACTTTTTTTTTTTTTTTACCAAGCTGAGACTTCATGTTGACAGTGATAAATATAAGAGGTTTATGGATCTTTGCATTTTGAGATTTAGAGTTAAATTACCATCTTAAAGACACACTGAATGGATATTGTTACTTTTCTTTTAAATATATTGAAAATGTTTGTCTCCAGTATCATTTACTTTGTTTGTCTAGTTTACAACTTTTACAACATTTCGTACAAGCAGTTAACAAACAGTAATTTAATTTAATTTAATTTAATTTAATTTAATTTAATTTAATTTAATTTAATTTGATTTGATTTTATTTTATTTTATTTTATTTTATTTAATTTTATTTTTTGTGTGGTATTTAAATAAGAAAACATTCAGTCCTTTTTGAAGGAGGGCCTTTACATGAAAGTGTTGCACTTAATAAAACTATTTTTTTCAAACTTTTATTCAGACATTAACAGATTATAAAGGTAACTGAGCTCATTCAGTGCCAGATTAGTTGAGTTTATCAGAAATTTGTGTGGAAACTCATTGCCTTAAACCACTTTAGTTTTTACAAATGCTGAAACTAAACATGTTTTACCCCCTAGTTGTCTGAACTAACTCTCTTAAGTCAGATTTATGCAAATTGTTTAGTTCTTTCAAATAAATACTAAATCACACTGAGTCAGTTTAATGGAAAGTCAACTTAAAAAAAAAACTCCACTTTTTCCAACTTAAATGTCTGATTAATCTAAAATTTACTTAGAATATTATTGAAATTTTGTCATACACATATTAATTATAATTATTTCTTGTTAGTTGTGTAGAAAATGCAGAAAAGCTGAATTTTCTCTTACAGCCCTCATAAATAAAACCGTGATTGTTCTATTTTTAGTCAGATGACTTTGCAAAATTGATAATGAATATGTTATTTGCATATTTCAGTGATGATCAGTTGTCGACAAACTGTACAGTCTTTGTTTCTTGGGATCTTTTTTAAACAAACAAATGAGGGATAGCACACATTAACTGATAATTACTTAATTCTCATTTGTACCTGAAATTCCTAAATTTTACTTTATATTATTAGAAGATGTTACAGTAGAGATGTACTTACACTGTTCCGTTATAAATGATATTTGTTTGTTATTTTGGTTGTTAATTTCATTTTTGGATCAGGGACATTAATTAATAAGCATTTCATCCACCAATTTTTCTTTTTCTGGCATTAAGAGTCAACAAAGTTCTCAGAAATGGCTTTATTTTCATTCTAAAGTCCAAGTGAAACAAATTCAGAGATTACCATTTTCATATGAGTATATAATAAATTATAATAATTGTCAGGTTTCTATGGTGCTTGCGATTAGTATTTAAAGGGAAGAAAAGCCAACCTTACTTGTAATACCCTAAAGTTACAAATAAACCTGTTACAATTCGCCAGACTCTAGGTGGCCTACCAGAACATCTACACATGTCTGAGAGCTAGCTAGCTAAGTATTCTGAAACGCACCTTCCCTAAATACCAGAACTTGGACTTCCTACTTCAACATTTAAGAAGTAAAGAGATGAAGTTGTATTGGATGAATTTAGTGAATAGTGGAGATTAGACAGATTAGCTGCAGCCAGCTCAGAGTATCAGACTTGCATTTGGTGGATTGATGGGACAGTTAAGTTTCACACAGCTGAAGTTACAGACTGTTTTCACTTAGGAAGTAAAATTAATAAAGTAATTTTGTGAAGAGTCAACACCTCACTGCAGAGGTTAGAGGGCTGCTTGAGTAAGTGGATGCTCGGGGGGATTAATTTTGTGCAGAGTCACGATGATAGAAAGCTGAGGATTGCTGCCGACAGCCGCCTCATTTGTCAACCGGTCACTTTCACTGGAAACAGATGGCACGATATAATAAGATGAAAAGCTGTATCGACTCACTCCGTCTCTCGCTGCTGTCAGCTCAGCTGCATCGTTGGCAGAAGAGGCCAACTCATGAAAGTTCAAGCTGAATGCCGTTGGTCAGTGTTGCACTTCTCTGAAAGTTTGGAAGTCTGGAAGATGAGTGGGATAGTTCACATTTTCGGGGAGTGGTGGTCTAGTCTAGTGGTTACAGAGGTGGACTTGCATGGTCAGTCTACTAGAGATGGTTGAATGCAGAGCCAAATTCTTCTTCTTCTTCTTCTTCTTCTTCTTCTTCTTCTTCTTATTATTATTATTATTATTATTATTATTATTATTAGCTGTGAGAATGTATAATGTCACATATAATGTGTTTGGTTCATACAAAATCCACTCCAAATTTATTTTATTTATGATTATTTTTAACCATCCACATTTGGCTTATTGGCTACTGACATATTTTGCAACGTGATAAGCTTATAAATGTCATTTATTCCTGCTTTTTTTCTGATTTTAAAGACATTCAGATTACAAAGAAGGTAACACAAATGCTTTTGAATCACAAAAAATGTAGTGTGTTTCAGGGATTTGAAAACATTGATGAACGAACAATAACAAATGGTTTCTTAGAAACAGTTTTGTGGGAAAACTGCCAGCAGCGGTGGCGTTTAAAGCAACCATATTTTCTTGCAGCCTTGAGTCAATTAATGAAGTACGTATCTTTATAAAGACGTATGCTGAGGAAATTTGGAGACTTTTCTCTCCTTAAACTCGTTAATATCCTTTCCCGCTGCTTTCCTCACTGATCTTGGCTAAACCTACACTGAAAGCAGCCATATTTCTTCTCCTTCTCTTCAGAGCTTTCTCTTTCTTTTGACCCTTGGTGTAATTGAGGTGAAGAAACGACTGGTGCAATCAGGACTCTTTTTTTTTTTTTTCCTTTTTTCTTAAGAAGAAAACATATCTGGTATTCTAAGCAAAAAAAAGACTGAGTACCAGGATAAATCAGATTCCTTGACTGAATTTTAAAACAGTGAGGGCGAGAGGGAATTTTAGACCTTTGTAGTACCTATGAGACAGCCTGCAGGAATTAAAGCAAGAGAAGTACTTGAGGCAGAGTCTGAGGGAACGAGAATGATGTAATGAGGTTCTGTTCACTTGATAATTAAGATAGTAGAGTCCAATAACTCTTGTTTAAAACCCCAAGAGTGTGTATGTATGTGTGTTTCAGTAAGTTATGAACTGTGTTGTAATAAATTCTACTGTTGATCATAATTCGATTTAGGGCAACATAATACTGTACATAATTACATGACATCAACATGCTTTAACAAAGAGGTTTTTCTTTTTTAACTTTTTTTAGTTGCTCACATGCTGTTTTTAGTGGTCGAAATATTGATTTGATGTTTTCTTGTGTCAAAACTATGCAGATAAAATGACAATATTTGATTTTCCTTCACTCTCTCAGTACCGCTGCTCCCGGTAAAGAACCTCCGTTTCTCAGATGTGAACCACAGTTCAGCCCGGATCACGTGGGACGCCCCCTCCAGGTTGGTCAAAGGCTACCGCGTCATGTATGTGAAGACCAACGGAGTCCAAACCACTGAGGTAAGCAGAACCTGCAGGTTACAGCCGCATAGTGGCAGAAGTCACAAAATGTATTAATACATTTAGCATGTAAACCGAACCACTTAGGGGTGATCTGAAATCTGAAATGGGTGTTTGGTTCTGTGTGTACAGGTGGATGTTGGCATGGTGACGTCCTACATGCTTAAAAACCTGACGTCCCTGACTGAGTACACAGTTGGTGTCTTTGCTCTTTACAATGAAGGACAAGCTGAAGCCGTGACGGAGAGCTTTGCAACAAGTAGGACCAAACACCTGTCATTTCTGTAATATAGACTTAGTAAAGGGTTCAGTTCAGTGTCTTCTGACCTTAACGATAACTGTTGGTGTGTTTTCAGAGACAGTCCCGGACCCGCTGAATCTGCTCAGCAGCAACGTCTCCACAAACAGCTTCAGGGTGTCATGGCAACACCCAGCCTCTGATGTGGTGATGTATCGGATCACCTGGATGCCGACAGATGGAGCAGACAGCGAGGAGGTTTGTCCACATGCTGATATTTTTCCATTTTTACAAGACACATTCTGGTTAATGCCTTGAGGTTTTGGATAATAATTTAAAAAATCACAGGGAAAATTTGTTATTAGATAAACTTTAATGCTGTAAAAGCTCAAATATGACAAAAGTGTCAACGTTCTGATATGTGTGTAGTTTTGAGCTTTTTTCTTAACCAACTATCTTGAAAAATTGGTGAAGTGTTTTGTGTTTAATTGAAATATTCTGAGGTCAAAGGGGGTGCATGTAGTCTTTACTCTGCAGAGTACAAAATATCATCACATTTACTGTGTTATCAAAAATCTATGTGTGGAAAAAGCACAACAAACCACCATTAGTGCTTGTGTCTCGTGGGATTGCTATAAATAAAATAATTCTTAAAAGAGTGCATTTAAAAGAACAGCTGACTTCTGCATTCTACTTTAAACAGTGTACCTCACACACATGTTCTGCTATGAGACCAACAAGCAGGTGCTGGATCCTGAATGAGACGACATGCAAAGATGCTCATTTGCAAACTGAAGTACAGAGTTGGAAAAATGTCAAACGGGTAGCAAACAATATTTTCCACAACAGATGAATCAGTCTCGTGACAAAGTGCATGCTTATTTATGCACGAATTTGTGTACCCGTTTACTCTGCATATCATCATGCTTCAAGAGGGAATTACAGTAAGTTCTGTTTATCAATGTTGACACAAAGACACAAAGCGAGCTCATGGTGGTTGTTTATTTTTAGATTTTAATGACAGGAAAAGTTTGATTATTATTTTAAAGCAGATCTACTAAACCTTTGGCAGATTTTGCACTGTGGTACCTCCTAGTGACGGCTAATTCGGCATCCGTCTTGCATCCTGTCTCATTTCTGAGCTTTCTCCAGCCAGTAAAAACCAGTCAGAAGTTAACTTTTGTCGTATGTCTTGCTCTCTCACTTTATGTTTTTCTTTTCTTCGCTCCTACCAATAATGTCCTCAAGTTTCTTTGTTCAATCAGCCATGGTGCAGGTTCAAAACACCCAGTGCTGATATCCAGTTGCAGAAATGTGCATCATACAGGCCACTGTGCCATCAAACTGGTCCGGAACGAGGAGTTTTACGGTCTGAAAAGTTACATGTGCATACCAGTTCTGGCTTGTAGTGATGGGGGGGGCTTCTATGTGTATATGCACAGTAAATATAGTCTATGTGATTATATAAAAAAATGGAAACAAATTTAATTTACAGAATGTATAATAGATTTATATAAGCATTTTTGAACATCCCAAGCAGGAGAGAGAATATTAAAGCTGTAATTTTAATGGACTCATGAAGCCTTGACCACGTCAGCTCTCCACTCTGAGTCCATCAGTGTAAAGGGAAACTGCAACTTTGCTTACATTCATACTTACCATTTTCTATTATAAACACAACTGTATGTAGATTCTTAGTTTTGAGCTCATGCTTATTTCTCTCATGTACATAAAGTTGCTGCTACTAGAAACTGGTCACATTGCTTAGAAATGGGCCTCAGTTTAACTGGGGCTCCAAAAGAGAGAAGTTTCATAGAACTCAGTGTTTTTTCACTCAGCTGTTAAATCCGATTGCTGTGACTGTCCAGGCTGCTTTGGGACGTGGCTTCTCTCAACCAAACACAATTTTTTAGACAGTCAGTGCTAGTTGTCTTACCTCTTCAGTCTCGGAGAAAGACGACTTGAAGCTTTGTGATGTTGAATGTATGAAATATTCAGTTTCACCATCACCTCATTAGAAATCCTTATATTTAGCTACTGATAGTTTCCTTATTTGTGTCATCTTCCGTCACTAATAAAGCAACAGTAGAAATACAGAAGAGAAAATACTCAGCCGAAGCTGTAAATGTCCTCACAACTATATGAATACAAACATGTGTGCTGCCTGTCTTGCCCAATTTTTCTTCTAGTTGATTAAAACACACTCAGTTTTATCTCAGACGATTCCATTAAGATATAAAACGAAAAGGAGTTGAAGAGATAAAAAGTCAACTCTCTCTTATCTTACTTGCCATGTCTTACTAATGAGTCTCTCTCTGGGAGATAATCAGGAAGATGGTAATCTGTGTTTCCAGTGTTTTCATCAGTTGATCCTTAATTCTCTGAACTCTCTTTTCTCTCAATCTAAAATTTGTCTTCACTGCAAATAGATAAATCTTAGAATTGGTTGCTTTCTCAGGATCCAGCTCACCTGTGACATTTCCCTTCTAACTTCTTTGCATCAGATGTGTAAAACGGTTTATTCCTCTGTTTCAGGTCCTGGTGAACGGGAATGTCAACACCTACCTGATAAAAGGACTAAATCCCAACTCAGAGTATGAAGTCCTCCTGACCGCCATCTACCCGAATGAGTTGGAAAGTGATGAAATGGTCCTTGTTGAAACTACTGGTGAGTAAAATCTTCCCTCGTTTTGAGAATTTCTGCTTTTCCAGTTGTTTCTTAAAGTGCACAATAAAGACTTTGACTTATTTCGTGTTCATTATTGAGCCAAATATGATTCACATTTGATATTACAGTATCTCTTTAAACTATTTAGAAAAAGCCAATTTTCCTTAAAATTGGAATATATATAGATAGAGGTATATATATAGATAGGTGGGGTGGTTTGGTGTGCACGCATCTTTGTTTTTGTTTTGGGTTTGTCTTTTTCTCTTTCTTGCTCTCTCTCTCTCTCTCTCTCTCTCTCTCTCTCTCTCTCTCTCTCTCTCTGTCT
>JBAGKP010000019.1:22263738-22274226 GCA_037177255.1 Melanotaenia maccullochi | reverse complement strand
TTAAAAGGTTAACAAATGTGAGAATGGAAACTTCTGATTGGGCTTCATTACTTTCCTAGTACCGGATCATGATGCTACACGTCATTTAAATCCTGTTTTGTTCCAGTGTGTAACCTTTATGTCAACGTACTGGCAGAAATTTACTTTCCATAACCACATTTTCATAACTGTAAAGATCTGAAAAGATCATGTTAAAATGAGCAGCTCTTATAAATTCATTTCAATTCAAACAACTTTATTTACCCCCATGAGTTCAGTTAACAGTCTACCAGATGTGTAACATAAAAAACAATCACAAACATTTATTCAAACAACATAAACACGTTATTATATTCTTACAGTTACAGCTGCTCAAAGCGGCACAAAAAAGAGAAGAAAACAGGCCCTCAGCACATCAGTGCAAACACTCCGGCAGTGTGCTGAGCTGTGACACCAAATAATAACTTTTCTTTTCCTCGTTCAGGTTGCTTCATTTGATTAATTGCAACGAGGAGGCCAGAGGCTGCAAGTGTCTCTGTCACAAGACAAGAAAAGAAGCTCACAACCTCCAAAAACCACACTGATTTCACTTCATCATGTGCAGTTTCAAAGTCATAGTTCGACTAATTTAACCGCTGCTAAAAACTCTTCTTTGTTCCTCTGATTTCCCCTTTTATAAAGTGTCTTTTTAGTCATAGTTTTTGTTGCCGAACCACAGTAATATGCAAATTCTCTCTTTCTCTCTTTCACACATCTTCATGTTTTTTGCTGTGGTGTGAAAAATTCTAAAAACCACCTGGTTAATTAGTGGATGTTAACGGAAACATTATAGAGTGGTTTCATTCAGCAGAGGTTCCTCGTTTGAAAGTTGTGCGTCACCAAAGCCGACTTCTTTAACTTCTCTGTTTGAGGGGTCTTAATTTAAAAAAAAATAATAATTCTTTGGACATGGAAGGATCACAGAACAGGCCTACAGGAGTCCAAAGTGGCCTAGAAGCTGGAAAGCCCCAGTATTTAGTCTGAACATAAATATTGTAGGGAAGAGAATATGACTATTATAAATAAAGGGAGAAAAAAACCCAGAAAACCACAAACTACAGAAACCAAAACAGCTACAAAAACTATAAACAATGTCCCTGATTTTGTATTTTTTATCTTTGCCTTGGAGCCCAATTTTCTTCTATTTATTTGTGTCCTTAGTGGTGGAGAAACAAACTTTAACAATCATTAAATTATGTAAAATCATCTACAGTAGGAACTCTTTTAATCACAAAGGGAGACAAACGTTTCCTTTCCAGGTCTCGACTGTCCTGCAGGGCAATTTGTTCCTCCAACACTTTTCATCTGCTGAAAGAGATCTGCGGTTCTTGATTACTATTTTAAAGACTACTTTAAACCTTGAGTGGTTCAGTTTTTAACTTTTGTTGCTAAGCAATGTTGGCCAAAACTGTGCTTATTGGTTAGAGCTGGCACTTTTTGCCTGGCAACATTACCTGATTGTGTATTCTGGAGACACTGGCAAGAGCTTCCAATTGCTGAAAACTCTTCAGCAAAAAATGGTTCAGACTGTGACATCGATCCTGTTCTGAAGGCCCTGCGTTATTTTCACAGGCTTGCCCTGAAATAATTTCATGTTTTGAAACAGACAATTTCCTAATGGGCTGTTTCTTGGTGAATTTTACTTTAAACTCCTAACCATTCATTTACAGCAACATATCAAATGCAATCAATTAAATTAGGATTTTAACATCTAGTGATTCAGAATGTTTTACAGAATACTGACAATATAAACACAACGAATGCAAGCAGTTATAATTATGTAGACATGTGTCTCTGAAAGAAATATAAATGGCAAATATAGCATTTAAAAAATAATAATAATAAAAATAAAACACAATCAAATGGGGCAAACCAAACAAATCAGCTCCAGGTATTCGTTGTAGTGATTGACAAGGAATCTCTATGTTATGGAGGAAATATCAAAACCATTAAACAATATTTAAGAGATATCAAACTGACAAAAAAGTTATAATTTCATCAATAATAAGTGAGTTGGTGAAGGTAGAAAGTGATTCATTATAATCATTAATAAGGAGTAATTTTGTAAAAAAAATTTTAGAATTTCAGTTAAAACTTAATTAATTATCTGATTAATAAAAAAATAAGCTAAAAAAACACCCCTGATCTTTATGTTAGGGGCTAAATTACAAATAAACATAAAGATCTTTACAATAACTATGGTGTAGTTCCCAGATTCGCCTGTTGGTGTCGCTCTCTGACATCTTTTCAGAGCGGCGTAAAGGAGACGTTTATACATTTATTGCATCTGATCTGCAACAACAAGCCCATTTATCAAAAATGCATGAGCTGGTGAAATGCAAACAGCAGTCTGACGAACGGGGAGAAACTTTACTACCACTCCCACATCACTTCCCTTTAAAACATTACTCCATAATTCTGTAGATGCTCATTTATTACCAGCTGCTTAACGGGCTGAAGATGCTGCTGCTGCACCAGAGCAGGATGCTGTTTGCGAGGTCAGCCACAGGATCAAACAGGTGTTACAAGGAAATTTGAGCGCTGGTATTTCCTCCATTGTTTTATTTCTTTTTCTAGAAATCATTTTCTTGTCATGTCTTTTCTTTGCGTTTTTTTATATAAGTGTTAAACTCACAAACATGCGCTTTAAAATGTAGCATTTATATATATGTTTGAGGAAAATAAACAAGTTAATAAGTGGTTGCTATACATCGCATCTGAGCAGTAACCCATTAAGGATGATGCAAAGGCAAATTGGTGTTACAATATGGGATAAAAGTGGCATTTCATGAAATAAATTCATTATAAAGTCAGAGCGGAGCTCTACAGCGACTGTTTGGATATAGGAAGCTTCCAGTGCTAATCACAGTCATCCATGCTGTAAGTCATGAAACAGCAAAGTGGTGCAGATCGGGGCTGCTGGAGGGGAACAGAGGTGCATGGCTTTCACATGCCTGCGTCTCTCCACCGCAACCCGACCAGCCGTGCCAGCGTCCGGCAAAGCTGTAATCCAAACTTTTCTGTACATTTTCACGTCACCTGGACGCCAAACATAAATTTGGCATCCTATGCAAATATATGCTGACGTAAAAGATCATGTGGTTTTTGTCGTCGATCCCCCCTATGAGCAACGAGGAGGTGTTTTTTTTCTCCTCTCTACTGTTGTCTTTAGGTTAGCTATGCTACAATCTTTACTGTACCCAGCGCTAGCTATATGCGCCCCGCACCGCACCACTTTGGATATCTGGGAATAATCAACTTCCAGCCTGTCGCACCTCGCAACCACAGACTACACACAGGTAGGACACAAGGGAAACTTCTTATTTTTTCAACTCCTAGAGGGAAATCCTAACCAAAGTGACCGCAAAAGTGAAGTTATTAGAGCGGCTTGTTTGCAGCCAGACTAGCCGCCTGGCTGACTGGCTCTCTCTGCCCAGGCTGCTGCTGCTAGCGACCGTCCCCCTCCATCACAGCCGCTCAGAGTGGGAATCACCTTGCTATCACCCAGCAAACATCCACGGCAGCCAAACTGGAATCAAAACAGTTAGATACCTGGTTGTCAGGTAACTTTAGTTGCTGTGTGACTGCATAGTCCTCGGTTATGTTTTAGAACAGTTGTCAGACAAGTGAATGTCATCCGGTTCGCGATGTTTCTGGTAGCCAACTTTTGCCGTCCCCCCCTCCACCCCCGGAGAAAGTGCCCATAATAAATTTATTAGCCAGCGGAGGCTAACCGTTAGCCAGTTAGCCCCCGCTAATGATGGGCAACCCCGTGAAGCTAAGTGCTTTAGCTTTAGCCTTTCCCCCCGCACACCACAGCACAAAACGTGGCTGTCCGTTTCTGGATGTTATCCTTTCATGTCGGGAAATGCATTTGTTTTGGCTGGTTTCCTCTTCACTTCTTCCACTCCCAAGTCAGCGTTAGTCTGCCGAGTGAAGTAGAGAGAAAAACAAAATGCAGTTTTCTCTCTTTTTTTATATTCTTTTTCGGTGACAGAGTGACGGCGGAGCCAGTGGCTGTTAGGGTTGCGGTGTCGGTTCAAGTGTTGTTATTGCCGCTGTACGTAGGTTCAAACGGGGCTAGCTAGCAGACAGCCAGTCTGGCTGGTTGGGTCATCTGAGGTGAAGCCGCCGTCAGCGGGCTGTATAGAAACAGACTCTCTGCTTACAGCGGACTGTTTTTAAACAGTTTACCGAAGCAGACGCTCACGTTACTCACTCACTCTTCCTTTTACCTGCTTTTAAACAAACTGTTTCTTATCGCGGAGATGCTTTTCGGGCTGTTTTATATCCAAGCGGATTGTTGGTATAAAAACTGTGCAACAGTCGCGGTTGTAACGTACAGCAGATTAGTTTGCTATTAAACTGCTTTATTTATTGGATTTGCGTCCTTTTTGAGAATATGTGGAGACAAATAAGTAAAATAAGTTTGTTGGGTTATGTGTTTGTGTAAGTTAATATACAAACGGCTGCTGGTTTGGTCCAGAAGACTGGTTGCCTGTTTGGTAAGCAGACGCTGACTTGGTGCCAGTTAATGGCAGACTGGTTTTCTACTGGTTTTACATTGAAGCACCGCTGTACATAGCAGCAGTCTGTATTTTGTAGCTTTTAAAGGAGATTTTGAGAAAAGCAGCACATATGTAGTTAGTTCATGTGGAGAAGCGCTTTGTGTTGCATTTAACCTCATTTTAGATGTTTAATATCTGTAGCCTGAAACTAGTGTTGTAAGTCTGGCTTTCAGGTGCTTTTATAAAGGAATTGACTGTTGTACAAACTTATTTATAGCTGGTTTGTTGACCTAGAAAGCGTATATGGAACTGTGTTTATATGGCAGCCCCCTTCCTCCTGATTCTGTCTATAGTCAAACTTTTTCTTTTTTTTTCAAGTTCACACACTCTGTGCGCTGTATGTTCCCTGACCTAATTTCCTTCCCAAAATCTTGTTACATAAAATCATGAATAATTAGGTGCAGCTAGCTGGCAGGCTGGTTTAAGCCATATGCAGAGATGCGGTTGCGAGTGAAAATGCCATCGTGACCAGTCAGACAAATGTTATCAATAAAAACCTTGTTTTTTTTTTTTTTGTTTTTAATTCCTTGTGTGACCTGCTGTAGTCAGATTTTATACTGAAGGACATACAAGAGGAGGATTTTTTCTTTCAGGCTTAGAAGAACAGGTGTGTAAACTGAATTTGGGCAGGTTTCACCCTCCGCCACATCCCTGACAGTGTGACTGAAGTGTGTCTTGGCTCTTGGAAATCATTGGAGAGGCTCATATTTGGCAGGAGCTCCTCCTCCTCCTTCTCCTCCTCCTTTCTCTATACTGCCCGGTGACAGCGTTAGCATTCACCTCCCAACAGCCACTCCACTGTATGGCTCATGTTCAAACTGTGCCATTTTTTTAATTTATTTTTTTTATTTTTAAATATTATCTTCCTCTCCCCTGTTCTGGTTCATAATCACATTTCCTTTTCCAATGACCGACTTTTTGTCTCATATTTTGATGCTATTGTATCTGTGCCGTGTCAAGCTTTTTAATCCTATGATATGGATGCAGGGATCAGTCAGTCATGCTGCCAGTCTCCAAATCAGAGCGTGCTCACTTGCTCTTTGGCTGCTATTTATTTGTCACAAACACACACACACACACGCAGCATGCAGCTCTCGCGCCCTTTCCTTTCCTCACTACTACTCTCACATCACGCACACTCTTTTCCTCTTCCTGCTCTGACAGCCGCTGTGTCTTTTACACACATTTTTGCCAATTCCTAGGAAGCACAGCTGTGATTTGCTATTGCTATCTGACCTGTCACCCCCATATACATTTCCTTATACATCCACACACTCGCGCTGGGCACGAAATTGTGGAAAAACTTCAGCTGGACCCGTGTTTCCCATATTATTTGTCACAACAAGAAAGGACTCCGTTCTGGGTTTGCATTGCCCTCAACAGCATTCAGTCACGAGGGCTCATGACAGCCATAAGAGCCTCACACACTCACACATACACCATCCGACAACTAGCATCACACACATCCTTTGTTGCTCTGTCAAATTGCTATTTATTTCTCACATACACACACACACACACGCTGAAAGCATGCATAACAGCTGCATCTTGCACACACACACACACACACACACACATGTTCAGCCTTTTTCTTTTCTTTTTTTTCCTGCCACTCACTCCTTGTTGCTTTTATTTCACTCATACACTCAAAACACACACACATGCACTTCTGTTGCTATTGGTGCTTTATGAAATAGTAGGAGGCTGCGTGTGTGTAGGTGTGTGTTTGGGAAGGAGAGTACGAGCACGTCCGGTTGTGTGCGAGTGAAGTGGTGGTGATTTTCTGTGTGTGTGTGTGTATGTGTGGTGAGTCACTGGAGAGCACGGGTTGGCCAGGAACTCTGTGTGTGAGTGTGTATGTCATAGCGTCCACCCTATCTCGTGGCTGGAGCTCTTCGTGGGGAAACTCAGCACAGACGCACATGCTGGCTGTGTCGGGTCTGTGCTGCTGCTGTTGGACCGAACCCACTTTCCACGTCGACTGGGAGGTTTTTTTTTTTTTTTAGGGGGGATTTTGTGTCAACATGAACACCAAGCAGCCACATTTCACCTGATATTGTTCCAAACAAGAAATTAAGCCTTTTTTTTGGTGCATTCTGCAAAATTTATTCCTGATTCCTTGAAATTAATTTGGATATCTCTTTCAAGGATGTGTTTTTACTCACTTTACTGAAATGAATAAGGCTTAAGATTTCTCATTAAAAAATTTCTGCCCGGCAGATTTTCCATACTGACTTCCAAAAAGTTTTGCATGAAGAGTTTGCATCTCTACAGCCACATCAAGAAAACACCTTGATCTCTTTGTCAGGTTTCTCATAACATTTCTAAACAGCCTCAGCTGTGCTGCAGACCACATATCTACTGAAGGAAGCCAATGTCATCAGGGAATACTGTTGACATGAAGGGGGTATATTTAGTCTGCAACACTGTTAAAGTAGGTGGTCCATAAGTATGAATACCAGGAACTAAGGAGTATCACTTCCACAAGCTTGTTCTACTCCCACATTGCAACCTGTTGTCACGTCTTCCCTGGTGAATAAAGCACACAACCTGGCCATTCATTTCATGTACAATGATGTTGGCCTGCGTTGCTGTAGCAACCACAACCATGTTGCTTGTTTATGAATCCGTTCTTTCATCTTGCAGATGTTGAGCCTCGTGCTTGCTCATTTTTTCTGCTTTCAGCACTTCTTCAGTAAGTGGTGGTTAACTTGTGGCCCAAATATCCCGCCTCCTGACAGGAATCTTTGTCACATTCAGCCGCCTGCCAGTTTCATTAAGTACGCTTTGCTAGTAGTTGGTTAGAGTCGCTTTTTTCTTTCAAAAATACCTTCATTATTCATGACATACATTCAACAATGTGTTGGAAACATTCCTTAAGAGATTTTCCTCCTTATTGACATGACAGCATCACACAGTTGCCGCAGGTGTGTCGGCTGCACATCCATGAGGAGAATCTCATGTTCCATCACATCCCAAAGCCAAAGATTGAGATCTGGTGACTGTGGAGGCTACTGAAGTCCAGTGAACTCATTGTCGTGTTCAAGAAAGCAGTTGGAGATGATCTGAGCTTTGTGACATTGTGCATTGTCCTGCTGGAGGCTGCCATCAGAAGATGGCACACTGTGGCCATAAAGGGACAGACCCCACACCATTACACCATCAGCAGCCCAAACTGTTGATACAAGGCAGGATGGATCCATGCTTTTATGTTGTTTACACCCAGTTCTGACCCTACCATCTGAATGGAGACTCATCAGACCAGGCATCGGGTTTTGTTGAGTCTGTGGGTAGCTTCAGATTCAGCAGTGGCACCCGGTGTGGTCTTCTCTGGTGGCCCATCTACCTCAAGGTTGGCTGTGTTGTGTTCAGAAGTAGTATTCTGTATCCCTTGGTTGGAACCAGTGGTTATCTAAGTCAAAGTTAACTTGTTTTGACCATGTTTTCATAACTGAATGCACTGTTGCTGCTTTGTGATTGGCTGACGAGCTATTTGTGTTAACAAACAATCAAATAGATGTACCTAATAAAGAGGCAGGTGAGAGTATTTTAGTTATTTGAGAAAGTTGTGATCCATCTGTATAAATAATCCGATTTCTTGGTGTAGACTCCAACTAGTCAGCTGTGAACGACGCTGCTCTTCAGCCCAAACTCTACTCTGTTGTAGCTGTTGGTAAGAGAAGTCAGATTTAACCGTGAACACACATTAATCTCTTATATTATATATATACAGTGGTTCAGCTCAGCAGTGTTGGAAAGTTGCCAGGTATTGCCTGTAAAAGAACAGTTTGATTGACCTGATTAAATCCTGAGAGGCTTAAAGTGTCTTTTCTAAAACTAACTGGAGAAATGTGTCAGCTTACAGCAACCTATATAACCCTGCTGAATTTTTCTGGTTCTGGCACAGGAAGAGGACACTCTTCCTTCTGCCTTTAGAAGCTTAGATTGCTTGGTAGTTTTTCCAAACTGGGAATGAGTCAATGAGCCGAGCCCTCAATCTGCATACTTGAATGGATCAGTTAGTAGAGAGTTGTGGTCAGTGATTCAGAAGACTCAGACGGAGCCACGCTGAATGATTCAGCTCAGAGACTGTTTCATTATTGATTTATCTACCCACTTTACTCAAGAGTTTGAAATGTATCTTTAATAATCCTCTGCAATCCCATTTTCATTTACAAGACAACTTTGAAGTGATCGTTTTGGTTTAACAGGCTGCACAAGCAGCTCAAAGGTACTTTTTTCTGCAGTCGCTTTGGCGCTGAGCGGAGACGTCTCAAATACCTGTGTGGTTGACAAATGATTGACCGCCATCATAGTGACATGATAATACAGCATGAGAGTCCTGTGGCAAAAGTCCTGTTTTAGTAACTCGTCCTGGCTGCTAAAAATAACTAAAATCTTTTAGTTGATGGACATTTTTTTTGCAAGCTGAGCTCATATTTTAGGAAAAAAAAAAAAAAAAAAAAATCCTGTCCAACACTGAAAACTCACACAGGTCAAACCAGGAAGTGAAGTAGACGACTTATCTTTTTCTTTTTTTTTTAACTTTACATTTGAATGTCATGTTCTCCCAAAAATATAGCCTAAGCAGGGATAAAAGCAAACTTCAATATAATGACAAAAAGAGAAATGCAAATGAGTTATTTTTCCGGTTGAGATGAGACGAGCTCAGTGGTGGGTGTGTGCTTGTCAGCTGTGAGCTCTGTAAAGTAATTAATATTAATGTAACATGAAAAAAAAAATGGGCTTCACTTCTTTCCGTCTGCAGGAAGAGCGGTAAAGAAAGCTGGTCCGTGTCCAGCCCTGCAGGGAGCTGTACGACAGGAAAACAAGCCAACAAGTAAACATGTCATCCTCCACATGATCAAGTGTCTGTCCGGGCCAATCAATGACAAGTGTGTCGTCTTGTTTTTTTTTTTTCTTTTTTTTAAGCTTTTACTGCAGTTTTCTCCCCTCCGAGCCAATTGGTTTACCATCGATCTGTAGTCCAGAGCTTCATCAGCAGCATCTAAACACCTGAAACAAGGGACACACAAGCTTAAAGAATCAGATACAGTTTTATACACAGTCAGTTTTAGTTAATCTGAATATTTTTTACTTGTTTTCTGGTGTAAAGAGTCTGTTCTCAGAATTGCATCTTTGTGTGATGATGCATCTTTTTTTTTTTTTTTTTGGCTGTTTTCTGTTTTAGCCAAAGTTAACACACAAATCTGATGTTAATGGGATGTGTCTGGTCTTAACCTAAGAGTGGGAAGTGTGCCAAAAATCATTACCCTGCTCTGAAGTTTTTCGGCGGACAGGATGGCCAAGAAAACGTGATTTATGCATCTAGAAGTGTCGCTGTTGTGATGCTGCATCCTCAATCGCACTTCTGAGGAATCAGCTTAAAGATAAAGGCGCAGATCTTATCCAAAATAATGCAAGTTTGCTTTTGAAGGAGGAAAAATGATCTTAAATGTATGCAGGATCCGCTGAAAGTCTGTCGTTTTGACATGCTTTAACACTCTTTAGGAAAAAAAAAAGTAGCCAAATTTGTTTCTGCTTTATGCTATCAATCATCTGGTGAAAGTAGGTGTCACTTTTTTCTCTCTCAGCTATTTAATTTTAGTGTGAACCACTTCAAAAACAGATGCTGCGTTTGTTACCACTTCTTATATTTATTTATTTATTTAGCTTCTTAAATCTCCAAGAAGTCATTTTTATTCATGAAGATAGAAAAGACTGCTTATTTTTTCATTAAAGCCAGCAGCGTGTGTGTTTCTCAATTACTAAACACATGAGTGACCAGCAACACTGATGGGCAAAAAAACAAAAAAAGCATCTTAGATTAGCTTTCCCACTCATACTGTGAATTGCTCGAGAACCCCCCCCCCCCCCACACACAAACACCATCCCCCCACCA
>JBAGKP010000019.1:22197946-22223244 GCA_037177255.1 Melanotaenia maccullochi | reverse complement strand
CAGCCCAACTATTGCGGAAAATCCCAGTCCATATCCCAGAACAAATTTCATGCCAGCCAGGTTCTATCACGCTTCTTCAAACACGAAAACAATCAGATTTAAATCTTTTACATATCATTTATAGCTTCAGCACCTCTGCCACATCTGACACCTGGTGAGAGGTGCTTTATTTTAATGTTGTCGTACCAACTGGTTTTAGGTCTCTGGTGCCTCATACAATAATCTATTGTGGTTTTCCTGCTGGAGCACTTTTACAGCCAATTCAGCTGCCAGATTCGGTGACTAAAACATATAACATGTATTTGAATGCAGCCGATCTGCAGACACGGTGCATGCGCCAGCAGAACAAGGTGAGTTGTTTTTACAAAAACAGGAAGCTGCAAGTTTCACGAACATGCTTGACAGGTTTTTGACATTTTACATCATAGTTCTGAGATGAATACATACAAGGAAAAAACAGTATAAAATAGAAATGTATACAGTAAAATATAAATTATAATTATTTTTTGTCAATATATAAAATATTTTATAAATACATTTTAAATAATTAATGAAAATATTTTGTTTACTAATTTATACTTATATATTTAAAGAAATAATTTAAAAAATATATATAATAAAATAAATAGATATAAAATATGTAAATAAGAAGAATTACAAATCTGAGGCAAAATGTTGAAACTGTTCTTATTTCTCTCCATAAATTTCAGGTTGTTCATGTTTTCTAATAGTTCACTAAATGTAAACCTCTTGATAATGATCTTGTAACATGGAGCGGAAACAAAGGGAGAAATGAGAAGTTTTTCATCATTTATATAATTAATTTATATATTTATTATGCTGTTATTTTACTGGAGATCAGATTGTGCTGTTTGTGGACCCTGAGCTGAAATGTAAATAGAAACCCTGGTTTAGGGGGTACTAAAATGAGTCCACAGGGTGTCCAGTGTTGGAAAAAAGTTTGAGAAACACAGCTTTAATAACACATTAGAGACCTGACACATATGTAAATTAACAGTTTCAAATGAATGTATTTCAGTTTTGTTTTTGTTTTATTTTAGATCATCTTTTTAGAGTGACATTGTCAGTTATGTCCTGTTTACTTCAGTTTTCTGGTAGAAGCTTTGCATGATAATTTAATTAAATGCTTTTTCTTCTTTGATTTTTCTGAGTGAAAAGTGAAAAATAGGCTTTAGAAACCTTAACTCACCTTGTTTTTAGCACAGAGGGGGACAGTCTCGCTGGTACCTGCCACTTTTAGGGGTGACATTTTTTTTTTTACAGGTTGCTGAACTTTGATTGCAAAATGAGTTAATGACATTTTGGCATTCGGCATTTGCTTGCAGGAGTCTAGTTTGGTTTGTTTAATGGCAGCCCCGCGGGAGGGAGCACCAGGAGTCGCGTCTTGTGTTTCTCAAGCCAAGAACAAACAAGTTAAATGACTTTGCAGAGCTGTTGATGTTGCAGCTATGTGAAATTTTGCCAGCTGAGCCTCCTCTTGTAGCTGCAGTGGAATCTGCCTTTGCATTTTCATTTTATGTCTCAAACCTGCCATTTTATCTGTGTGAACAACTCGAGATTAATTTTTCTTGGGAGTATAATGACGGAGTTAAAATACACAGCTGCCTTTGATGAAAGTCTCCGGGGAGATGATTGCAACGCTGTAGTGTAAAAGTGCATTCTCCAGCTGATGAATATGTTGCACTTGTGATTCAGAAGAGGCTTTCAGTTCCTCAAAAGCACTTGTAAACAGAGACGCAGTGAGTAACAATGACAGATGTTACTTTGGGCGAAGCACCTGCACCATTTGAGTCTCGGTTTATAACTTCTTCCCTCATGCGAGGCACTGGAGAGCATCTTTTTTTTAAACACTCAAAGCCGTGTGCCTTGTTAAGACTGAATATTGGGGAAGTTTGCATAAAATGTTATTAGAAGGCAGGAATCTGTTGTATTTTTGTTGCAAAAATATAAATCAGTTGTCAGTAGACATGAGCTATATGCAAACATTTGATCCTCTTTGAAACCTATGGTCTTAAACATGAAGGTGGTAATATTCTTTAGCAGAAAATAACAGTTCTAATACTACAGTATTATTTTCATTAAACATTATCATATACGCAACACAATTACTTTATTTATTATAAGAACAGAAAATACTTTATTTATTCTGCACTGGGAAAATTATATTGTATTAATATTACAGCAGCATCAATTTATAACTCTTAATACACACATCTACGGTGGAGTACAAATAATCTAAAGGCTCTTGAGAATAATTCTGCACCCATACCGGAATGATACAGCCAAGGTGTAAGTGAGTAAGTATCTATATGAATACAAAAAATATATATATTCAGTTAAAAACTGCTTTTAAAAATGGACCACCTTGATGAGGAACACCAGGATGAACACGAGGACAAGCAAATAGATGGAAAAGCACATAAGAGCAATAACAGCATTGATGTAATGTGGGTGTAAAATAGTCTCACAAATGTCGAAATTTCAGCTCAGATTCATTCATGACCAAAGGCAAATTAAAGGATCAGTAAATCACTGCAGCCTAATAATAATCCAATGAATCCAATTCATTTGTCCAATCTATAATCAGTTGCTTTGTGGGCGACAGTGGAGAGGAGAAACTTCCTTTCAACAGGAAGAAAGCCACCAGCGGGACCCGAGCCAATAAGAACCTCCATCTGCTGTGACTCAGGGTGATGTTTGTATGATGCCAGGCTGCTACTCTAACGATGCTCAGGCTTTTCCTTTTCTCTGCCTGCAGCGGCAACAACATGCTGGAAGGAGCTTTATTGATAAAAAGTTAAATATTACAACAAATATTAAAATAACTCAACAAGCCTTCCACATATATTGATTTGGTGTATCTGTGTGTGAGCTACTTGCTGAGGACAGACAAAGAGGGGCTGAATAAATCTGTTTAACTCTTGAGATTAGTCAAGGATAACTTAAGACTGAATACAGATATTTGACTTGTGTCGATTCCATTCAGTTCAGCTTTATTCGCATGACGCTAGTTTACAACATCATCATCTCAGGGCTCTTTACAGACAAATTCATTCGAGTCAGTTCATTGTCATCTAATCAGTTTTTATACAAGTCAATTCATAAAAAATAATCGCCTAAGGAAAATCATCAGATTGCAGGAACTCTTGACTCCCCAGGGCGGAGGGCGACAGCTACAGACTTTTAACAGGAAGGAAAAACTACGGTGGCTGAGATGTGCAAAACACATTTACATTAAATAAATAAATAAAATTACAGCAAGTGGCAAAACACAAATACGAATCCAGAAATAAATGAAGAAAAGTCGGCCGTTAATGCAAAGACAATTTCCTAAATACCACAAACAATGGAGTGATGACCTCATCTTGTAGTTTTAACAAACCATTTGTAGTTTTTGATAGATGGACAAAGTTTTACCCTTTTTGCAGAGTCAACTTCAGCCATTTTAAACCTTTTCATTCTTCGTTCAGACAAAGCAACTTTGTCCTCAAAGAACCGTCACTGACCTCCTGCGTGTAGCCGAACTACCAGTAATTTGTTTAAACTACAAGAAGAGGTTATCGCTACATGCTACAGGTATTCAGGACATTCCCTTTCAACCAACAGCCGTCTTTGTTAATTGAGAAATGAGGAAAAATATAAATTAATACTGTCAAGTTTATACACGGAAAATAGTACAAAACTCAGCAAGACTGATGCTGTCTTAATGCTCAATTTCTGGTTTTCCTGAGATCCTTTATGTCATTTTTTTAACATTATAAATTTAAATTCCACCTGCATCAGACTCCAGTGTGAACAGCGTACAGCCCAGAAGCGACCGCCATCTGTAGCAGACCTAACGTCACACACAGACGCTACACGTCAGCACGTGTAATCCAGCCGGATCAATCGAATCTGACAAAATTATGCTCTGTTTCACCGATCGTTTACACTTTGCAGCGTCCCACCTCAGGACGTTAATTGAAGGACGTTGGCTGAAATACGACATGACCGTTCAGACCGAAGTCCCTTTGAAAAACATCAGATACGTATCCAGATGTAAAACTAGTTGGTCGATGCTCACATTTGCCTGCAGAGTGAACGTAGCCGTTGTCTGTTCTCACCGTTGTGATGAAGGACGGGTCGTGTGGTTCATCAGTGGATCAGCTTAAAATATATAATGCTCATCACAAAGACACAGTTCATGTTGATCTAACTAATCTACGTTCAGTTAGCTTGCTTTAAATAAGATGATGTAAATATATATTTTTCTTAAAATGCATCTTAAAAAGTAAAATTCAGCTACTGCACAATTTTTTTAATTTGGCTTGAAATTTGATGCTCAAAAAGCAAATTTTTATTTTCCATTGTGCTTTAGTCTCTGACATCTGCTTTTACTTTCTTCAGTTGAGAATGTCTTTTTATTTTATTAATTTTTTATTTATCTTGTATGTGCAGCTTGTTAAAAACTATATCGTTAAAAAGCTGCAGTGATGCTCTCATGTTCTTTTTGGACAACAAATGCTTTTTCCTGGCACGTCTGCCTTGCAGGACATGTTTGTGCAACCTCGGTCTAATCGTTGATGCAGCACTTTGACACCAGTAGTTGCAAAAACTCCCCAAAGACCCTGTGATGAAATTTAGTTTTTTTTTTCTCTCTTTTTATAGAACAAACTTACAGTCATTTGAAGTCAATGACTCTTATACACGATTTACTTAATAGTGGAGCCATTTCATTCAACTAATTTGTAGACCTTTTTTAAATCCTTTGCCAAACTCAAACCTTTTTTTCTATCCTGAAAGGGTGTGTTAAACTGTATGAAAGAGGATCAGATGTTTGGTCGCATTAACTGTATCTCACTCGCAAAGTCAGGTAATTCAAATCAATTTAACAAATATCTCGTATTCGTTTGAGTCGTCCAAATATTTAAACTTTTCCCATGTCAGGATGTGGCTGTTTTATTTATTTAAAATCCATACGAAATAATGTGTTTGTTATATTTGGGACCATTTGTACAGCAAAAGACGTCGTGCTGAGACAGAATGTTGAAAGCAGAGAAATGATTTAATGATATTTACTGCTTTGTTGACAAATTGGATGGCTTGAGTTGCCCATGACAACAAAACAAAGTCAGCATCAGATGTGTGCAAAAACAAATTGGCATTCATTGCATCGTGTTGCAGATTTAGCATAATGTATTTGCCTCCAAAACGATTAATAACCAATAAATCCTGATCTTTTATTATTCAGCTGAATAGCCAGACAACTTGTTTAAAACTTGCACAAATAAACCCAGAAAGAGCTTTGTCTGCCTTTTCATTCATTTTCACCACAGTCCTCATACCTGAGCTTTTTCAGTGGAACAAATAGGGGACCCAACTCAAGGGATGAATTAGTGCTTTGTGTACACATAACAGACAAATGGAGCAATAAACCAATTTTAGTTTGCATCCTCTGGTAATTTGTTACAAACAGCCTGTCACAAAGACTTCTCATTTGTTTCTGTTTCTTAGGTTGCAAAGAAAAAAGCAAGCTGACAGACAGAATTGTATTTTTGTAGCAACGGGGTGATTCTCAAATAGTTGTTAGCTGAAAACTTAGCCTGGTGTGCGGTGTGTCGATTAAAAAGCTGGACAAAGGGAGGACAAAAGAAGAAGCGGCATGTCTGAAAATTTGTGACAACTCAAGTGTAAAATTAAAATAATTCAAACATAGAAAAGACAGAAAACTCAACTGATGAACCTGTGTTGTGTCCACACATAACAGTTAACTTAGCAGACAGCCAGTTGTAATTGTAGGCAGACTGACGCAAAAACACATAATTTGCTCCAATTTATTTAGTTGAATTTATGAAAAATGCCAATGTTAACACAGTTAGACAGGAATAAAATGGTATGTTTACACCAACAAAGTAATTACCGAAAAAGCTTTTAGCTGAAAATCTCGGTACGTTGTGCAGTGTGTCCTTAAAGAGTATGTGGAAAAAGGGCAAGTGGAGGACAACATAAGAAGTATCAGGTCTTTAAAAAAAAGACAAAAATGAAAGCCATGTATAAAATATATACATATATAAGAATAAGTATATTTAAGAAGAAACAGTCTCTATGGAAGTTTGGCTGTCAAGATGTCATTTTGAGGATGAAACCAGGAAGAAAAAGGATGACAAATGACACAAGAACTGGACTGAAAATCGTCTGAAACCGACCTGATGAGCCTCTCCAGAGCCTGGACCTCAACATTGTCGAAGCCATGTGGGATCATCCGTGAATGGCAGTGAATATCCAAAAAAAGAGCTTTGAAATGTCCTTCAAGAAGCCCAAAAAGCCTAAAGAATCCTTATATAAATTACAAGGTGGTTTCTCTAAGAGGGTTCAGCTAGTTTTCAGTTTGGCCAAATATTGATTTTCAAGCTTCTAAAAATTGTACAAACTCCGTTTTTGCCTTAAAAATCATATTTACATTTATGTTTGCGTGTTTCATTGAATCGTTGGTGTGTATTCTTAGGGCTCCTTTCTGCATTTATTTTCATTTTCCTGGAAATTCTTCCAGCAATGATTCCAGAGCACATATCAAGCTCAAACAAGGACAAGACAAAAAGTCAACGCTGGACTTTATTCATAACATCCCATCAAGCATGGAGAGAAAAACCTATAAGATTAAAACCTGTGAAATTTCTATGATTTAAGGAAGAGTGACGAGGATGTACGCAAGCTGGTGTAAATCCTAGAGACGTGTTTGGAGCCTCAGTTTGTCCTCAGAAAAGTGAAATATCCAGGAGGAGAAACTGATCCAGATCCTCGGTGGATGTCAGGGTGCAGGAAGAGGGGAGGTACTGTTTACATTAAATTTACTAAAAGATTCCTTCCTATCTAGTTACAGTTCATAAACGGGATGAAAGACACGACACAGAGCTGCAAAAATCAGCATCCACAGGAAATGAAGTTTTTCCTTTAAAGGAATTAAAGCTTCACTGGAAAATGTCCCAACACAAACTGAAAAGAAGATTGTCCTGACTTCATGTGCTCCGTCTCTGGAGGTATTTGTACATGTTTTTTATACCGGAGTCATGCATTAGCCTCAAATTCCAACGTTCCTCTTGTCCCTTTTGAATCCTTCTCCTCTCCAGAAAGGGATGACAAAAACTAGAATTTTGTTGAAGACTTAAAAATCCTGAACTCTCATGAGATATTTACTTTATGGGACCAGTGTGCATTTGAGAGTTCCTGTGTGGAATGTATTTACTCAGTCACCTTGCTTTAGTATAGCCTAATGACTAAAATGTGACATGTTTAGTGGAAAGTGTTGTCTTAAAGTCAGCTAATAATGCAAGGCACATAAAAGAAAAGTGAAAAGAGAAGAGAGCAAATAAAGGGTGAGTAATGGTGGGAATAGAGAGTCTCACCTGGATGGCAGAGAGATTTTTTTATTTATTTTTTGGATGAGTAGGCCAGGACACCGTTTTTCTACTGAACGTACCTCAGGGAAAAAGTCAGAGGGGAACTTTTGAAAGATGTGACATTTCCAAAATTCAACACAGCAATCCTCTATTCTGTAGAAGTGAGGGGGAGCTGGTTTTTGGAGAGGAGGCAAACAAGACGAAAAGGGAAAGTCATATTAGAGAGAAAATATGAGATGATCCAGCTGTAAAAGGACCAAATTACAACTATAGATTTGATTCTTGAGAAAAAGAGCAGAAGAGACATATACTTCCTAACCGGAATGATGGCTGAAAGGAAGAGGAGAGTCTGAGATGATTTTTCAATCAGGTAGGAGTGTGTTTTCTGTGTGTGTGTGTGCGTAGATTCCTCCTCAGCTGAAGTTTAACTGGTCCAGTATGAATGCTTCAACCATGGCCACGTCCAGCCTGCTGCTCTAGATGGGGGGTGTAAATATTTGGGGTAACTTGGTCGAGCAGTTGTGGTGCTTTTTAGATTTTTGCAGGTTTATGTTCAATTTAAGTTTGGCAATAATAACTTGCAGAAAAATGAGCAGTTGTAAAGAATGAAAATGCCCTCAAATCAAAGTAATTACCACTAAAGAAGTCTGTGATTCAATATAAACTCAAGAAAAGGAAGCTGTTATCTTCAGATGGAAAGGATGGCTAATTTTAGCCTCTGCGGATTATGAACGGAATTGAATTTCCCTGTAACAACTCCAAGTTATTAAATTAGCTTCTGTTTTTAGCCTAGTTTTCACTTTTCAGAGGCTAAAATCGTAAGTTCAGCTCACTTTAAAGCTTGTTTGCAATCACACACGTTAATCCCTGAACACCTGATCTGAGAAATTATAGGCAGTATTTTTTTTTTTTTATCTAAAGTTTTCAATTGACCTTAAGAAAAAAAAGAAAAAAATAATTTGATAATTTGCAAAAATATGTACCATTTATAACGATCAGAATAATTGTAGTGTAAAAAGGTCTCCACTAGGGGGCAGAAGACAAGTATCAGATTGTATACAACAGGTTTTTGAGCAAACCTTTTATCTAAAGTGATGCAATAGGTCTCAGAATGTATCAAATATGATTTATTAGACATTAAAGGGTTAAAATTCAAAGCTGGTAAACTAATTTACATCATACGGGGCTGAAACAGTTCATACATAAAATTTGACTTCATAAAAATCAAACTTAAACTAAAAGCAGAAACTTTGGCATTGAATCATGAATACAGAAAAACTAAAATACCGATAATTAGAAAACAACTTTTTTAAACAAGCAAACAAATATTTATACCAACAATGTTTTTTTTATTTTTTTTATGCTTTCCATGGGCTACTTTTGTCAGTGAGGGTTTCAGTTTTAACTCTGACACTTTTTCATGGAGGTGGCGGTTTTAATACCATTTTCAGCAGCGGTATTATCCTTCACTCTTTTAGACTCAAATGTTGCATTTTTTTTCTTCTTCTCAAGCTCGATGAAACTTCATTTTCAGGGCAAATGATAAAACATTAGATTTTTTTTTAATTGGCATCTTTTGAGTGAGTAGGCAATAATGTACAATAAAAACCAAAAGTTTGTGCCTGCATAAAAAATTATGAAATAAAATGGGTTTGTTTTGTTTTTTAAAGTTTAAAAGTAGAAAAAAAGAAATTAAGACTATTTTGTTGTTAAATGATTTTCTGAAAGAGGTTAAAAACAAGAAAATCAAAAGTTAAGTAGTTGGATCTCAATTTTCTTTTCTTAATTTCTTTGCTGATTTGAGGCTTTGATTCGTTTTGCATCTCTGAGACGTCTGATGTGTTTCCAGATGAGGTTTAATGTCGCAGCACTCAGCTACTGAACATGCAAACTTTAAAGTATCTTCCACCGGGCTGTAAAGTGAGTGACGTTTGTAGTGTAACACTTGTGAACTGTTCATCCATGCATAAAACTGTGATCCATTTGCATTAATATATAAATGCTAAAAGAAGCTGATGCAGGTGGAAATATGAGGTTTTAAACATCAGAAGCTATGAAAGAAGCCACATGCTTCAACATTGACGTTTATTTCATTTTGCTTAATTGCGCCCTGTTCGCAGTTGACGCTCCACCTAAAGATTCATTTACTCCGTGATTTCAGTAATTCTGCTGTGAGGCTCAGTAATCTGTATCTCATAGGACAAAAACAGGAAGAATTGTCATTGATCTTGTAAGAGCTGTGTAGGTTATGAGCTGACTTGTGCAACAACAACTGTAATCAATTTTTTTTGTTTGTTTTTGAAACTTAAAACAATGCAAAGACAGCTTCAGTGCAAAATTATGCTGCATCATAAGTAAAGTACATCAGTCTCTGCTGATTGGTTGGGTTTAAAATTAACACAAATCTGAGGAAATAAATGCAAAGTCAGGATTAAAATATGAATGTGATAGAATGATCACCATCTTAGTTATTCTGTATTTACTGTTCACATCTGAGGTTCACGGGAAGGATTTAAAGGTATTTTTTCTTTGGGGCACCAGCCAACAGACAGAGCAATGCTGCCATCTCTACAAACAAGATGTTAACATGACTTAAAACCACAGGATGATGAAATAGAGGGATTACCCATCAATTATCATGTCGCATTCAGAGCCACTAAAGGGACTTGTTTTCATCACCCAGAGAAACACTGGTGCGGTTGAAATGTCTCTGGAGTTAAACCAGAAACATGTGACATCTTGGAGATGTTGGAAAACTACTAAAAATACCAGAATTTTCTAAATCCTCTTCATAATGAACTTTGTCAACTAACCATAGTAAATTGTGGATTTCTGTTGTTGACCACCAGCTGCAGATGAGTTTTCCAGTGCAGAAAACCTGACCAACTGTAGCCAAAATTTACCACCATTTGGCTGCCGTCCAGTGCTTTTTTTTTTTCCTCTGAATTTTGCTGGGCTGCAGCCAACCTGGAGGCCAGTGCCAGCTCTGCTGGGTGCCCAGGACAGCTTGCTTTCATGGCCCTTCTGCTTTGTTGAATTGGCTGTATGGAGCTCAAGGGGTGGAGCACCACGCTACCACCGCTGGGGTGATGGGTGCAGTTTGCACATGGGTCATCCTGACTAAAAATATTTGCATCTAAGGTGCTATGAAGCACCACGACTGAAGGCTTTCCACCAAATGGCTGGGGTTGTAGAAACCATTCTGCACCTGATAACAGGCTGTGTTTTATCTGCTGCTTATTTCCATTGCAACTCTTCTCATTGTTTTCATGTTGAATGACTTCACGACCCTCAGCGTTTTGAAATTTGATTAAAAACCTTCTGTATCATTTGAAAACTGAAAGAATTTTATTACCACAGAGACATATCATGTATATAATGCTTGGCTGCAGGATGGGATTTTCATTCTTGATTATGCAATGGATTAAAATACATCGTCAGTTTCAGCAGCAGCAGATCTGAATGTCTAGCTCCTGGTTTGTCTGTTTATAGATGTAGAAAACAAAGGCTGCACAATTAACGTGATGCCCTAATGTTGTCACTCTCTGATCATAATGTTCATAAAACGGCCATCTGTTGCCTCCAAATGCTGCACGCTTGTTTGAAAATCTGAGCGCAGGAAGCAAGCAAGAATCTGAGTCAGCGGTGGGAGTGAGAGGAGTGGAGCAGGTATTGTGCGAGGGCTGATGGGATCTCCACATCCACTGCTAGAGTTATTGGCTACGTGGGAGAGAATGACTCACCACACACAGATATACACACACCTGTGGAGGAGGTATGAGTGGGCAGTCAGTGTGGCCGGGTGGATTATTGCTGGCCTCTTTCACTGAGTTTTTGTGCGCGCACACGTGTGTTTTCCTCCAGAGCACCTTCAGTAGAGCTGGTTATAGCAGGAGACACTTGACTGGTTGATCAATTTGTTTTTTGTTTTTTTTTTTTGGCTTGGTGGTTGTATGATTACGACTCTTCCTCTGAGATCTTTGAGTTCTAAGTTTGTTTGTTTTTTTTTTAACTTTTGGGTTTTGTGTTTTTTTTTCTTTCCTTGTGTAAAATTATGTGCTTGTGGGTGTTGTGAGTTGAGAATGTGGCATCTAAACTCTTTGGACAGATACAAACCCCCATTGTTGGTCTTCTTTTGCACATAGATGTGTGTAAATACTGAAATTTAAAAGTTCTTGCAGAATAATCGTCAAATGAATAAGTTCCTTTTAACCCTGAGCGACTTTTGACGCTGTAGCGAAATGATTAGTTGCTTGTTTTGTGAATTATATAACAGCCTTCATCATCAGCTTCATCTGTCCCACAGTGTCCCTTCTTATCTACATAGACACTGTATCCATTTTAACATCACAAGACGTAGTGCTCCCATAAATATCTCAAAGTTGCATCAAATCAAAAGTGCAGTGGTTACATATGAAGGAACACAGTGTCTTTCCCTCTGCGCCAGAGTGTTGACCATAAACTTGACTGAAAACAACCACAGATATGACAACAGGAGATGTTTTGCTACTAATTTTACTCTGAAAGGCAGTGCTAACTGCTAGGCTTCACAACTCCTCTTACGAAACTTCACCAAGGCTGCTGAAAGGATAAACTCTGGACTCATTTCACTGTTTGCAATCTGCAAGGCTAATAGTTTACAGAAATGAAAACATGAAGCAGGGAGAGCTTTGTGATTTAACTCTTTAATGCCTGACCCAAGAAACTCCTTGTTTTTTTGTAATTTAACAAAGTGTTTTAAAAAGTTATCTGCCTAAACTTTTAGGCAGAAGACAAGTATCAAATTGAATTTAACATGGTTTTGAGGAAAAGTATATATATTTTTTACCATAAAGGGACACATTAGGTCTCAGAAACATTGTATTAACTAGATTTAACCAAACAACATGTTGCACCACACTGCATTACAATAAAAGGAATCAGATGTCTAAGTGATGATGCAGGAGATAAAATGTTAGATGAGGACACAATGTAACATTGGTAAAATGAGCATCTGTGAGCCGGAGATATTCAAGCTTAGAAAAAGCAGATGAAGGCAGCAGGTAGTTCATGACGAGTAGAGATTGAGTCTTATAAATATCAGCAGTGTCCAGTGATCATTACTTACAAGTTAATCTGATGGGCACGTTTTGTTCTACTGTGATAAAGTTAGGGGTAGGGATTTTCAACTCTGGTCATTTTAGATGTTTCCCTGCTGCAACACACCTGACTCAAATGAAATGGTTTTCCCCAACAGTTTTTGTCAAGTTCTGCACAGTGACCCAATCATTGGAGTCAGGGAAACACCTAAAACCTGCGGGAGGGTCACCCTTAACATTGACACTGAACGTTACCTACATGGATCATCCATCCTGGTCCTCGAGGGCCGGTGTCCTGCAGGTTTTAGAAGTTTCCCTTTGCAACACACCTGACTCAAATCAATGAGCAACTGGCAGACTTGTACAAATTTGCGGTCAAGCTCTGCACAAGTCTGATTCTGAATCAGATGTGTCGCAGCAAAGCAACTTCTAAAACCTGCTGGACACCAGCCCTTGAGTACCAGGACTGAAGATCCCTCACTTATAGTGTAACTACAATAGCCTAGAAGGGACACAACAAACATTGGCTCTTCAGTGGGGTTAGGTAAAGACTTTTCAGTTGGTTCCTGTCTGTAATTTGACCCTTTAGATGCCAAACAAATGCTGTAAATTGGACTTTAAATGACCAATTTATGACACTTTAGCATGAACAAAAAAGTCATGTAAGTTAGTTATTTTTACCTTCATCAGAAGGATGAGTGAACATGGAAGTTTTGGGTTAGTAAGCAGACCCCTTGCATTAAAGTATCTAATTAAATAAATTCAATAACTAGTTAGGGAAAACTAGTTTTGTGGTTGTTTGATATAAAACATGGAAACATTATGCAAATTTAAGTTAGTAATTAAATGAGTAATTCTGAGATCAGAGCTCTCACCATAAACCTGGGGTTATAAATTTCTTTTAAAAACTTGAAATAGAAACTTTCTAAACCACTTTGCTTAAAAAATGCTAAATTATTTAAAAAATAGGCCATTTTTGTTGGCCAGTCAATTGATTCAAGAGAATTTACCAAGAAGAAAGTCAGTATTTTTATTTCTTCTGGCTATTTCCTTATCCTTCCTTCCTTGTTAAATTGTTGACAAAAATCAACACAGCTTGTGTAGCTGTTAGTTGAATTCAAATGGATATAATTAAAATGGTGACATTTTCTGAGTTAATTTGTAAAAAAAAACCTTATCACACCAGGGTCAAAGTCTAGCATTTATCTTATTTTTCTTTTTGGTCCATTTTCCATACAGTGTTTTAAAGCAAGCTGGCTGATTAGTATGTTGGAGAACTTGTCATGTCTCTCAGACTGACAACATAATGCTGAGATCAGGGTCTTTCCTTACTCTTCCTGAGCCTGAAGATGGCTCTCCCATTCTTTCTGGAGGGTTAGGCTCTTTGACAGCAATGTTTCGATATCTCTCAGAATATTTCTAAATCTGATGGTCTTGTTGCAAAATGAATTTAAACCATTTGGAAACATTTATAAAAACTTCTCTGTTACGTTTCTAAGTACATAGATGGGGGATCTGTAATGGTCTGCTTGAATCAGCTTGAGGTCACGCTTTAGTTTTTTCTTCTTCTATTTCTCTGGAGGTCGGATTGTCTCTTTGGCTCTCAGCCACTCGGGATTCTCCACCATAAGAGATAAGGAGGTCAGGGTTTAAGCAGCAGCAGCATGTACTTTCCATCCAGACCGCCGAGCTGCTGTCGCCAGACGCCCCCCTCTGTCCGTCGACAGCAGCAACCGTGGAGTTTATCCAGCACCGCATAATTGAGGCCACGATGAAGTCAAGTGTTTTTCAGAGTAATGAGTGTTAGACCATTTGAGTCTGGAAGGTAGATCTGCCTCACAGCTTTCTTCTCCTCCTCCCCCGAATCATCCATCCATACACACACCCATCCATCCACAACACATTTGTTCAATTTTGTTAAGTGCCACTCAAGGGGTGTTTCTTCAAAAATAAAGATAAAAAAAACAAATTTCCAGCTGGATTTTCCTTCTCTTTTAGGCGGAGATGTGTCAGAAAGGTGGATATTTTACACATTTTTAAAAGCTTAAGAGAGAGTAGAAATAGAGATTTTAAAGGTAACTAATCCAATTAGAGATGGAGAAAATGCTTCTTCTGAGTTCAGAATGGAGGAGGAGAAAGCAAAAATGACCTACATTTAGCCCCTTTATTAATCACCAACAAAGCACTCAGTTCTTAGTTGTATTTGTTAGAGATCAAAGGTGTCTGAATGAAATTCTGTTTATAATTGGCAAATCGTTTTAGAAATGAAGGCTAGAAGTTTGGTAGTGGAAAGGAGAGGCATTGTTAAGGACACAGGTTTGGTTTCACACAACAGATGGACAAAAAATTCCTGCATTAATATAAATGAAGCATCTGGTTATGTTTAGTGAATTCTGGGTTTAAAAAAAAGAAAGGAGAAAAAAAAACCCTAGTGGTCATAATTTTCACCTCTACAAATTCCCAAGAAAAAAAGCAACTTGCAGCAGAAAGTTTAGGTGTGGAGTTGAAAGATATTTAACAGGATGAAAGAGTGCTGCTAAAGATGCCATGAGGAGTCAAGGAGGCAGTGTTGTGGAGCTCAACAAGAGACTAAAAATTCTGAGTGTCTCAGTTCCTGCCTCCTTGACATTGACCAGTCGTTTTCAAGTCTTACTTGTTGTGAGAGTACAGTAGTAAATCACTTGAGTACTCATTCATTCCAAAAGTAAAGACAAGACTTTTGGGTACATAGTTGGGTTTTCAAATTCAACAGCACCAATTTTCTTTTTTCTTTTAATTGGTGAAATATTTGGAAAATTCTGTGCCTATTTCCTAATAAAAGTGAATCTCTTTTGGCTTCATGGAAACCATTTAGTCCGTGGTGGGTGGCTTAATCATATGAGCAATGCTTGGGCCCTCAGAATACTATACCTTTATTTCTGTGGCTTATTTTTAAAGCTGAAAAGTAAGTTAAATTCTTTTATTCTAACTAAGACACAGCTGAGGTCCACATCTGGTGCTAAAAGGAAATGGAGGGGGTTAACCTTTGGGCCATGTGGATTCCAAAAATTATATATCCATCCATCTATCCATTTTCTGTTGCTTCAATTCAATTCAATGTTTGATCACAGGGGAAGCAGCTTAAGAAGGGGGGCCCAGATTTCCTATTCCCAGCCACCTCTTCCAGCTTAACCAGGGGGTCCCTGGTCAGCTAAAAGACATAGTCTATCAGCCTGGTCTGGACCAGCTTTCCAGGAAGGCATACTAACCAGATGCTTTGTCAGAAGCCACTCAGCTGGCTCCTCTTGATGCAGAGGAACAGAGGTTCTACTCTGAGCCCCGCCTGGGTGACAGACTGGGTGACTCCGGTGAACTAATTTCAATCACTTCTATCCATGATCATGTTCATTCAGTTACTAGCCATAGCTTGTGACCCTAAGTAAGGGCATGAACTTGGGTTTTGCGTTTTCTGCGTTTTTTGTGGCGAGATATCCATCATGTTGTGCTAGATCATATTTTATGTAACTTCCTTTTTTTGGTTCACTGGAGGGCCTGTTTGCTTTCACACTGCAAGCCAAGCGCACCAGGGTTCACTTCCAAATGAACCGCAACCCCCATTTTACAGGTTTGCTTGTTTGGTCTGCACCAGAATGAGAATGTTCCCACTACCCCAAAGAACCATACTACCCGCGGAAGCAGACCAGGGTTTGTTTAAAGTGAGCCAAACAGTGCCGATGTGAATGGGCCCTATGAAGTAAGTCCTGCTGCGTAAACAAGTTGCTTAACCCTCTAGTCCCCTTTTTTCTTTTTTTTCTTTTTTTAATGTCCACATGTAAGAAAAATAAAACATTTACTTCCACTTAAGTTAAACTGTAAATGGAAACTATTATCATCACAATGAAGCAGTGACAGTGATTTTATTAAAGCAGTTTAAAAGAGTATATATAGCATTACTCTACCCATTTAAAGCATAACAAATGTGTTGCATCCATGGCAGTCACAGTAGAACGAGACAACTTCTTTGCTTTGCGACCCTCAGAAAGGCGCTGTTGCATTTTTATTTCCATGGTGGAATGGGTTAATGCTCTTGAGAGCATGGTAAATATTTAATCTCATCTTTATCAACGCCTTGTGACGGCTGAACCGTGATAAGACGATGTTAAGACGGATTCTGGTGTGAAAACCAAACTGAAGCTGCAAAGACTATCACCTTCGCTACCAGCGCCTTTTGGATGTTTTTTCGGCACATCTGTAGTAATTAGTTTTCATTATTATAAATGAGACGTAAGCCTTCTTTTAGCTTTCTGCTGACACTTCACCACACTATTTTGTGGTGTGATGTTTTATAATATTCTTGCTGATTTTCATTTTTGTGCTGGCAGAAAGACCTTAATGTTAGTTGATTCGCTGTGGATCACATGTCAAAGCGGTATACATATTTATATGGCATGTATGAAATCACGTTAAGGCGTTAAAAGCTCTGACTGAAAGAGGAAAAAGAAGGCTTGGTAAAGTAACTGGGTTATGAATAAAAAACAGGTTTTTAACGTGCTCAGGTGTTTTCCTGAAGACTGTGGCGTGTGTTTGCTTTCCAAAACCTGAGATCATTTTTCTGCTCTTCGGAGGTGGTCTTCACTCTGAGCAGAGATACCTCTCTGATATCAAACAGTATTTCCAGTTCAAGCCAATTGGAGATGGACTGCTGGGAAATTTCTAAAATTGCTATTCCAAATTTACAAGGTGGAGCGGTGCCACTGTTAGACAGTTTAGGGAGAGCTGCGGTGCGTAAACCGTTTCAGTTCGTCCCCCGCTGTGATGCAATCTGTTACGAGCATCAGTCAAATCACCCTCTCTGTTAGAGGATAAGAAAACACAGCCATCAGCCAAGTCAGTAAACTCGGTAAATATTATGAAGGATTCCCCAACCTGCATTTACTCTGCACATCCAGCTGAAGCTTTGTCTATATGGCTGCTGATGGAACAAAGCACCCTTTTACAGAATACTCATAGTGCTTCCTAACATGTAGATTTAAGGATTTAATGTTACCAGATTATTTTTCACCATGCAATTGGAGGTTTTTTTTATTTTATTTTTCTCTTTATGTCCACTGATTAATCCAGAAGCACAATCTGCTAACTGCCTGCTGTAGTGCACCCAGATGGGCTTTTTGTTCCAGAAATATTTAATTTCCTGGACTTCTTTTTTTTTGTCTTATTCTGCTCATTTACAATGTTGTAGCTGGTGGAAATAATAGAAATGTCTTCAGAATACATGTGTGACCAAATTATTGGAAAAGCCTAAATAAATACCAGACACAAGGGCTTTCTGAATGGTTTGAATATGAAAAATAATGTGGTTTATGAATTGGTTTCAGCATTTGTCCATTCCGCCACCATCAATGTGCCACATGAGGGAATATCTTTTGTAAATACTCGATATAAATTCTACAATTCAGTGCAAATAGTTCTCAATCATCTCTCAAGTTAATAATAATACTTTATTTATATAGCCCTTTCCAACAACCCAAGTGTTTTACAAAAGTAAAAACTTCGAAAACATACTCCATCAAAGCAACTGCACTAGCAAATACAGAAATATAAATGAGTAAAAACAAGAAAACACTAGATAATAATGAAACATAACAGTAAAAAAGTGAGAAACCAACAGAATAAAAAAGACTAAGATAAAAGTTTGACTATACTACTGATTATTAAAAGCAATTATAAATAAATAAGTTTTAAGTTTCAACTTAAAAATGCATGGATCATGAGGGAGCCGATTCCAGAGCCTGAAAAGCTCTGTCACTCCATTGTTTACATCTAGTTCTGGGTTTCTGTCTAATATGCACAAAATAATGGGTTGCGAAGCAAATCTTTAACTTTTCTTTACACAGACTTCAAACATACAAAGCCTGTTAGTGAAATATGCAGTTTGCTATGCCCTGCGTTACAGGATAGCTGGGTAGAGAAAAAAAATGCCCTATTGATTGTCGCTGTCAGATTTTTTTTCTGCATTCTGACTATAAAACTAATAAATCTTTCCTGGGGCTAAACATAGTGCAGATAAAAAATACAACATGCAACTTGTTGAATTTTTTAAGTTCTTGCAGAAAAAAAAAAATTGCCAAACTCTAATGATCTTTGTTATCTTAAGGTTTCAGATTCCACAGAAAGTTCATCATTTCCCTGCAGACATTGTGTTTGCACAACCAGAACTCATAGAGGATGCAACAGTGAATATTTGCTTTACATTTACTTTTTTTGTGAGTATTGATGCAACAAATGTGACAAATAAGATAAATCTCACTGCCTCTGTACAGTCTATGTTGTCATCTTTTGACTCTTGGTTACTGTGGAGTGAAATAGTCATTGTAGAGCAGTGGCTTTGGGCTTTTTTTAAATCCTGAGATGCCCAGCTTATGGGCTGGAGGTGAAGGTTTAAGGGGAGCGGGCTAAAGATGGAGGATGGTAAGAGCTTTTTGGGAGGAGCTCTTCCTCAGTCCCATTTGCAGTGCAGGATTTTCTCAATTCTCTGATGTTAGATGTGGGCTAACAGAGTACAAAGAGACAGAAATGACAGTCTAGTCCAGGAAATGACTCTTTTTGTTAGAGTGGTGCTACATTTCTAGATATTTCTTGTAGCATTTTCTTGTCTGTTTTCATTGAATATGGTCTTTTCTTACACTTACACATGATTTTCAAAGCAGATTTATTGTGTTGTTTTCTTCTTTTGCTGTTGTATAATCACACAAAGATTGGACGTTGTTTGGGGTCGGTTGTGAATTCAACTCCCTCCTGATCGCTCAGTTTCCTCCTCTTAGAGCATGGAGCAATATCAGTGTAGGAAACGCAGAGAAGTGGGACTTGGACTGAGGCTCCATCTGTACAGTATTACCCCTGCTCATTCCCCCTTTGTAAGCTGGATTTCTGAGAATCTAATTTACATTAATGCTGCATGAATTTTCCACCAAAAGGAAACAACAACAACAAAAACTCCTTAAGGGTTGAAACAATAGAAGCAGCCAGACCTGGACTGAGTAATAGTATGTTTGCCTGCAGGCGAAATCCAACCTGAACACTGTTGCGCAACAGCTGGCACCATGCCTCGTTTGTTTGGGTTGTTGGAGCAGTTTACCGTATACGTTAGGATCTGGATACTGAACTTTAGTACGGTTTTGGTTCAAATCAAAACTGTCTTTACACAGATGTTAGAAAGCCTTAAGAATTCAATAGTATTTCTAATGGATTTCTAAGATTTTTCTGATTTCATCCAGGTAAAAACTTCATATAAATGCCATACATAATGTAACACATGAGTAATTATTTTTCTATGCCTGGAGGAAGCCTCGGGTTTTTATGACTTACATGTCAGAACTCCTGAAAGAATTTGTTTGTGTATTGCAAAGAGTCATAAACATACCTGACGACACTGATCAACTGACTACCAATCAAGGTGAAAATCCTCTGCTTCTGGTCAGCAGATGTTTATTTCTGCTACACTGTTTTGTTTTCGACTACAGATCTTCTTCCTTCTGCTAAAAATAAGAATTTGGTGCATGTTTCTTTGCATTTGAGAAATAGGGACAGACATTCTGAACAATAGAAGGACTCGTACTTGGCGACATGGTCTGAAAAGCAGAGATTTAGCGTGATTGTGTTGGTCAGTGTTTGTTCTCCGAGCAGCTTCTTCTACTTGAAAGCAGAGCAGAGAGTGGGAGTTGTACTGAGCCTACATCTGTGCAGTATTACACTCGCTGATGTTCTCTGAGAAGCCAGAGCTTGTTTTCTCTGTAACAACATCTTGATTCTCTTCAAGTAATTCATCCAGCGGGGGGCAAGAGGAGTTCCAGCAGAGCAGCAGTGCATTGTACAGAAACTTTGATATCTTCCGAAGCACTTCCTCTTGCCTTTGTGCTTTTGTTAAAGTGAATCAGGCAAAGTTGGTGCATTGCTTTAACAGATCACCATTTAAACCAAAAAGTCAGCCATCATGTTGGACTCTAGACAGGATTGAATTACTTTATTAGCACTCTTTCACAAAAATAAAACAATGATGCTTAACTCAAATAGATGTCATAAACAGGGCTCTAAATTAACTTTTTTAGCTCGTAGCTGGTAGATTCCCAAAGTTACCAGACATTCAATTCCCTGTAGCTCATTTTTTTAGGAGGTTACTAAGTCACATAATAGGCGCAATTAAATGCATTTAATCATTCTTGTTTCTCTAAACGATTTTCATTTGATGTTAATTTTAAACAGCACTTACTTTGTTTGAATTTCGCTCCTCATTTGGCAGCACTTTGTTCATATAGTAGCTTGTAAACAGCATGCAACCAGACGATGTATAATACATCATATACGTCATGGAGTGGTGTTCTTGGACAATGTAGCAATAACACTGCCAGGGCAAATAACTACAATAATTAGCTTTATTCAGCACTTGCCAAACTGGCCAGTAGGTTTTCATTTATATCCACCAGAATTAATTTTGCCTCATATTTGACGGATTGCTGAATGTTCATTCAGAGCCCTGATTATAAGTCAGATTTACGTCCACATGTGCAGATTTTAGACAAGCTAAAATAAAAATTATAAATAAACAAATAAATAAAACCCCTGTAAATTATGTCTATTTTCATATATTCATATATATATAGTGATAGTTTTTCACTTATCCAGTGTTCAGAACAATAAAACAATGAATAGTTTTCACCTGAAGATACTTTTATCTTCAAAACAAAAATTTTAATTAACAATTATGCATGCAATGTTACTGTGCATCTGATCAAAACAGAGTAATACACAATTTTAAACTTTTCCCATCAGTTAGTAAATGGACTGTATTTAACGTTTTATTTGTAGTATAAGCCGCATCAGTCATAAAATGTGTTATGTAGAGGGGAAAAAAAACTGACAGAAATCCGACTGAATTTTAAGTTGCATTTATTTAGAAATTAATTTCATAAAATCCAATACCAAGAACAAAGGTTTCTGGAAAGGCATGCTATTCAACTACACAATAGCACACAGAACAACAGGCTGGAATGTGTCTGGTATGTTAACGTAACACCATGATTTTCTCTAGGATTTTTAAACTTTAATAAACAGCTGACTGAGGTGCTGAGAAAGTATGAAAATGTCTACATCACATTTGCAATTTAAAGATAGCAGCACCACTGCATGCACAACCGTTCCACTGATGAAGTTTCACGTTAAATAATAAATAACCAGGTTAACTGTTTATTTAAGTTAAAGACACATACAGCTGTCTTTAAGTTAATGTTTAAGTTTTCAGTAGTACAGGACCAGCAAATACTGTAGTTATCACAAGCCTAGAGCGTTCTCTCATAGCTGTAGATGGTAATGTTTACTCCTTGGTTCTGGGCGATTAATCGATAAAATCAATAAATCGAATTTTACATTTCTGGAGATTTATTTTTATGAAAATCTGGATCTTTTTCCATAGTTAGCAGCAGACTTAGCCCTCCCTCCACACAGAACAATGTTTGTCTGACAGATTTTCAGCAAAGTGACCCTTCACTCATGCCTGGGATTTAACTGTGCGTATAACTGCAGTGAGAAATGCTGCTCTCTGTGAGATGCAGAAGTCAACTTTAGCCCACAAACTCTACTTAAGAGACAACCTTCATCAGGGGAATTATTTCTGCAGTGGATCCTGTATGATAGGGATCCAGATGGAAAGAGATCACGGATGCAGTTGTGTCGCATATTTCTAAGATATGAAGTCGTTTATATGGTGGAAAAGCTATGATATTATATGCTTTTTTTTGCTGGCATTCATCTATATAAACAAATAAATGTTTTTATTAAGTTTATGTTTTATAAAAGAAAAGGAAGAAAATCGATTAAGATCGGAAATGGGATTTGGTTATAAAAGATCTGAGATTTTATTTTCAGGCCATATCGCCCAGCCCCACTTGGTTCATGTCAGTCAGTATGAATTAGGATTTAAAAAAATGTTAAATTATATATGAGTTGTATCCAACTATAAGTGAAAGTTCTACTTCTCAAAGTGCTTTACATGACATGTAACATTTCCTTATTCACTCATACACTCATACAGCTCTTCTACTGTTATATACTAAGTGCTTTTGCTCGGTCACATGCATTCATACCCCAATAGACACATCGGGACGCAGCGTGGGGTGTCTTATAGTCGGGAAGCCTTGAATCAACCCTAGTGTTGCCACATAGGAATAACTTATTAAAAGGTGCAATATACAGCGTTCCAAACCTGAAAACGAGCCAACTTGGAGGCCTTTACCAGTCTTTGCTTTTCTTCTGAGCCTTCTCTGTGTCTGAAGTATTGATTGGCAAAGTATTTTACTTCTTTAGTGGGTAACAAATCAAAGCAGTAGGATTGCTTTGAAGTCAACTCCCCACTATTTCACAGTTGCAAGTTGTAAATTAGAATACTGTATGTTAAAGAAAATGTCTAAATTTAAACAAAACCGCTTTGTGCGTATTGAGGTGTTGCCTGTTTTTTTTTTTTTTTTTCATACTGCCTATACAATGCCTTTTTAAATGACACTACAGCCTGAACTATTTTATTCAGCCCAAACCAGATGAAACCAGAAGTGCCCTTTTGCAAAAATTTGCATTGAACGACTGTTTAAATGTTTGGTTCCAATTCACTCAGCATCTGGATAGAAACAGATGAAACAGCTGGTGTGGGAATTCTCTTCGAACAGAGATGCTTGGATTACAACACAAGCACACTGAGGGAGTGTAACTTCATTCTTTACTAAAAGCACTATTATTTTAAAACATTTTCTTATGACAAAAAACTGCATGCTGATGTGTCCATTTCTACGATGTGCAATAGTCTTTTAAGTAGAACTTTTCATTTATGATTTCTTATCTCCACAAGGATGGCAACAAGATTAAGACTTTGGGAACTGTGTTAAATTGCTCTTTAAGACCAGTCCAGATGCTAACTTAGTGAGGGTTGGGGCTTTGGGATTTCTTGTTTCAATGCCAGAATTGCCTGTTGTTGTGGAAACACTGAGCGAGCAGCTATCAGGATGGCAACTGGTTTCCAACTCAGAAACCAAACCAGTACAGACTGCAGAACATGGAAGCACCACTGCCGGTTTTCCGGCCTGCCTTACTGCTACGTTGTTGTGGCAAAAACTAACCGACTGAATTTGTTTTGTACTAAATATCAGATTTCATGCAGTATCAGCTGATCAGCCCTACATCTGTGCAGCATTAGCTTGTTTTCTGCTCGTTTCTGTTCGAAGACAATGCCTGTTTGCGTTTTGGTGTTTTTGCTGTGTGTGGGACACGGAGGAGTTTTGTTTGACGCTGTTGAAGGAATTAACAGGATGTTGGATGACAAGAAATTACAGCGACTCACAGTGGTCTCTTTCTCTGTGTTTGTTTATGGCAACAGGAGATTAAAACCCATCTGTTGTGTGTGTGTGTGTGTGTGTGTGTGTCGGTGGGTGGGTGGTTGGGTTGTTGTACGTTTAGTTTGGTTGAGAGGAGGTGCAGACAGAACAAGAGCTGAATTGGGAAGGAGTGTTTTTCCAGCTTCGTGTGTGTATATAAGAGAGAAAGAAGGAGGAAAATAGATACAGCAAGATGAAAATTAAGACACATTGTGTGTGTCAGTGTAACAAAATCTGATGTGTGTGTGTGTGTTAAGGATGGATCCTGTAGATCCACCATTGTGAGTATTGTGTTCGTCGATGTGTGAATGATAATGACCCCTGACTCTGTCAGTTCTCTGTTACTTTAGTGGATTAGCTTCCCTCCACTGCACTGCCTCTGGACACACACACCCCCACACACACACACACAGTTACACTTCGTAAATATCTGACCTTGCAAGCAGAAAATATTTAAGTACAACAATGTGATAACAGATACTTCTAGTACTTCTAGTGTAGAAGTACTACAGAAAATAACTTGTATTCACACGTAGTAGTCAGTCGGTACGCTGACTTCCTCACTTATGCCGTGACTAATTTTAGTGATTCACCAACACTGAAGCTTTCTCACTGTGTTAATAAATGATCAATATGGGAATTATATTAGCACTTTATCAGTTTCTTAAACATGATTATACTATAGTTCATTGGTACTCCAACACTAAACCAGACTGACTTACTGTATTAATCCTAGGACTTGTTTTAATTCAGGTGAATTAAATGAATGAAAAGGGAAAGTTACACTGGTTGCAGAAGGTAAAAACAGACGATCCAAAGTCACTCTGATTCATTAATCCCTGCTGAATGCACAGGCAGTTGTGTGTAGAGGATTAAATGATGGAATGATCTTGGTGGAAAAAAAAAAATAAAAGATTCCAGCATGGTTTTGGTCAGTTTATTAGCACCATTGGAGACTTTTCAGCTGCTGTACAATTTCACACACCAGGTTATTAATTATACATTTATATATTTTGTGTGGTAATTTACAGTAATCATGTTGCATTTGGTTCACTATTTCATTGCCATAGCTCATCTATGTCCCTTAACAGAGTGATATTTTACATAATATATGTCATAGTTATTTAATGTATAAAAGTGATATAGGTTTATTATTTATGTTGCTATGTTGCTAAGAAACTGTTAAAAATTATTTAAAAACCTACATTTGTATGACAGGTTTTGGAGCTGCCGGAGGTTCTTCTTGATCGGCAGTCTTTTCACCTGCGGCACGTCACCCTACGGCGCAAATTTGCAAGGTTAGTGATCATCCCTTCTGCACTACTTCTCTTGATACAAACAAAGGCAAAAGTTGACTATACAGGACTGTCTCAGAAAATTAGAATATTGTGAAAAAGTTCTTTATTTCCTGTAATGCAATTAAAAAACAT
>JBAGKP010000019.1:22172138-22187428 GCA_037177255.1 Melanotaenia maccullochi | reverse complement strand
ATCTTTTATATTATTTATATATAAGTTGTATAAAAGTATATCTATGATTTTCTTTTCCTGTTTATCACTGAGTTAGAATTACTCTGAGTGCATGTATAAATAGAAAATTTACAATATATTTCACAGCATCTTGACACAAGGATGTTTGCTTGCCGTAAGTAAAATTAGGGTTGTGTTTTTTTTTTTTTTCTTTTTTACTTTAAATGTCACTTGTTTTGGGTAAGATTGCTGAGTTAATAACAGTGAGGAGAAATGATAAGGAAATGCAGCTAATCCTGATGTTGACTAATACAGAGGGAAAGGCAAAAGAAGCGCTGTGTTACCAGGAGAAACACACACAAGTAATATGCAAACAATAATATGAAGGGTTTGCACAATATGGAACTTGGGTAAACATTATATCATGAGAATATTGTCTCATGTCCAGCTTTTCCATCCATACTTAAAAAAGAAAACATAAGCATCTGGTTAATAGCTTCTGGTTTCAGTTACGATTTAATTTTCTTCATTATTGACCCATATCTAAATAAACATAAAAATATGAAAAACGAGTGAAAGTGTCTTATGCCATGACCGTCTACTTTATCAGGTACAAGCTGCAAGTCCCAGGTTAGAGCTACTGGAGTGCAGTGAACCTATTGTCATGATTAAGAAAGCAGGTGGAGATGATCTGAACTTTGTGACATGGTGCATTATCCTGCTGGAAGTAGCCATCAGAAGATGCTACTCTGTGGTCATAAAGGGATGGACATGGTCAGCAACAATACTGAGATAGGCTGTGGTGTCTGTATCTTGCTCAACTGGTAAGAGATCGTGTCAAGAAAATATCCTTTACACCATTACACCACCATCTCCAGGCTGACCTGTGGAGACAAGGCAGGATGGATTCATGCATTCATGTTGTTTGCATCAAATTCTGATGCTACCATCTGAATGTGGCGCTGAAAAGGAGACTCATTGGACTAGTTAACGTTTTTCCATCTTCTGTTTGAAGCTGGTCACCACCTCCTGTGCCTTGAATCAGCAGTGGCTGGTGAGGATGAGTGTGTTAATCGCAGCTTCACGTTCCAGTTCGGAGCTGACAGGAGTGGTACCTGGCGTGGTCTTCTGCTGCTGTAGCCCATCTGCTTCGTTGGGCGTGTTGCGTTCAGAGATGGTATTCTGCATATCCTGATTGTAACTAGTGGGTATTTAAGTTAATGTGATCTTGTTATCATCTCCGATGACGTATGACACAACGTGCTGCAGCATGGTGGATAACTTCCTGCCTCTCCTGCTGCTCATACGGGACAGATTCTGGTAAAAACCACGTTAGTAAAAGCAGGAGCCCCAAGACTGAATAAAGTTATTGTTTCTCCATTTTTTTACTTGCAGTGAATGAGCTGCTTTTGGCCTTGGCCGATCAATAAGTCTGATTTTTTTTCTTCTCTCTTGTTGATCAGCAGTCATATCAGGGAATCGCTCCCCCCAATAGCAAGCAGGTGTTGTGACTGTGTGGCATGGTCATAGTGGGTTGGTCCTCTTGAGTAAAATGCAATTTGAAAGCAAAACAAACCACAAAGGTGCGACATTTCTCTCGAACTGAGTCTCTGGACTATCCTGGTGTGAATGCATCCTAAAATCCCCTTTCTTCCTCTTTTAGATTGAACTTCAGCAAGTCATCTTGACTATAATAATAATACTACTAATAATAATAATACATTTTATTTCAAAGCACCTTTCCAGACCCCCAAGGACACTTTACAACAATAAAATAACATTTAAAAATAAGGCAATGAGGAATAAAAACATACAAAGTGCACTAAGAGAAAAATACAGAAATGGATGAACGAGTAATTTTTTTTATTTTTAAATATATTGAGTTGCTGCCATGTGATTGGCCAATGAGCTATTGGTGTTAACAAGCCTAATATAGCAGTTGGTAGTAGTTTTTAAAAATAAAACTGCTAGTGCCACTTTGTAAACACACCACAAGTTGTTAACCTTTATTTAATTTCTGTCAAGGTGGAAAAAAAAACACCCTCTCAATCACAGTTGTGCCATTTTAATGTTTTGTTTCTGTGAATATAGTTTGGTTTGTGGCTGAAAAGTGTAACATCGAGGCCCGAATGTTGTTGTTTTATTTATTTATTGAATCTGTATTGTTTGGTTTGAGTCATGCGGTTCTCTAATGGAATTCATATTGAACACAACAAAGCAACTTTAAATAACACTGAACTGTGAGACTCACCTACTGTCACTCAGACTGCTTTACTTACCGTTATATTTGTCTTTCTTACAACATTTAAGAACTTTGACATTATTTAATTCATTTATCCATGTTTTAAAGTCTTTGTTTCTGTGGAGTCCAGCTCTTTTTTTTTTATCCATCATCTGACTTGATTTTTCTTGTAGGGGGAGGAGTTTTTATCTCAACAGAAAAAAGAACTTGACATCTACCTGTCGAAGCAACCGTTCTGCAAAAAAAAGGCAAGAGAGAGGGAAATGAAAAGAAATAATAAAGTGAGTGTGTCAGGCTTCAGGTTGGCATGTAAGCGATGAAAAGGCCGCCGTTTGTCACCAGATATTATTGATGTACAAACAAACAGACGCAGCAGGAGGATGCAGGAGTTTGGGCAGCTTTTGAAAAGCGAATCAAAGAGAAGTAGGGGGGCGAGAGAGAGGGAGGAGGGAGGAAATAAATGGGTAGAAATGATGAGACAAAGGTGGGTGAAAGTTAACATGAGAGCAAGTTGGAGGGAATTTTTTGGTTGAGAAAGGTTTAGGAAAGAGAAAGACGAGGACAGTTTTCTTAGAACTGTTAAAAAAAAAAATACTTAATTGATTTTATTAATTAAAATGTAAATAATCCAATATCGATCTATTTTTCCAGTGACAACAGTTACCCTACTTTCGTGTGACTTACTGATGCTCCACAAGATCTTAACAAATATATACACATTGAAAGGTTTCGAGTGTCCCTTCTGCCTAAAATCGGCTTCTCTTGCTAAGAAAATACCAAATTTGGATTTTTCAAATGGCACTCATAAAAACCCGTTTATAAAAATTCTAAATGTAAGGCTAGAAAACTTCATAAATAAGGAGGATAGACAGCTGTGACCAGGCACCTATATGCCCAAAAGGGCAGCTTCTTTCACCAAGATGAAGCCAAATTCAGATTTTTTTTAATTCACCTGCTTTTTCGCAGCTTTTATATTAGCAGCTAACGCTACGACCGTGGGCTCCGCCATGTTCCACAGAGCGTTTTCAAATTAACAAGAAGTGACGTCACCACACACACAAGTACTCCAAAATAAATCTGATACCAGACGGTAAATGAAGAGAATGAGCTTTATGATGTGGTATTTCAGAAGTACATATAGGCACGCCATAAAAGAATATTACAATTATCCGATGATCTGATCTGAGAAAGTCTTTAAAATTTAAATCGATTCGAAGACTTAGCGGTGTTATCCAGCCCTAACTGTCAGTCATTCTTCTATCATTCTCATCTTCCTCCTCTTTTCCTTTACTTTTTCTTCCTCTTTTTTCCTTTTTCTCCCACTAATTTTATCTAATCTTTTCTAACTGTCCTCTCCTCCTCTCTTAATGATTTTTATCACATTTTTTATCGCCTTCCTCATCTTTTAACCTCTTCCTTTCCCTCTGTTTCTGTTCATTTTTATTTTATTAACCCATCTCTTCTTTCTCAGTTCTTCCTCTTTCACTTTCTTTTTTCAAATTTATCTTTTAACTCCCTTTGTTACTCTGTTTTCCATCTCTTTCTGTCTTTGTCCTCTCCTTCATCCCCTCCCTTCACCTTCTCTCATTTTCCTCCTCCACTCTGAGCCCACCTTTTATTTTACCCCATACCACTCCCTTCATCTTTAACCTTCCCCTTCTTTTCCCAACCAGTTTCAGTCCTCTTCTTCTTAACTACTGTTTTTTTTACCCTTCTTTCTTTCTTCATTCCTTTCTTCCATCACCTCCTACCACTCTACAGATCTTCAGCTTCCCCCCTGCTTAGCCCTCTCCTTCTTCTCTTCTTCTTTTATCTGTCTCCTCCATCTTCTTTCTTCTTTACAACCCCTCGGTCTCCTCCTCTCAGCCTGTTGAATGATTTTAACAAAAAAAAAAGAGAATGAAAGATGATCTGTCTTTCTCATTTTCCTCCTGTAAAGAGAACATAAATATGCCAGCATTTTTTAAGACATGTGATAAAGTAATGAATATCTCATTATCATTTTTTTATTTTGTGTAAAATCTTATCAATCAAGAGAGCATTTAATCACTAGTTTGACATTAACTCTGCTTTTCTTTTAAAGGGAGATAATGAAATTTTCTTTAATCACGATACTTTCTGCCAGTATTTGCTCATTAATTTCTTGTTATATTGCAAATTTTGACAGTTTTTGCAAATAAGAAAGAAGATGTTGCCAGGGTTTCGAAAGCATCGCGGGGCTCTGAACAGAAACGCAGACCAATAATGACGAATGACTTCATACATAAAAATGTGAAATTAGATTAGAGTAGCTCCCTTAATAATGCAGATATGATCAGCTTCGCACTAAATACTAATAATCAGTCAAACCGCATTAGATTAGACGTGACTGTTTCATGTGTTTGTAATTATTATTGTGTAATAAGCCAGAGTGAGATTACAAATATCTGTGATTCTATAATCTGTAATCATCAACATCTACAAGAGCAGCACACAGGATTCATTTCTGTGTCTCACAAAGACAAAGGCGGAGGCAGACTCAAATTGGTTGGTTTTTTTTTTTTTTCTTTTTTATTTTATTTTTTATTTTATTTTTGGTGGCCACTCCAATCATTTGGGGAAAAATAAAACACACACACACACACACACACACACAGATAGCACATGCAATAATACCACATAAGCAGAGATTGAGGTTCACATTACACACACATGCATATGTATATTATATATATATATATGTATATGTATGTGTGTGCGTGTGTGTTTTGGGCATGACGAGTGGGGTTGTACTCTCTCCCTCAAGCGACCATGGGACTCGGTGAGTTGCCATGGAAACAGCCCAAACTGCACCGGAGGAGTAATTGAGAGGGGGAGAGCAGGAGAAAGAGGGAGAGAGAGGTAGACAGAGACAGACTAAGATGGAGAAGGGGGGGACATTTTTTTCTCTGAGAAGAAGGCCCTCTGATGGCGACTGTTGTTCCTCTCCACTCAACATGAATATTTTGGTGTGCGTGTGTGTGTGTGTGTGTGTGTGTGTGTTAAAGAAAGAGACTGGACAGAGTGGGGAGAAATGCAGGTGTGACTATCTGATTTTTGCTTTTTTTTAATTATTTTTGCACATGTCCTGTCTGAATTTTAGTCGTGTGTTTTTGTATCTATGCAGGTACATTTTAGTTGTGTCCCTGCATTGTGGAGGTTTAAGATTTGGTTGGACTCTTTCTCATGGGATCACCAACTTGTGTGTGTGTGTGTGTTTAAGTACAAGTTAGTGTGGTGAGGTATCATTTGTGTACGTAGGTAGGTATACATGCATAGTTCATGTTAACGAAGCGGTTGCATGTATGCATGTGCACATATATCACTCCTATGGTGCCTCATATCATTTATGTGTGTTTGTGTGTGTGTGTGTGTGTGTGTGTGTTCCTCCCTGGGCTAGTATCAGTGATAAGCTGTGATTCAGGCTGTGAAAACACTGATTTGGCAGCCAGCATGTCTTCCTCTGTCTCCAACAGGCTTGGCTAACAAAAATCCATCACTTATTATCTGATGCTTTATTACAAGAGAAGTATGTGCATGTAGCTGTTTGTGCGTCTTCGTTGGCTTTAAACATAGAAGGGTTTGGGAAGAGGAGGTCTGTTTCTAAGCTAACTTCTGGTACGGACTCGCAGCTGAGTCGGACAGCAGGTTTTTATAATTGATCTATCATTCTGTCTGTAAAATGTCAGAAGTGTCAGCTGGAAAAGGTTTATCCAGCCGGGCGTTCGTTTTTGTCTTGCTGGAATGGTTTATAAAGATGCCTTTTTCATCCAAACCACACAGGATGTGTGTCTTTAAGACGTGTGCAGGTTTTCAGGCACGGCTATGATTTAGTGTTACCTTGACATGCGAGAGGCAGCGCTCCTAGAAAAGTGTTTCTCACATCATGTTTGAAGACACACGAATCTTTTTACCCAACGTGAAATAATTCTGATTAGTGATTTAAATACGTTTAAATCTTCACTATAAAAAGAGATTTGATGTGTATTGACACATCTCAGAGAATTTTGTCAGATTGATAAGTGAGCCTTATCGCTAGTTATTGTTACCTTAAAGCTGCATGCTTTAACCACATGAGGAAAACTAATATATTCATTCCTACAAGAGAAACAATATAATAAGTGTGTTTATGAAATATAAGAAATCAATGCACCTGAAAGGTGCATCTCCAACTCTACACAAAATTTCGAGCTCAAAAGCGTTTTTAATGTTATTCTTGAAATGTACATTTTGAAATTTGCATCAGTAGTGATGCACACATTCTTAAAGTCATTCAGTCTGATTTAAGCACAAGCTGCAGCATTTGGATGTTATGGTCAGAATTTGGTGGAAACAACATGAAAACATGAATCCACTCTGCCTCGTGTTAGGCTGGTGGTGGTGAAATACTGTGGAGGATTTTTCTTGGCAAACGTCGGGCCTCTTAATAACAACTGAACATCATTTTAACACCACAGCCTACCTAATTATTGTTGCTGACAATTTCCATCCCTTCATAACACAAAAAAAAACCATTTTCAGTGGCTACTTCCAGCAGGATAATGCACCATGTCGCAAAACTCAAATCATCTCCAACTGGTTTCTTGAACATGACAATGAGTTCAGTGTACTCCAGTGGCCTCCACAGTCACCAGATCCCAACGTAACAGAGCATCTTTGAAATGTGGTGGAACAGGAGATTGTCTTCGTGGATGTGCAGCAACTGTTTGATGTTATCGTGTCATAATGGAACAAAATATCTGAGAAATGTTTCCGACACATCGAATTGTTCCAAAGGAACTAAAGTAATTCTGACAGTGAAAGGGAGGGGGGGTCCAACCCAGTACTAGCAAAGTACCTAATAAAGTGGCTGGTAATATTATGTTGCACTAGCTAGGAACACTGAATTGACATATTGATTTTTAAAGATTTTTTCACACAGTATATCATCTGTTAGGCTGCAGTAAACTCTGTCTTAATCAGTGTGCTTGTTATCGTGTTTTCTAGTATCGATTAATATGCTGACTTTAAGTCTTCAGCCCAGATCTTTAGTGCCTTTAAGTTGTTTTCAACTCACTGTGAAGGTTACAACGTAAATTTCAATCATCTTTTCAAGCATATCCGTTATTATATATCAATATATTCTTTTGGAATCATGTGATTTGTTTCTTTGATTATTTCTTTTTCCCAGCATTTAACTTTACAGAAGTCTCAACAGACAGAAATCAAAAGAGCTCAAATTGATTTTCTGGCTATTAAAAAGAACTGAAGTGGCATTCAATAACATTTCTGAGTCAAATGGAGTCCTTTTTATCTACAAAAATGCCTTGCTTATAGCCAAATTACAAATCAAATAGAAGTTTTTTTTTTTTTTTCTTTTAGTTATTATTTTTAGGGAAAATATATTATATTAATCTTCAGTAACTTGTGGTTTTAACAGAAAAATAATACACTTTCATTGAGTATTTTTTTTCTCACACAATTTTTCCTGCTTCAAGAATTCTTCTTTTAATGGGGCCACGGACTTCCACATAGCTCACCTTATCTCGGCTGTAGCGCATCATTAGAAAACCGTGAGATTTTTAGAAAACATTTGCAAACTGACCACATCAGGCGTGTGTGTCCACTGTTTAAATGCAGAAAAGCCTACAAGGAGCTTTTTTCAGGGGAGAATAAACCGCAGTGTAAACCACACACGTTCATGGCTGGTTCATTAGGTCATCCGCACATGCTTTTCTGTGTGTGTGTTCTGCTCAGCTTGATTTTGCGAACTCAAGAAAGAAATAGTGGTTTATACACTACCACATGCCGTAAACAGCAGCCGGTATCGTTGCATGAGTCCTTCCAAAGTTCATCTGGTTTTGATGAAGTTTTTCCATCCTCAGAATATCCTCACCTGCCAGCGGTGAGATGTGTTCTTTTCTTCTTCTCACTCTTTCTTGGAAAACTTTATTTACACTTGAGCCAGTGCGGTAATTCTTAAAAGATGTGCCTTCTAATGGGTTTTTAATGGTGCTGCCACAGGAATTTACAACCTAAATTCCAATTGAGAAAGTATTTAAGAACCTTTTTTTGCAGTCTGGGTTAGGTGTAGGGTATTAAACCCCACCTCGGCCAAATAAACATGGAGAAATTGTAGAAGCCATGCCATAACAAGAAGTTATGTGGTTACTTCTATTCACTGGCAGTGTATAACATTACTAAGAATTAAAAGAGCGTCTGGATAAAAGCGTCGGCTAAATGACTTAAAATAGATGTCGGAATAAAGAAGACCTGAATGAAAACAGGTTTTAACAACATATTTCTGTTCTTGGTTCATAGCCTGTAGCATCACCTTTTAAAAGGCAGGTTAGGCCGTTTTTTTATTTATTTATTCTAGCTTTTTTTACTGTGGCTACTTTGTTGTAATTTAAAGATGCTTTATGTAACTTTCCAACTTTTAAACTCTGTGTTTCTGAACCAGTTTATCGCATCCCATAGCTAGGATTGTAAAAGCTGGAACTTTCTTGGTTAGCAATACCTTAATTGCATAGAAGCGTTTGGAGAAAAACAGATGCAGACATGTAAAATTTCCCCCTGGACAAATAGAGCAAGTTTAAATGAAATAGACAACGGACTTAAGCACACAAGCTAAATCTTAATTAGCTTTGTTTTAGTGTAAATAAATCCACTGGGACAAACTAAATTTGTCACTCACTGCCTGCTTGTTAACAACAGAGCTGCTAACCTGCCAGCTAACTAGTCACGACAACTCTTCAGCCTTGTTTACAATTAGTAAGATTGCTACATAATTTTAAAGGTGCACTACGAAACTTTCCAACCTTAAAACTCCATATTCCTGACTTATTTGATGGCACAGTGAAATATGTTGTCACTGCCCAGGAGCATCCGGAGGCTGAGAAGCCCCACTTCATAACTTTTGCTTCCGGGACACTGTGTTATGTCGCGGCTGAGTTTTGCTTTATGCACCACATCATATGCAAGCTACTAGCTGATTTAGCATAGAAAAACAAGAAGACTTATCGGAGGAACATAAGACCGTCTTTTACTGGCTGGAGAGCTCACAGTACAGATTGAATGCAGGATGGATGCCACTGTTAGGGCATTAGGGAGCGTGTTAGTGAAAAAATCAGCTGAAGTTCCATAGTGCATCTTTAAAGGTACTTGAGCTTAGGCTGTATATGTATTTGGTCAAGATTAAACCTACACAGGTAGGTGTAAAAATACATGCAGAGTGTGTATAGCAAGCAGATTCATGATTCATGACCAGCTATGTTCAGTAAGAATAAGTAAAACACCAGAGGAAAAATTCAGTGGCTTTGACTCGTCTCTCGCTATACAAGTTATCAAATTTTAATTAGACATTAAACTTAAAATTTCAATGTAGTTCTCCTTACCAAAATACTAAATTTTCTTATGAGCACAGAGCTGCTCTGGTCTTTGGCCTCTTCTTTGTTAACCATTTAAGTTGGTTGTTTTGGGATTTATTCTGCCGTTGGCCTTGTAAGAGCCTCAGAGATAAATTAATTATTTGTGGAATGACCTCAGCATTTTTTTTTCTTCAAATTTTGCTTTACTAAGAAATTAAATCACTGTTATACGTCCTCAATATTGAAATAATTTGTTTCAATGCCAGGAGCTATTAATTTTTGTGACATTTCTCCAAAAATTATAATTAGCTGTACCGTTCAGTTTGGCTTTTGAAAAAGGTTAGAAAACCTTCACTAAGTTCAAGTGCAGGCTGGCCTTTTCTCAGCCAGCCTTGAAATTCATACACTACCTATTTACACCTCATTTATAGCATTTGGATGTGAATGCTGTTTTCAAGCTTTTCTAGAGTTTTAATGCATTTAACATTAATGTCAGAGCTGAATTATTACATCCTGTTACATTGGATAACCATAATTTTTGAGGTTTCGCTGATAACCACGGTTCAATCCCTGATCAGAATAAGCCTTTCTTATCCCCCCCCTTACGTTTGGCAAGACATTTTGTTCGGATGAAAGTGAAATGAAACTCTTCTAAAACTTTAAACATCAAACTTTTAAATTCTTAATACAGATGGACTTTATATGTGCAACAGACATCACAGGGAATGTTGACTATACATTTCTTTGACAATATTTCTCATTTTTACTCTTCAGGTATTATATTAGTTGTTGTTGTTTCCCAAATTTCCCAGAGGACTCTCCAAAGGGATTAATAAAGTATTTCTATTCTATTTCTATTCTAGTGCTAATCCTAACCCAACACTTGCTATTGGTTGTTGAAAATGTAATGCATTTGGTACTTGATTTAGCATTCTTTAGGCTGGATGATGTGACACCCTCTTTTATTATTTACTTTTTCCTCGTTTTTCTACATTATTCTTATAACAAATATTTTATCAGCAAATTGAACACAATCAACCTTTCCTTCTATCATTCTTGAGTAATTGCTAAAAAATATTTACTCCACTACCACCCCTCCATCCTCCTAACAGACTTTGATTAATGCTCAATAGTTGCATTTTTGCAAGTTTTGGTTTGAAATGCTGATATATTCATACTTTTTTGTACAATTATTATTATTTTTTTATTTTTTTTATTAAAATTTATAGCTCAAGAATAACACAGTCTTAGCCCCCATATCATATTATATAGTGTTACTGATTGAATCACTTTGGTAGTAATAAACAAGATATATATATATATATATATATATATATATATATATATATAAATCTTCAAAATGTACAAGACTCAGAAACACGACTCTCTAAACCTCAGCTATCTATATTTTGGTGCATATTTGAGTCATTTTTTCCTTTTCCAAGTCAATTCCTGACACCTAAAACATTTAGTGGTAAGACATCCTTACAGACTTTCTCAGCCATCTTGTTTGGTGTGTGTGATTTAGTGTGTGCAGCCTATAACTCACCCGCCATCTTGTTTAGAATGTGTGTGTGTTTTTGGCGGCAGTCGAGGTGTGTGTGCCCATTTCAGCATGAGTACTGTATGAGGAGTCAGCGTTGTAAAGCTGCTTGTCCCATCACAGCCAATGTCAACAGCCAAGCGCATAACTTCCCATGAGCCTTTTCCCCTAGAAGGTAACTGCTCGGCTCGTCCTGCTCTATACGAAAGCGTGTGTGAGTGCGAGTGTGTGTGCTTTTACACCCATTCGTCAGTGTGTCTCCGTGCTGAGTGTGTGTTCTTGCACAAATGGGTGTGTGTTTCATGCTGTCTGTGTTTTAGTTTATTTGTTTCTGTGTGTGTGTGTTTGTAGTTTATAGTATGTACATCTTTCTGAGGACCATGAATTTTGGATCTAGCTGGTGAGGACATATAGGGACGGTCAGGTTCTTCGGGCCTCTGGCACTTTATGGCAGCGTTTCAAAGGGCAGTTTAAGAGTTCGGACTTGTTTTCAGTTTTCATCAGCATCAGGTTTAGGTGTGGTTAAATTCAGGTCTATTTGGGGGGTTGATTTTTGCTGGGAGTCCTCACAGTGATAGAAGCACAAATACATTTGTGCGTGTGAGTCTTTACATTCATGCTGCTGTCTTCCTGATTTGTGCGCATTGGGGATATTTCTTCACACTGCTTGTTGGTGTATTGCTTTTTATGCACGTGCACACACAGCATGAAGTCACACACACGCCACCGTCATGACAGTATGCTCACCAGTACTTCCACAGTGTGTGTACAACAGCTGCTCATACCAGCACAGGTACTGTGTGTGTCTGTGTGTTGTAGAGTGTGTGAGTGTGTGTGTTTGTAGCAGAGCACAGTAGAGCAGAGTGGCGGGTCTAATGCGATTACGTCCCTTGTCTCCGTGCAGAACTGATAAGGTATTAGAGGGCGGGCCGTGATGAGATTTAAATTAATTCAGCCTCCATTCAAATTCACCATGAGATGAGCTGCTCCATTATTTGGCCTTCCAGCCCAACTCCCCCCCTCCTTTCATCCCTTCATCATTTCTGTCTATCCCCCTTGTCTCCTCCTATTTTCCTCTTTCTCCTACTCCTCTTTTACTCCAGCTCGTGACAAACCTACTTCCTTCACTTCTTCCATCAAGCTCTCCTCCTCCTGATTTTCTTCCTTGTTGCTTTTTTTTCTGGCAGCGCTCCTCTACTCCTCTTGTTTGGTTTACCTCCTCGACTCTTCATCTCCTTTTGGGTTACAACCTCTCTTTTTTTTTAACCTCTCGTCCTCTTTCTCTTTCTTCCTATGATTTCCTTTTCTGTTCCCTCCCTTTACCATTACTTATTCCCTCTTTTGTCTTTTTCCTTCCATTATTTAAAAGAAGAAAAAGCAAGATCTTAATGTCTCCTTTCAATCCAGTTTTGTCCAATCGTTCTTTCTTACCTCTCATTTCCTCTTTTATCCTTCATTTGCTGCAGCCTGAATAACTTTCCCTCGTTTTTCCTCCCTTCCCTTTACCCTTTTTTTTTTTTTACCTCATTCATTTGACTTAGTTTTTGTATTCATTCTTTCATGTTGGTTTCCCTCTTACCTTGCTTTTCTTGCACCTTATTTTCCACTCCTCTCCTTCTGACTCCAGTCCTCCTTTTATGTTAATTATTTTTTATTGTTCTTCATTCAGTCCGCCCCTCCCAATCCTGATCTCACAAAAGTACATCAAATGATAATCTTTTGACATTACGTTACATAGTGGACCACACAGGTGCTGCAGCAAGCAGCACTGAAAACAACAAGCTTTTCCTACACTGTCCAGGTAACCACGGCGATAAGCCCCACCCCAGACATTGGTGAGACACCAGCACTTCTAAGATTGGATAACTTTAATTCACATCACTGCACCTATAGACTTCTGTTATCATTTATTTAATTATTTTCTACTTTTTTGTGAGGTTTCATTGGTCAAAACATCATAAATATAATCAAGTAATTTAGAAGCCTGAACATGACTAAATAACGCCTGAAATTCCTGCCTCAAAATATATTTTGATCAAAGGAATTCAAAACTTAAACTGACAGGGAATTTTTCTCCCAGGAACTGAAAGATTAGGAAATATTACGTGTGTTGAGGTGTGTGGCTCCCTTCTGACACTTTCCTCTGTGGACCATGTTGCAGCTTCCACACCAATCAAACAAGGAAGTACACCTCAGAGAGATAAATGCGAGTATAATGCCAGACTTTCTTGCACAGCCTCACCTTGTTGCACACAAATCTAAAAAGCAGAACTTTTATCCAGTGAATTTTGGGAATCTGTGTGGACTCCCGCGGATGAGGGCTGACAGCAGATTTTAAGACGGTGCACACTCAGAAAGACGAGCACAGATGTGATGAATTGGCCCTTACGTGCCACCGTAAGGTGATATCAAGTGGTCTTTCCCCATATTTCTATGGAAACAGGTTTTTGTCTCCTCAGTTTTAATCTTTCCTTACATCCCTCCTTTTTATTTCTTCTTTTCCATTTTCCATTGTGCTTTTTTCTGTCTTCCCTTCTTCTCTTTCTAAAAAAAATCTCATTTCTGTATCTCCCCAATTCCCTGCTCTCACCTCCACCATCTCCTTTTTTGTATGCTCTTTTCCTGCTTCCTACTCTCATCCTCCCCTCGCTTCTTGCTCCCCTCCTGCCAGAGACCCCCACCATTTACACCTCTTCCCCTTTCCTTCCCTCCCTCCACTGGTGTAGCTCTTCTTTAACAAAACATTTAACCAAATGGAGTAAAGCTTAACCTATCAGAATGAGCAGCTTAACGTGTGTGTGTGTGTGTGTGTGTGTGTGTGTGTGTCAGCATCCCTGCATGCTCCCCATTGATTGTGCATGCATATTAATGTGTACGTGCTTGTTTTGTCAGCGCTTCGATATGTGTGTGTGTGTGTGCGCGTGTATATGTGTGTGTGTTATTAAACCCAGCCACCGTTCAGTGCTGTCCTCTGCTGCGTGCAGCCTGCTGTTTTTGGCCAAAATTTCACAAACCGCTCAGTAAATAAAGCCAGTTACTGAGTCTCGGTAACAGCCGGCGACGATGCTCCATGTTGGAAGATGCTCAGCAGGTCGTTGCACGAGTGATTTTTTTTTTTTTTTTTTTTTTTCCTTTGGCACTTCTGAGAAATTTTGAAGCCATTTTGTGTGAAAGTTGTATGATTATCCACCTTTGTTTTTTTGTTGTAGCAGCCAGATCAAGGGGCGACTGGGCCTGCAGGAGGGCTAAGACTGAGTTAAGTGTCTCACTCTAGGACAGTCAGTGTACCTACGACCCTCCGCCATCATTTTGACATGGATGTTTTGGCTCAGAATGAGTTTATCTCAAAATTTCTGTTTAATTAAGAGCTGCAGACAGGGAGGGACTGACTGTGACAATTAGTAAATGACTCAATTTGCATATTCATAATCACTTTATTTTGACTAAAATAGCTGCAACAAGCCCAAATGACAAGAGAGCATGCGAGGAAACCTTCTTAAAACCTCCTAACCTGAACGGCTGGAGCGCCAATTCTGGCAAACAGAAGACTGAAGCAGCTCATCAGTACAGATACCTTGAAATCAAACATTTCCAGAGTGAGTTAACACTCTCATTATGTAGCAGGAGAACACCAGGTACTGCACATTTTTCTGAGATGCAAAAACAAAGTGTACTCTTGGTGAATTTTAACCTAATTAACCCGGACCCCATGGTCCTCTCACGGGGAGAAATGACAAATGCACTATAATTGCGCTGTGGTTTTTGTCAGCGTGTCAGGGAAATGTGCAGAGGTGATGCATGTGTTTGATGGCGTTTTCTGTTTTATGCTAGCAAAGACAGAAAAGCTAAAAATAAAAGTGTTGTGTTTAGATATTTAATAGTTCCAGATTCTAAAGCATATACACAACAACAAGATTAAGTGTGGTTCCATCCACCTGTTTTCAATGTGCCCATCAAAGTAGTGTAGATAAGATTTTAGTTCATTTAGGATGTGCATTAGAAAGTTTGCTAATTAATTGCAACACACGTGAAACATGTGTCTGGAATACCGTCCCTGATCCTCTAAATGGGCTTAAAGAAAGTAAACTTATCACAAACAGTAAGTAAATTTGTGTTTGGCCAATTGCTTTTCCCCATTTATACTGCTAATTGGTTTTGT
>JBAGKP010000019.1:22160574-22171268 GCA_037177255.1 Melanotaenia maccullochi | reverse complement strand
TCTTTGTTGCTCATACCACACAAGCACGAGCCTCATGAGTTATACTTTTTTGTAAAGGTGACTAATTAGGATTTTCAGCAATGTAAAATAAAAACAGCTGGTATTATTAAAGGGGAGAAATAATTAAACAAACACTAATTTCCTTACCTTTTGTTCTAAATATTATATTATATTTAATATATCGTAAATTCTAAGTTATATTTTCATTTAAACATTTTAAAGTTCCCACTTTGCTTCTTGATAATAAGTTACAGTCAAACTCGTATCTTTGAATAAAAGCCCAAACGTTTATTTTTTCTCTATTTTTCACTCATCCATCGGTTTGAAGTGTTCTGTAATTCACTCAAATAAGTTCATTATGAATCATCAGTGAAGAGTTATTACACACGAGTGGCAAATCAAAAAAAAAAAAAGAGAAAGAAACAGCATAGTGTGTGAGGGTACACAATGAGCCACAAAAACAACTTCTTCAGATTTCCTTATTAATTATCTAAGAATATGGAGCTACGTGAAACATTAACCGCCTGCTCGTTTATTTTTTATTGCTGATGGAGAGCTGGAGTTGCTATGATGACCAATCCAGGAAATTTAAAACATTTTTAGGTCCATTAAACCCTTGAATCAGCTCAGATGTGTTGATGCTGTGGATTGTAACATCAACAGCTCTCTTTTTTCCATTAGCTGAAAAAAACAAGACAAAGCATGTTTTTTAGTTTTTAGAAGAGACCAAAACGTGAATCTTCAAAGCCACCTGCTCAGGAAATGAGGTCAGATGTATTGATCACTGGCTCCTTTAAAACCCCATGTGGATGTCTTTTGGCCAGTGTACATTATAGTGGCATAAAAATCTCAACGACGAGCGCTTTGAGCATGAGCGCTCCCTGCAGAGCTGAATCTGAACCAGCTGTCTAACACTTCCTATCTCACGTCGAGTCTTTCACGTCTTAATCCACACCTGCAGCAGTTAGAAAGTTCAATAAGCAAAGACCACAAGAAGGTTTCTGGATCCTGGTTCCAATTTGGTACGACTGAGTTTATTTCTAATGACGTATGCCGTTTAGAAAAGTGAAGATAAGAGTTCCAGCTGTGAACTGAAAACATTTCTTTTAGTCTGACAACAGTGTTTAATGAAGGTCAACAGCTGACTTTGGAAAACAGAACTAAAACATTTGTGTGCTAAAGAACTCAGGTGATCCTGTGAGTAATTATGTAAATGTAGCAGAGATGAGATAATTATAATGTTTGAAAGCAAAAACATCTAAATTTCCTCACTATAACGTCTCAGTGGGTGAACAGTTTTTGCTTTTCTTTGTCCTTTGTTGCATGAAGATCTTCAGGCTTTGGACAACAGTTTGGCTTTTTCACTGCGTTCCTTTATTTTGTAAAACAAATAAATTATTCCCATAACTTTAACAAATACCTTCTGCAAGCCATGTGAAAGAAGAATTATGAGCCGTTGAATAGAAAAGAAAGTAAATATCATAAATACTGCATGATGGATAACAGCTGAATACTTTGATACTTACCAAAAAGTGACATAGCAAAAACAGTTTCAGCAACACCGAAATACCAAATGTTTTCTTTTCATTGTTGCTCTGTTTCTTTCCTAAACATTTAAAGTAACACAAAATAAAACAATATATCACAGGAACATTTAATATATCATTAAAAAGTGTGTTTTATTAGTATCTAATTACTTTAATAAAATAACTTTAATAAAGTGGTAACCAGCTGTCTTTCTATTTTCTCTTCAACCAGTCTGGCCAGTCTCCTCTGACCTGTCAAAGCATTTTTTTTTCCACTGTTGCTTCTTGTGCTCTTTTTCAGACCATTCTCCAGAAACCGTAGAGAAGGTTGTGTGTGAAAATCTTAGTATTTAATTAGTTTCAGAAGTACTCAGACCAGCACGCCTGGCACCAACAACAATGCAACTTGCAAAGTCACTTAAATCAAATTTTTTCCCCTCTTCTGATGCTCACTTTGAACTCCATTAGGTCATCTTGACCTATTAGAGTTTCTGTCTTATGATTGGCTGAGTAGACATTTGTGTTGAAAAGCAGTTAAACAGGTGGGCCCAATAAAGTGGCCAGTGAGTGTTAATACATCATTCAAAGTGAAAACACTGTTAAAAGTAAAGTTTCTCCCTGAGTGTTTCCTCCTCTTGTCAGAAGGTGATCCAGGTCTGAGCAGGCGGTGCAACTTGTTTGATTAAAGTCTAATAGAAACTGAAGAGAAACAGCAAATGTAATGTGTGTTGTGTCACTGACCTCATGTTTTTCAATTTGTCTCCTCATTCTCCTGCTCCTCCCACAACTTTCTCTCCTCCACCTCTGCCCCCTGAGCACTCCCCTTGATGCATTTTTTGCCTCCCTCCTCCTGCCCTCCTTTCTCTCTTATTTGTGCATCACTGCTCATACCTTGAAATTAAAATGAGCTTTGTTGAGATGCAGCTCTTCACTTGTTTGTTTGCTTTTTGTTTTCTTTAAATTTGCTTTCCCATTGTTAATTATTTGGGATTGAGTAGGGAGGAAAAAGAAGGTCTTGATGTGCTGCACATGTGTCCTTGCTCAGTGGTCCTTCAGACAGATTGTGAATGCCTACTTTAACCTCTGACCTTCCTGTGTGATATTAGGCTTTGCAAAGTGAGAATTTTGTTCGCTCTATGATTTTTTTTTTCCAGAGATGGAAGAAAAACAGCATATTCTGGCCACAGGCTTAATTATGTATATTTATTTATTTTAATTTGGTGAATAGAAAACCTTGGGGAATCAATAATTGGGGGAAAAACAAGTGAGAATGGAAAAAATGAGGTGCATCAAACCTTTTCAGAAATCAGTCCAGTCAGAGCATCGGCAATATTCAATTGATTTAAACACAAATAAACAATATTCATATTATTTCAGGATGAAAAAAGTCCTAATATTGCCATGGAAACAGAGCTTAGGCAGGATACAGAAGCCCAACAGTAAACAAGATAAGGCGAATGCCTCGACATTCAGGCTAATCTCAGGAGCGCATCTCTTTCAGGTTTCTCATAAGTGAGATAAGAGCTTGTCCAAGTTATTGCCAAGCAGATAATATGTTTACATTCAGCCAATCAAATATGACAGACCGGAGTGTGGCAGACACTAATTTCATGCTGATGTGTGAATCAATCCTCAGCCTGTTGGAAAATAAATTCATCTGTAAACAAGTTAATTTTCATTGGCAGTTAAAGATGAGTCGAGTTTCAGATGTTGTTACTGTTTTACCTCTAGACTTTCCAATTGGCTGGCAATCAATAAATGGTCATGCATTTAATTAATGACAGTAATATAAGACTGCTGGCATTGTAAACATTTAAACTATATAAAAAATAAAAATAAAAAAAACAGCTAAAGATGAACAAAAAGTTGCTTATTGCAGATATTTAAACCAGAAGACATGGGCATAGTGAGATGAGGACAACTCTATGAAAAGGTAGAAAACTGCAGGACTTTATATTATGGGTGTCCACGTTATTTAACATTTAATTTATTTCTTAAAGCTGAAAACCGGCGGCTCATCAACACCTCCTCAACTACCTGTTCTCATTTAATTAGCGCTATAAACGCTTTCCTCTTCACCCACCTCTCTGGTCTAAAGGCTCATTTATGCTTGACGCAAAAGACAAATATGCAGACAGACAGATAGTTTCGTCCGTCTCCTGCATCGGTTACGCATGTAATTTGGTCTTTGGTTTTCAGGGAGCTTAGCGAATTGTTGCTTGGCATAGAAGACGGAGCAATACGACGGGAAATCGCAGCGGCAGTGCTGAGCAGAAAAGCTGACCGATGACCAGCAGAAGAAACAAACAAGAGAATAAGATCAGGAAGGGCGGAAGAATGAAGACGAGCTGTAGAAATTGTGCAAGCTTTTGAAGAAAGACTATATGTGAGTGTTTAGGGCTTGTTGGGTGTTTGGAAAAAACTTTATAGCGAAGCATGACTGCTGCCAAACGTCTGAAACTAACGTCGGCTAGCGGGAGTGGACTCTGAACTTAGCATTGCCCATTTGTGGAGGAATTGACTTGACAACCATGGCAACACAAAAGACTCATGAGGCCTGTACTAGGAAGCGTGATTACCATACCCTGGATTTCTCTCCGTTATCGTGACTTACCCAGAGATTCAGGATCTGGATAAGTTGTACTACGAAGCTGGTTATCAACTCTATAACTCAACCCAAGGTTTTCCCAATAAAATTAGTGTGCGTTCACATAAAAGGATGTTTGGAAGTTCTGACCAATCGTAAACATGCAAACCCTGCAGAGCAGTGTATTTTACCAGGAGGAGCATTATTCTTCAAAAATACAAAGAATTTAAAAATAGTATTCATGCTAAAAGCAACACTGTTGCTGCAGCAAAAACCGGGAAGGAATGCCGGCAGAAAACTGCCCACTCCGTTAATACGTAAGTTTGTCAGATTATCTAATATTAATTAATGGGACAATATAAACTGACAGCACTCAGATCACTGTATTACAGCACAAACATGTCTATACGTCATATTTCCCTGTTCTTTAAAGGATTCGCTCCCATGTGAACACATTATATGTTGGAATATCAACTCCTCCACCATGAATGCACGGATAGTTGTGTTTTCCATAACTCAATGGTTCTGTACTTATGTCATGTTTGAAAAAGATTTTATCATTAACCTAAATTTCAGAAGCAACCCCAGTGGAGCTAAAAGGACTTGGGAGCAACTAAAGAACAAATATAAAAACATCATTCAGAGCGGGCAGTGACAAGGTTTTATTACTGTATCTGTTGTATGGATGACAGGAGGACAGTTCATCTGATATTCAGCTGACACATCTCACATGTTGAAAATCTGTACCTTTGGTACAGTATGTCATCAGGAAAGTCCAACGGGTTGGATGTGTCCTTAAAGACTCTTTCTCTCCTAAGCGCTCCTCTCACTATCTGTGCACCTTCGATCTTCTAAAAGTGGCTCTTTTATACTCGCTGATTTCTTATCCAGAACACAACCTGCTCTGGAGCAAGTTCGCTGTTCAGCGTCTGTTGCTGCGGTGATACTTCAGCGTCGTAGTACAGAAAATGTGCTCTCGCACTCAAGCGTATGGTTCCGCATCATGTTGCCGTTTCTTTTCCTTGGTAACCACAAAAATTCAGCAAGAAGCTTCAAAAATCCAGAAACACATAATCACAAACCAGCCAATCACAAGGGAGCACTTCTGTGTAACCGCGCTGTAGGCAGGGATGCACCTCAGGTCATGAACGAGGTGCGAGTTGAGCACCTACGCAGAGCATATGACGGTGACGCTGTAACCGACCTTACGCAGACTCCAGAGTATAAATACACCTTAACTTCCAGCTCAAGTCTCTGTTATGAGGTAGAATGCACTTAAATAAATTATGTTTGGTATAAAATATAATGGCCATCAGCATTTTTAGATCTCTGAAAGCGGAAGGATTTCACATGAGGCAAAAGCCGTGCAGCTGCAGCAAGAGCAGAGACCTGATCTTGTCTGGCCAGGACTTCTAAATCCTTGTTTTAGCTCCATAATAGTGTAGATGATAGTATAAATATTCCTTCCATCTCATTCTGTTATATTTTAGGGTTGAGGAGGAGGTACAGTGTGTCCCTTCTTAGTTGCCATAAAGAGGAAGGCTGTTGCACAGGCTGGTGGGATTTGTAGTTCCACGTTAATAAAAGATTTTGATCCCTGCAGAACAAGATGTCCTCTCTCCGTCTATCATTTTGTTATTAACTATTCAGTTAGGCGAGCCCCACAAAGCTTCGTTACAGTCTCTCTCCACACCTCTGCCTCGTCAGCTGCTGCTGTCGTGCGTGAAGCGTGCACATGGTTGACACGACAGCGGTGCGAAACCAGAGGAGGACCTGAAGCATTTGAAACAAGCAGGACGGAGCTGCTGAATGCTGTCAGTGACATAAAGAAGAAAGTTGAGTGTAGTTTGGAACCTTTTTTAATACCCAAGTTATTTTGTTTTTAATTCCCAAGTCATTATACTCATTGTTGTTTTACATGTTCAGTGCAGTATTTTTTGTGATGGTTGCACAGAGACTTCTCTTCATATAACCAACATGTTTACACTGGATTTTTACATTTATTTTGGCAGTGAGCTAAGTGGATCTAATGTATATGAAATAAAGATTTAGCACAAAGATATTCATCAGTTCAGATTTGAGCTCATGAGTCAGACGCCTGTGCTGAGTACAGTCTGCTCTTTCGGTCTGTACACATTGTGTCAGTCGTAGATGTCTATAAATATCTGATCATTTTGTTTTGGCCTACTAAATAATAAACTTATTATCTGTATATTATTGATTTGTAAAAATTTGTATAAACGTGAATGTTGAACATTTTGCATTGCTCTTCACTAAGAGAAACTTTTTATTTGTTGGCTTTTGCTGGTGTTTAACAGTTTTGTGCAGAAGAAAGCCATCTCAGATGTATTAATCAGCACCAGAAGTGGAGCTTCGCAGCATTTCTGGCAGACAAATTCAGTTCTGGTCAAAAATCACTTTCTGGCCAATTGTTTGCAACTCCAGTCTATCCCACCAAATTAGCGCTCCTTATAACTCGGGGCAGAGTTCATTCATTAAACCTTGGTGCTCACCATGGAGCCCCTTCTCTCACTGATTCAGCGCTGAAACTCATTTCCCCACCTCCTCAGCCCCCTCATTTACTAAAACTGTTCTCTGTGTTCATATTGTATTCATTCTGTTGTAGTGAATTGCTTAGTTGCACTGTATATTTTAAATTAGGCTTCTACCTCACTGTTCCCCTGTGTAAATTAAGAATAAAGAAGGAAAGAGGCTCTGCTGTGGGGGCTGTGTCTCATAGTATTGCTGTGAAAAAAACTGTTGTGTTAATATATATTTTAAAAAAAAAAAAAAAACATGCCAAGTGTTGTTTTCATATTCATGTTTCATCCTACTGTTTTTTTAATGGTCTTATTAAATCTGTGAACATGAATCCACCCTTAAAAACCAAAAGTTGTGTGAGACTCACAAGGTTAATTAGACCAGTTAGTGGTGTTGGAACGTCAGTGGATCAGTTAAAAAACTTTTGTTTAAATAATGAGTGGGTGGTACATTTAGGACAGCTGACCAGATGGTCTTTGGCAACTAAACCAGCCCAAAATTAAAAGATTTTGTTATCCGACTTCAATTTAAACATCATCCTGTTTATTTGTATCACGTTCCTCCATTTGTCATACAGACCTCACCCATGATCAGACTGACCAAAAATCACTTCAGATCCAACCCCCCCCCCCCTCCCATATTTTCAAAAGCAACTGTGGGAAAAAAGGAGTGGGAATAGAGAAATATGCAGGGATAAATCTTGTTTGGAGTAAAGCAGTGTGACTGATAAAAGTTTATTAGAAGTCTTTTTGTGGAGTCTGGAGTCCTGAGTGGGTTTTTTTCCTCCTCAGCAGGACTCCCTCCACGGCTGGCTCCAGAAATTTTTCTTGGCAGGCCGTAAAGTCCCTCTGAGGCAGCATTACAGCCCATGTGACAGTTAAACCCTCCACAGAAACCATGCTAATGGAATTCTCTCCGGCGAGGTGTCCCATCCCTGTCCATTCAGATGAAGAGGATGAAGCCCCACCCCCACCCCCACCATTTCCCGCCACCCTACCTCGAAAGAATGCAGTGCACCCCCAGCAGCGCTTTCATGCCCGAGTGCCATCGCTGGATGGTTATTTTCATTTACATTTTCATTTTGGGCAGTCTTGTGCAGAGAAACTCTGAATGAGGCGAGTAGATGAAGCTTGAATTCCTCAAACAGCAGCCGAAGTCGTGCCCAGCAGGAAGGAAACACTCTGTAATCTTAGTGAGTGTGAAGTAAGAGTTGAAACAAAGATGCAACAAGAGACTGATCAATTGTTTTTAATGATGATTGCAAGCTAGACTGACTCTGGTATTTTTTTTTTTACCTTAAAAGGAACAAAGTTAGACCTCCCAGCTCTCGCTTCCGCTCCTAAAAAACATGTCAACCCTTGTATTCATGAGATGGCTCACTGTGTACAGCCTAAAGTTTGGGGGCAACCTAGCATTAAGCCCACATGTGACTGTTTTAGTTTGATGTTAAACTGTTGGCTGCAGGGACTCAGGCATGAGTGAGAGAGAGCTTTCCTGAGCATATTTAAGAAGTCTAACATTAACTATCGTAGGCAATTAGAACCAAGGCCTTAAACTGTCCTTTTAACTGACGTAAATCTTTCTCTCAGGGCTGGAAAATTCAACTTACTCTTTATTTTACTTTATCTTTAAATCTTTGTAAAGAGTTAGACAAAATGTAGAACTGTAATCATGCAAAACTGCAAATTTACCCTTTTTTCATATGGATGGCTGAAGTTCAGGAGTCCAGTTTTCTGTTCAGCCAATTACGGGGCGACAGCTCAGTGCATGTATACATGGTCAAGACAACTTGTTGGAGTTCCAACGAAGCTTCAGAATGAGAGGAAAAGTGGGATTTAAGTAACTTTCAATGCAGCATGGTTGTTGTTGTCAGGCTGCACTGAGTATTTTAGAGGAGAATGGGCAGACTGGTTGGAGATGATAGAAAGACAATGGTAACACAAATAACAACTGGTTTCAACCATGCATTGGTTCCAACCAAGGTATACGGAAGACCATCTCTGAAGAAACCACATGTTGAAACTCAAAGGAGATGGGCTATAGCAGAGGAAGACCACTCTTTGTTCCATTCCTGTCTGGTAAAAACAGGAAATTGAGGCTAAAAATCACACATACTCACCAAAATTGGACAAAATTGCACCTGCATGATGCTATCGTGTCAGTATGGAGCATAAACATCTTGTTGAATGTATGCCACCAAGATTTAAGCCAGTTTTGAAGGGAAAGGAGGTCCACTCTATTAAAATTTTACCAAATGAAGTTGCAGGTGAGTGTATATGATAGAGAAAATGGCCAGATTAAAAGTGTGATGATGGATGTGTTAGGCTCATAGAGGTTGCGTTTTCCCTGAAGGCTGTATGAACCTTTATTTTCTATATTCAGTTTGTATCATTTGCCATCACATAGAAGATCCTCCTCAAGTAATGACTTAGCAAGTGTTGCTAAAATTGTGGTTTGACACGTTCTTCAAAGTGGCATTTGATATTAAACAGTTTCAGTGCTATAAACATGTAAGATCCAGCTGTCTTTGCTACATCTCTGCTGCAGAAAAAAGAGTTCACAAATCCCATGGAGTATTTTTATGAAATGAAGTCAAATAAACTCTGCAGCATTTGTCATGCAGTTCAAGTCATCAGGGAACCCAGGCATGCATGTAGAGCCTTCTTAAGCAAAACAGTTTAATTCAAGTCCTGAGGGTCAACTAACATGATTGAGAAAGGTCTGCCTGTGAGGTGTACCTCAGGGAATTTTCTCTCCTTAGCCAACAGAGCATTTTCCAGCTACAACAGCTATTTCATGGTCTTGCTGTATGTTTGACACTTTATGTGGTTGAGAGGTGTGTAACATAATAATGGGGAAATTGTACTTGTGCAAGGAGACTTTAAGGTGACGGTTAACAGTCCTGATTGTTGGTTTCAAATGTCACTAGAGCTCAATATTGTGACACTTTGAACTCCAGCCAGACATTTAAAGAAGCACATGCCAGTGTAGTACAAGTAGAACTGGATCATGCAGCCCTGCATAGATTCCTATGGTCATTGCTCCTTTTAAATGGGAATATGAAAAATTCCTCAAGTTTATTTTCATCTTAGCTTGTCTCTTAAATATGCCATTTGTTGGAACCTTTGATCCAAATACATTAAACTGAGTGCATGTGAACCTTTTCCAGATAGTGTACTCGTGTCTTTATTTCACTAAAGATACTGAGCTCCCTATCGCTTAAAGTGGATACCGGCAATGACACAGTGTCAACTTTTACCCAGTAAAATAAAACCTGAAGTGTGACCTCAGCTGCTATTATCACTCTCCAGAGTAATGTGTTAGTTTCTCTCTCATCAAGAAAAAGTCCATTACTGGAGTTCTTGGGTTTAGCAGGCTGTCATTTCATATGTTAAATGAAAGTGGGGATGAGGAGTGCACTGTTACACGTACAAACTGAAAGCAGAAGTGTCAGCCATGGGAGGACTGCCACTTTAGTGTCAGTGTTATAGTAGAGTTTGACATCAGTCAGCATGGTGCTAAAGTGTTAGCATGCAGCACTTGAGTGAGCGATGAGCTCATGCTGCATTCTTGGAGTTAATTACCACTATCCCACCTGTAAGTAGTGTTAGAGGTGGATCAGGTGTACTCAACTTGGTGTTGCTTGGGTGGCATCTTAGGAGACGCAGGGTTTTTTTTTCTTACTTTTTGTACATTTATACTGTTTTATTCTTTCTGACCATCATGTAATATTTAGTTAATCAGTGGTTCTTAAACTGGGGGGCAGGCCCCCTGGGGGAGCATGACAGGGGGCTGCATGGGATTGGGAAAATATAGCAGACAAATGTTTTGACAACGTGGGCTTTTGGAAACGTTCTGGTCCACACTCCAGACCACATGGTGGCAGTAACGCACCAATTAATTTTTGCCAACCGCCAAAAAATATAAAGAAGAAGAAGAAATGCCAACGCACAGTTGAAAAGGTTTGAGAACCACAGAGTTAAATGATGTGATACAAAGCTGAATGGCGGCGCAGCGGTTGTTAGCATGGTGGGGCTGCT
>JBAGKP010000019.1:22135236-22156961 GCA_037177255.1 Melanotaenia maccullochi | reverse complement strand
CCGGCTTTCCTGCGCTGCTGTTGCTATGGTAACTCCATGGAACTGAAGCATCGTGCTCTCTCTCTTTCTCTCTCTCTCTCTCTCTCTCTCTCTCTCTCTCTCTCTCTCTCTCTCTCTCTCCTCTCTCTTGCTGTCTCTGTTGCTCCTAATTTTATTTCCCGCCCTCCAACACACACACACACACCCTCCACCTTTCTCCTCCCTCTCCACCCCTTCCTCCTCTCCCCCCTTCACTTTTTAATGAGTCACTGCATCTATTAAATTATAGGATAGGAGGATGGCTGTGGACTGACGAGGGCAAAGCAGCACGCTCCAACAACAGTAAACTCACATTTAAGAAAAGGGGGGAAAAAAAGTAAAAGAAAAAGTAAAAGAAAAAAAAAATAGAGAAGAGAAAGTCATTAATTTTAAAAATGTTGAGCCATTGTTAGCCTCGATTATTTATCTGTTCCACTAACAGATGGAAGTGATTGGTTTCTCCGTCCAAGGACGATGTTATTTATTTATTTATCTATTTTCTTGTCTGACAGAGTTCACTGGGGTGTGTGTGCCTGTATGTTGGGGGTCTTGGGCTGTTTGGAGGAAGACTTTGGCCTTGATGAAGTTCTTTAAAACTGTTAATTGTATTTCATTCAGATTTCATGGTCACAGGGCACCGGCAGCTTGCAGAGGGAGAACTGACAGAATATCAGGTGTATTGTGTGTCTGTGTGTGTGCATGCGTGCACACACACTGCATCACTAAACCATGGATCCAGTGGGTATTTGTGTAACTTTGCATGTCTGTGTGTGACTCTGAATGCGTGTGTGTGTATTGTGTTCATCTACCATGACAGCTGGAGGTCGCAGGGATTTCATATGTGTGTGAATCAGCATATTAGTGTAGCTTTTAATAGCTATTCTTACTGCGTGTGTGTGTGTAGGAACAGAGTTGCCATTTTAGCAAAACTCCTAAAAACATTTAGTTTTCCAGTGTTTCTTTTAGGAAAACAGAATTACACCCTACCTTTTTAAGTCTGTGTTTCTTTGTGAACATGAACCAATAAATCGTTGACTAGACGAACATGCACATAGTCACGTCTACATGAAGTCTCGAGCTACTTGTTTATTTTTATTTAAACAACCAATGGATGAAGTAGTTTATTGAAATGTGCCAACATACAGTAAATAGAAATACAATTCTTAGGTAAAAACAGCGTTTATACAATACTTAGAAGGTTGAAGGTCAACATAATGTATGAGAAAAGCCTTTATGTCATTTCTCTAAGTTCCCTAAGGCTTCATCCCTCTAACAGACCTGCTGCTGCAGATTTGCAGTCCAGTTCTTGAGTCGGTTCAGTCTTTTCTACTTCTTTCCCTTCCTTAACCTCTTAAAACCTGAGATTTTCCAACTGGGGACTTTGACAAAAATGGTGCCAAATCGTGCCAAAATGACCGTTTTGGAGACCTTGTCTGAACCATCTGTTTTAAAATCTATATAATTTAGTTTTGCTCCACTTCATCGGAGTTGGTCTTTGCAGAAATAATGTTCACATATTGCACTATGATCTGAAAGAGGTTTAGAGCTGCAGCTGCATCATTATAAATGTATATAAATATTTATTTAAACATCTTAATAAATCTCACAAGTGTGCCTTTACTATAACTTTAACGGTATTTAACATTTGCTCAACAGAGATACAATTATTTCATCGTGTGTATGCAATTTTGCAGGCAGAGGCCTATAATATAGGTAAAAATGATTATGGAGATTATTTTAATTGAGGCTTCAGTTAACAGTAAACATACAGCTGAAATTCCAGATTGATCGCTCAGGTCCTCAAATGTTTGGAGGACACACTGCACAACAGACTAAGGTGTACTAATTTCTTAACTAATAACTTTGGTAATGTCTTTGTTCATGTCAGTATACTATTTTATTCCTGTCAAACTGTGTTGTTGTTGTTGGCTCTTTTTTTATAGATGTAACTAAAGAAATTTGGAAAAATCATGTCTTTGCGACAAGCTGCCAAGAATTAACATTGGTCTTTGTTAAGTTATCTGACGTGTGAGGACAAAACACAGGTTTATCAGTTTTATGTGCAAATGATTCATCGGCCAGTGTTATTTGTGAAGTAAAAGAAAAAAAAGTCCAGTTGAAATCTTTAAAAGACCTTCAGAAAATCTGGAGAGCCTCTACTTAAGAACACTTTGACAGACTACAATAATCTTGGAATCAAAATATAAAGAAATGAAAAGTAGCTCATCATCAGGTTTTGCACAGTTTTGTAAATGCTAACCAAATGAAACCTGAAATAAAAGCATGACATTCAGGTATTACAAACACAGACAACAGACTGATTATTATGACAAATATTGTTTTTCTGTTTTTTTTTTTTTTTTTTAATTCTGCCTCTAATTATCAAACTTGAGGCTGTGGGGATCCCTTACTAACAAGGCTTGGGACAAGGCTGTAAAGTGGAGGGCTGATGTCCTCTTGCCCCCCACAAAAATGGATTAGATTATGATAAAACTTGCAGAACAATAACATTAGGAGGTATATTTCTAAAATAAAAAGTGGAAAAATGTTTGCTGCACGCTTAGTTTTAATCTGTGTAAAACCTCGTGAACAAAGAGAGACATGAAGTTAGGACGGATGGAGGCAAAGTGGGCAAATTATTGGACATTTACAACAAGGGGATACATTAATTTATGCCATTCATATTCAGCTCTGCAGGCGTGACCTTGAACATTACATGAGTTTGGCCAACTGTACACACATCATCAGCTCGAAGCGCAGAACAGTGCTCCAATTATCCAGTCAGTCGTCCACAACTCTTGTCAAGGCTTTCTGCCAATAAAAAAACTGTCATCCTTCTGATCAGTGCACCAAATTGCCTTGCAAGATCTGTCAGTCAAGTGCGGCTGCGATCTATTGATATTTAATGCCTTCAAGTTATCTAACACTTAAAGTGCTATTGTTGTCTAGCATGGGATACTGGAACCCAGTCAGGCACCTTTTAAAGGGTCCTTGACAAAATATGGCTCACTTTTCTTAATTGCCACTTCTCTGTGCATGTAAGGTACAAACCATTTTTGGCAGATTTTAAAATGGTTTCTTTTTAAGACCTGGTTATCCATATGTTCTGGGGAATAATATATTTAAATCTAATCCAGGAACTGTGCAAATAGCTTCTTAAATAGTGGTTTGTATTTGGGGTAGTAGGCCTTTCTGTAACTAGTGTTGTTATTATTTAATAGCCATTTTTCTGTCACTGACGGGCTGTGGCACATGACAATTTTCTTTCAGTTTTTGACATCCCATAATCATTTAACCCAACAAGGAAATCATCTACAACCATTTAAAACAGAGGCCCACCATCCAGGGCTGCTACATGCTTGGTAAACTATCATGAGATTGGATTTTATTTGCATCGCCCAGATGTACTTAAAATCCTGTTATGGTGGATTATCTTTCAGGAGGGGATTGCAGTTTTGTCTGTAATTAAAGAAGTAATTTCTACAGGCCCCATTTTCTCTCCTGCAAAAGAGTCGGCTAAAATAACCTGAGGTAAAACCAGTCATGACATCCTTTTGGTAGGTTTCGCGGAAGTCTTATGTAACAGAAGTGAGATTTGGATCTCTATAAGCTGAAGAGCATGCTGCTGGAAATAGCCTGGCACTCTCAGAAGAGCTGGGTCATACTACCAACTGTGTTAATGATGCATTAGCACCACGAGGTGCCCACACAAAGGCATCCTTTAATCAATCATTTAGCATCCACACAGACTTATATTGAAACACGTACCCACACACATAAAGCTGGCAGTTTTTGTGCTTCATGAGGACTCTGCCTGAGGAGGAGGGTCACGGGGACTCCAAAACCAGGGCGCTTTTAGTTTCCGAGCAACGCCGCTGTAAAAGAAAGCAGATTCACAAGTTTCAGTCCTTCCTTTGGTCCCAGGTGGTTCTTCCCATTGATCTGTGTAAATGTTTCTGGCCTGTCTTTTAAGTCGTACTGGCCAAGGTGCCAGCGAGAACAGTAGGTTAGATCAGTATCAATCTTTTAGACTTATACAACTGCTGATACTGATACCCCATGAAGCTCTCATTCCTTAAAAAAGTGCTCCATTGTAACAGCTTGTCAAATGGAAACACAACAGCTCTTAATGGGTTAAGAGACTAAATGCATGATTTGACCACACCCTGCAGCCACACTTCTATGTGGATCAGACACATTACAATCCGACACCCAGTCCAATCCTCCAAAGTGAAAATGCACAAAGAGTTTGTCACAGTTCTTGTCAAAAACAAAACAAAATTATCCCTAATTTAAGGTTTGCCTTTCCGTCCAACCGCCCAGACCTCTTCCACGCATGGACACTCTTCAAAACAAATCACCCAGCTTGCTCCTTTGCTCTGGAGATGTCTTCCTTCTATCATGATGGGACAAAGTTTTATCCTATCTAGAAGAAAAAATGAAAGAATTAGCAGTTTTCTCACTCTACACTGAATGTCAGCGATTTGAACCCAAGCATGCAACACACATGCAAGTTACTGGACACACTCCCTGCTAAGAATATCCTTGCACATTAAACTTTTAAGAATGCAACACTGATCGTTAAACGGTTTACTGATGAGCAGCTTGGAGAACAGGGACCAGGAGTTAAAGTGTTTGGTAGGAAATGGTTTGCCAGCAGGTTGATTTTGTGAGTAAAAGTGGAACAAAGCACAGCTGGAGGGGTTTGGGTGAGATCTCATGAGTCCTGTGCTTCTGATTATTGTTTGCTTCAAGGTTCAGCCTCACGATGCCACACATATGATTCTGGCATTTCACAACGACTGGCTCTGGTGATTGGTTTTAGAGTTTAAGTGCACACAAGGTGGGATCATTGTATCAGCTGATCACAAGAAGAGCCTTGACTTGAGCGATCACCCTTTCAGTTTGCCCTTGTCCCAGTGAAATGTCTTTAACCCCTCCTATTAGCACACTTGGCTCTTTCCAGTCTGACTTTCATCCTCCTAATTTGTCATTTCATTTCCCAAGATATCTCCTCATTACCTTTTTTTTCATCTTTTGAGTTGTTTTTCAGCTTCTTCTACACCCTTCTGTGCCCTTTCTTGTTTTGTTTCTAACCTGAAGTCAGATAGATAGATGAATACACTTTGTGGTTAGACTGATGGTTTTCTTTGCCCTTGATGGAGGAGAAAATCACATCCTTTTTGTCTGTAAAACCTTGAGTGAACCCTGATTCACCCTGCCGATCTACTCGAGTTACTTCGGTGTCACTTTCAGTGGAGAGTTTTGGTTCCACATTCCGGTTTAAATTTGGTTGTGTTGAGCTTCAGAAGAAAAGAATCCGGGATCTTTTTTTTTCATATATTTATTTAACTGGTGCTAAACCTCTGCCAATGAGATATTTTAACAAAGGTTTGTCAGCTTTTTATCACATTTTTCTCAAAAGGAAAATTTGCTGCCTCCCTCAAAAATGACAAATAATTGTTTACACTGCTGCAGTTTTATTATTTCCTTTATAATTACAGTGCTCCAAACACACCCTGCACACAAATACTGTACAAGTAATTACAAGGCTGCACGGAGGGGAGCTGGGCCCAACAAAATGGGACGCAGCCAAGCGGCATATGACTCCCTCTCGTCAGAAGTTGGCCCGGAGTCCTCAAGGCCGATCCAGTGATGCAGCAAAACATGACACTGTTGTGTTTTTTTTTTTTTTTTTTCTTTTTTTCTTTTCTCTCTTTTTTTCTGGAGCTGGCAGCCACAGCGCTTTTTCTCAGGAAGCGAGGTCGCCATCGCTGCTTGAATTAAATGCTTCAGCCTGCAGCTCCGTCTGCCCCCCCCCCCCCTCCCCCATCCATCCAATCTCTTGTTTTTTTTTTGTGTGTGTGTGAGTGTTTTTTTTAATTCTGTCTTTTCTTTCAGTCTCCTACTCCGACCTTCCCTCTCCTCTAATCTCTCATTTCTGTCTCTCCTCCCACACTCCCATGTCCTCTCTCCTTGAACTCTTTACGGTTGATCCTCAGTACTTTTTTTGCTACTTCTTTGGCTCCTGCACACAAACATATCTTTTTCCACCTCTTCCTATACAAATGCTCTCTGCGCTCTTCACTTCATCCTCCTACACTCTTTTTGTTTTCCTGTTGTTTTATCTCTTTTCCCATTTGCCTTCCTGTCTACTCCCACTTTACCTCTGCCCAGCAGCTGTGTCTCTGGCAAAGTATTTAAAGCAAACAGAGATGCACAGGAGGACAATATATGAATGGAGATGGAAATACAGTATTTGAAAGAATCTTACACGTTAGGGTGACCTGATGATTGATTTATTTTTCTTTTTGTTAATCTGTACACAGTATTTGAAGTCCATCTTAGCACCTACTCTTTACCACCTTTTTTAAATCTTTTATTTATTTTTTATTTAATGTTCTCTTATTTTATTTATTTACTCTCACTGATTGTGAGGCTTTAGGTGTTTCCTAAATCACTTACATGTCAATCAACTTACCTGTTAGAGTTTTTAGATCAGGTTGGTCTGGAACAAGCTCATTAATCTCCCATTTTTACTAAAAGACATTGCGAAAGAAAGCACGAAGCTGCTGCTTTTTACTCAGTTTTGTCTGATCCCATCGGAGCAGACACACATTCACACTTGGGCACTAGGGATGTGATTTTGATTGACAGGTGTAGGACCAGTCCTACTAGATAAATTAAGAAGTTAAAACAATGCTGACTGGCCAAGAACGCAGAGTGTTGCATCGCATAGAGGATCATTACAAAATCACTGAGAGATTACCCTCGAGTCACGTGTTTTTCAGAAGTTTAAGGTCTCACATGCACTTTAATGAAACATACAATGTTTAACCCGTTTTCAGTTCTTCTGTTTGTCTGCTGTATTTCCATTTTTCAGCTGTTTTTAATGTATTATTGTTATTATTATTATTACTGTTGTTGTTATACAGGCTACACAAATAGGAATGTTGTATAGGTAATTGATTTTAATATAATTTATCATTTTGTATGATTTAACATGCAAACTCCACAAAGAAGGGCCAGTGTTTGAACCTTCTCCCAACCAAGACTCAAACCTGTGACCTTCTTGCGCTGAGGCTGAGGTGCTAACCACCACACCACCGTGCAACCTGCATTATCTAAATAATTTATGCTTAAAGAAGGTAGTATTCTTGATGGGGGCAGTGCTGGTTAAAATATTTAATCATGAGTGTTCTTAATTAGGAGTTATGTATGATAGTCTCATTTGAAATGTAACATATTCCCTGTATTTCCACTGTCTGTGGAAGGAATTAAACACAAAATAAATTTACATATACAGCAACTCATAGCCAGTTTATATATTTAAGATGCAGTAATAAGGTTTGATATTTAATCTTTGTATTTTATACCCTCATTTTGGAAAAATAACATCCCGCGTCCATGTAAAATCGGTGCTAAGCTGCTTTAAGTAGTGGTTGTGAAGAAATGAAGCAACGCCTGCGAGCTAGTACAGGCAGACAACTGGAGCTGTTGTGCTGCGTCCATGTGATCTGCCTCAAACATTTCATGCTACATATCAACTATACGCTTCCAATCCGGGCAGCCTATTAAAGCTGCACACTTCCTCCCTTGCTCTTTGCCCCGTGCTTGCTACCATTACTGTTGCCTCTCATATTGTATTGCTGCAGGAATTTGGAAAATATTTGCTCTAAAGCAGTAAAAAGAAAAGAAATAAAATAAATAAAGATCTGTATCTGGTCATACAATGTTGCTGCCAGCATCTGTTTTCTCTCTTTGGGTTGATTCCCATAATTATCCTCAGGTCAGCTGAATCAACTGATCTTGTTATTTAGTTTTCTTATAAAAAAAAAGTCCTGACATCTGAAGCAGCTTTTTGTCAATCAGTTAAACATCTAATTGTCCACCTCTAGTCAGAACCACTTGTATTTTTATGATTGCCGTATGAGGAAATCTTATTAGTTGAAGTAGGAAGTAAGCAGCAATGTAAATGCATGAGATTTATAATAAGATGGGATTAGTTCAGTCTCATTGCACAATGCACCAATTCAGACTAAGCTGTGGATATTCAGCAGCTATAAAATATCCCTCCGGAGCAGACGATGAGAAGCTGATCAAGACTGCGAAAGCATGAAACATGTCCAACATTAAGTGACACGTGGGATAAATTAACAGCTTGTCCACTACTAATTAAGCATTGAAATACCCAGTTTCCTTTTTTTTTTCTGGCAAATGGATGTTTACCCACCCCTCGCCCCCCTGCTGATTAGGGCACCTTTTCAAAGCTTGAACTTTACTGATAGAAAACACACCAAAACCTCATTTTATCAGTTAAATTTCCTCCTGTCTTCAGCCTCTTACTCGTTCTACATATCGGCGTCTTGAAAAACTCCGGCACTCTTTTCTCTCGCTCTCTTTCTGTTTATGTACTTCCCTTTTCTCACCCGTCTTCGTTTCCATTCTTTCCCTGTGTTCTCTCCGTTTGCCAGGCCATGGCCTAGTTAAAACCTCATCTGCTTTGTGCCTGTTCTCCTTTATTAACTCAGAAGTTTTTAGATTCTTCCTCCTTTCTTTTCACTTATCCCTGCGCTCCCATGGCGCAATCTCTCATTCTAGTTTTTATCACTTTTCTTATTTTTCTTTCTCTTTATTTCCATGTTTTCTAGGTTTTGCCATTTATCCATCTATATTTACTCCATAGCCCCCACCCCCTACATTCCTCCCATATTTATCCATCCCTATATACCTATTCCTCCCTCCTCATCGTTCCCTCCCCATCTGTTTTTACCTCACTGTCTCTGTTCCATTGTGTGGATGATAGCTGTCAAGAGATCTCATCACTGAGTCTCTCTTATTACATGATTACAGGGTAATTATCCTATGAAGTTGTCTTTGCTCGGATCTATGAAAGACACCTAATGTCTTTTTAATGGGGTTTGGAGTTTGGAGACTTTTGTCTTTTGTACTTTCTGTGGACTCTTAAAATTTATTGCATTTACATGTGATTGCCCTGGAACAGAGTGTCCTGATTAAGTGGCACCCTCATTTTTATTTTATTTATTTATTTATTTTGAAAGAATAGCTTCTTCATGTCAGTCGTCAGCTGGACTGGCTTCATTTTTAACTCCCGCCTTCCCAGCTTTGCCATTTGCCATTATCTGATTACGCTCAACCTGACATAGCTTCTGTTACATATAAACTAACACAGACACTAAAATCTGGTTCAGACCTTAGAGGAAAGGGAAAGTCATGTTGCTAATCAGCGCTGAAAGCTCCCACATTTAACGAGCTGTTACAAATAAATTAGCTCTGCCTCAGATGGTGCTGCCATGTTTTATGGACGGTAACTTTAGTAACTGCTTGTTTTTCTGACTTTCTCCCCCAGATATACGTCTCATATAGCTTAGCAGGGCCTTCACTGCAGCTGACTTGTTCTTTGTGCGTCTTTATCCTTTAGTTTTGCTGACAAGCGAAACGACGCTCAATCAGGTTGAGATCAGATGACTGACTGCAGAACATTACACTTCTCATCCTCAGAAAAACCACTGGGTTGCTTTTGCAGTATGTTTTGGGTCATTTTCTATCCATCCTGTAAGCACCAATCCGTCTATTTGGCTGCTTCTGTCTGAACCTGCTGAACTGATGATAAAATACGAAAACACATCTGAGACTTGTCAATAAAAAGCTTTGATTCAGTTAACCTCTTACATCTGAGCCCCTTAAAAAGAGACGTCTACATATTAAAGAGTTTAATCCTCCGATTTGGATGTAAATACCCTGAAATCAAAGCTTATAAAATTAAAAATTCTTCTGTAGTTTAATAATCAGCTTAAATAACATATGTACTGTCAGTCTCTGAATTACACACACCTGACTGAAGCTCTGCAGGTCAAGTCTGTGGACTGATAGAAACTCCATGTTGGCAAATAACTTTAGGTTTAATAAACTGTTTCAAAGTTGTTGTTTTTCATTTTTTAACCATTAAAAACTCACCTGCATCTAACCAAAATTCCAAAAAGTAATACATTTTCTTTATATTTGCTGTTGTTTATTGTCATAATAACTGATACTGGTGTTAGTCTAAAATAGAAAGCATCAATCAGGTTAGGTTTAAATTTCATTTTTCAATTTTTGGTTGCGTTATCAGGTCATGACCAGACAGCCACACTGTGTAAAAGGTTCCTTATCATATTAAAAGCTACACATGAATCACCTCCACAGCTTCTCCAATTGTTTAAGTTTGGATAAAAATGGCTTATTTGCTTTCTGAGACGTTATTAAGCTGCTCTGCAGCTCTGATGAAGCAGATTAACTCAGAGTTCTTTTTTCTTTCTTTTCTTTGTGAGAAATCTGGTTTGATTATGTTTTCTTTAAATGTTTACTGTCACAAGGCTTGAATTTTTATTATGCTGCTTCTTCTGCATGGAAACAATTTCAGAATAGCATCAAACAAAAGCTGAATCGTAAAGTAATTTTATGCGATATATAGAGATTTTTTTATTATTATTATTATCAATATTATTTTTACTAACTTTTGATTTTTTTGGTTTTAATAATGATTTATTAAGATATTTCACTCTTTAATTTCCTATAAACTTCCTATGCATTTGTTAAATGTCTATATACGTAGTATGTTACAACTCTCATTGTACTGAGATCTTTCATCTCATTGAGACTCATTTGTCTATAATAGAGGTTAAAAACACAATAATTAGGTTAGAAACTATTTATTTCCTCAACTTCCATTTTCTGGAAAAGCATTTGAAGCAACAACTGCACATTATGATACAATATCTTCAAAACAATTTGTCTAACGTAGAAGTTTTTCTGTTGTAGTGGCAACATCCCTGATGCAAACTGTAATAACAAATAATCTTTGTTCTTATCTGCAGGTTGAGCGCCGCTGCTGTCTGTGATGCCCTCCCATGACGCCCTGGTCGGTAGCTGACGCTGCCAGTGAGCGGGAGACGCCACTGCACAGCCGGTCCTGGGCCTGCACCGTTCTCGCCCTCCCTCTTGCACGCTGGAGACTCCACCTCCACTCACCTGCCAGTATCCACAGCCATCAGCTACAATCCACCCCAGTAAGGTTTGCTTGAAAACCGACACGCTGACGTCCTCGGCCACCAGCAGCAGCAGCCAAAAACCACAATATCGTCTATTCAGACAGCAACACCAGCACCCCCATTGTCACCACCGCCACCAGCAGCAGCCATCATGTCCAGTCGTAGGAAGTCCTCCAACCCTCGCATGGTCCAGGTCATCAGCGACCTGCCTGAAGAACAAGATGAACCAGAGGAGGTGATGGACATAGAAGCACTGGGCGGCAACATTGTGGCAGAAAAAGAACGATCAGGTTCATCTGAACCCACAGAAAAAACACAGCAAGAGATTCTAGTGAATCCAGATCCAGAGACGTTTCCAAAACAAGTGGAAAAACAAAACTTTGAGCCATTAGACCAAGCAGAGCAGACCGGTAAAGGGGATCAATCCCCGATCATTAAAAGTGCAGAAGCAGTAGAGGTGAAAGAAAAGGAAGGAATGAAATCTGACCAGGTTTCCCAGAAAAAGCAGAGGGGCTACGAGTGCAAATACTGCCCGTTTTTGACACAGAACCTGAATGACTTTAAGGAACATGTGGACTCCAGCCACCCTAATGTCATTCTGAATCCTCTGTATCTCTGTGCTGTGTGTAACTTCAACACCAAGAAGTTTGACTCGCTCACAGAGCACAATGAGACCCAGCACCCAGGTGAGACGAACTTCAAGTTTAAGAGGATAAAAATGAACAATCAGACTATCTTAGAGCAGACAATCGAAGGCATAGACAATTCAGCTCAATGCGAAATGACAAATGAACAAAGTGAAAGTGACAGCAGCTCTGTGTTTTCACCTTGCATATCTACCACGGTAAAAACCGTACAGTCGCTCTGTGGAGGGACTGAACTGAAAAACCAGCTGAACGGCTTCATCCAGAAGGATCAAATCACAGCAGTGAACATCAATGGAACAGTCATATTCCCTGATCCTACCATCCTCCAAGGGCTCTCCCACGTCACCCCAATGCTCCAGCGCCCACCCAACTTTAACTCTGTACCAAAAATAGCCGTTCCCTTGAACACCACCAAATATAACCCATCTTTAGATGACAACCTGACAATGATCACTTCATTTAATAAGTTTCCTTACCCAACACATGCTGAGCTTTCATGGCTTACAGCTGCTTCCAAGCACCCTGAGGAACAGATCAAAGTCTGGTTCACCACCCAGCGGCTGAAGCAAGGCATCACCTGGTCCCCAGAGGAGGTGGAGGAAGCCAGGAAGAAAATGTTCAATGGTTCTATTCCTCCTGCCCATCACACATTCACCATCTTGCCTACAAGCCCTATCTCTCAGTCATCTACCAAAGCTTCAAAGCAGCCCGTTGTCCACACGACAGTCGAGCATCCGGGTCGCATTCGAACGAGTGTATCCAATGGGTTAAATGTTGTCACGTCAAACTCTACTTCTGGAGTCTCTCATGGTTCCAGCCACTCCCTTAAACGATCCCTGACAACACACCTAACGTCAGTATTCAGCCCAGAATCGAAGCGACCCATCATGGCTGTTGCCCCCCATTCTGGTGACCCTAAAGACAAGGTCCTAATGGCTCCTCCTCCACCACCTCCTCCTCAGAAAGACCGCCTTCCAATGGCTCCACCTCCTGTTCCTGTGGAGATGAAGAGACCTGTAGCAGCTCCTCTGGTTAATGCAGAGATGAAGAGGCCATCAGTTGCTGTGCCTTTAATGCCACCACCACCTCCATCGTCTTCATCGCCATCTTTGTCATCCAAAGGGAAAAATCTCTCCACAACAGGAAACCATAAAACAAAACCATTGGTGTCTCTGCCCTCCATGATGTTTCCTGAGTCCTTAACAAGGCCAATGATAGCTCCTCCACCTATCTTCGCACCACCATTTAAAAACTCTTTACTTGTTCCTCGTGCTCCTCACATCTTTTCCAAAGAAAAGCAAGCGAATACCCACACTTTGCCAGCTGTTGATTCAAATCTGCCGAACTCTCCTCCGCTCATTAACTCACAAATACGGAGGCCAACTATTATTCAGTCCATTCGCACTCCAGCTAAAGCCTCTTCCCAGATTCAGGGCTTCCCTAAGGAACAGCAAGGAATGGAGCTGAAAGCCAGTTACCCGAAAGGAGACAAGGTTGTCAGTCCTCTTGCAGAAGCCAATGGTAAATGGTCCCAGGATCATACTTCGTCTACCCACAACAACGGTATTATAGATCTTGATGGCGGGGAGACACCAGCACCACGAAAACCAGATTTTCTCCACAAGTCTTCTGTGCTGACCCAGTTCCCTTTGCTAGAAAGAATGAAAGGAAAAACAGCAAAACAGCTGAAGATCTTAGAGGAGAATTTTTTGCGAAATAGCTTCCCCACACATAGCGATGTGGACAATCTGACTGCCACTACTGGCCTGTCTCATCAGGAAATCAACAGCTGGTTTGTGGAGCGCCGTGCACTGCGTGACAACCTGGAACAAGCCCTTCTCAACTCCATGGGTACCAAGAGGATGGGTATCGGTGGTATTGCTGGCATTACTGAGAAATCATTACATCAGCAACAGCAGCTTCAGACTATACAACTAAATGGGATTCACAAAACAAGTACCAGTGTGGGTAATCTAAAAAGCCCTCCTCCACCTTTGCACAGCCTCTCCATTATTGCCCCAAACATCATTTCACCCTCCATCCCCAACCTGAATTCCTGCTCAGTGCCTCCAGATAGCCGATCCCTGGCACTCCTCAAGGACGATTTTGCTCAAACACGGTGGCCTTCCCCTGAGGAGTTTAGCCAACTGGAGGGTCGGACGGGACGCTCCGAACTCGCCCGCTGGTTCACAGACACAAGGCTGCAGAGCAGCAGCATGGAACTGACAGAACTTTTTCACAACAATGGAATGAATGGAGGGCAGGGGCAGCCTGTGTGTTCCCCTGAAAGTACTCCATCCAGCATCATCCAGCGCTGCCAGGAAGGAGCTGTAAAAAACAACAGTAAGGTGCTGGATGTTGAATTGGGCTGGCTGATGGACCAGCGTTCAAAGAGTCTCAACAGTCAACAGCATGCTGAGCTCCAAGAGCGGTTTGCTGGCAGGTACTTGAGTCAAAGTTTTTGAGTTTTTCATGTATTTTGTTTGACTGTTTGTTGATGGGTCTCTGTCACATTTAATGATTTTTTATTTGTCCTTGTGTCGGTATACATCCTCTCATTGTTACACACACTCTGTTACACCTAGATTACTCATAGTTAACTCTTTTTATATGATACCTTAGAGCAGTGGTTCCCAACCTATTTTCCTTGAGGACCCCCTTCATGCAAATACTAAAAAGCCATGGAACCTCTTCCCCATCCTGTGTTAAAACCATGCTGGGTTTTATGCTTTCAGAAGTGAGATTCTCACTATAAATAATGTATTCTGGCTGAGTCCTGTCCTCCTATTAAGCCAAAGTTAAATTAACAACATATATAGACTTACTTTTTTCTTTCTTAAAATAGGGCAAGTGTGTGGACATTAATCACAATGACTCTGAATGTTCAAAGCCTCAGGGACCCCCTGTGCTCTTGTGGGACCCCAGGTTAGGAACCACTGCCTTAGAGTAGCAACACCCAGGTGAGAAACATTGTGATAAACTGCCATCTTGGGGTTAGAGATTTCTTCACAACACTAGATAACATGAAAGAGTCCGGTTTCTTCATCCATCGTCAACCTCTTAAAATAATAACAAAAGCAATTATTTTTAAGTTTTTCTAAAAGCACTAAAAAGTGAACCAAATACTGAAAAGAAATCAGTTTTTGTTCTAGAAAAACGTAATAAATTATTTTCATTTAATTTTAAGAGGATGATGACATGCCTTCATAAAACCTGTAAATGTTAGGAGGAGCCTTTAACCCTCAGAAGTTGGATTATGGTCAAATAATTTGATGTTACTTTCATAAAACACATAAAAAATATGTTTACCATCTCCATGTTTGGCTTTTGCTTTTTTAGCACTGCTTCACCAATATGATCTGATAATTATCTTTTCGCTTTAACCTACTTTATTAACATTTTTGAACAGAAATCATTCTATTCAAACAGAAGAAATTCAGCGAGTAGGATTTGATTTCAACATTTTTTCCCACAATGAAGTGACGAAAACAAGACAAATATATCCCATCCTATTTTTACACCCCGATATAGTAAATATTTTTGATCCATCAAATTTAAACAATCATATCTCTTACTAACTATTGCTAACGTCTGACTGAGTGTAAAGTGAAAGTGTTTAAATGACTACCACTTCAAATGAGTCTGCAGCAAATGCAGATTTTAATTGGTTATAATTGATAACACAACCCCCGTGTGTTTAAGCTAATTGTAGCCGGGGATGCCGCAGCTAGGGCAGCCTGATTTCTTTAGAGAAAAGTTAAAACGGTCCTGTTAGAAGTTGTAAACTAACCTGATTATTCCATTGTCGTTTCTATCAAAATCACAGCCTGTAGAATACGTTGTCAGCGTGATCTTTTCCTCTTTGAAGTTAAAATTTAGTGAATCAGGAAGTTGTCGCCTAATGACAAACTTGCTAAACAGATTAAAAAAAAAAAAACCCGTTTAAACACATAAAAGTACTGTAGTTGTCGTCCGCCTTTGCCATGACTTCAGTTTCTATAGTTGCTAACCTTGGAGACAAAGTACAGTAGAGGAGGAGGGCAGGACTGATAATTTAGCATTTAGACTTTGTTGTAGTTGTACTTACTTTTGTTTTATTTGAATTATTTGATACAGCTAGCTTAGAATCATATAATTAAACCCCAAACAAGTGATGTGGTGTCATGATTGCTGTATAACGCAATCCACATGTATCAGTATGATAACTTTATTACACAGATGAAACTGTAGAAATGACAACAGTTCATTAGAAAAGTCAATAAAATTGTATTTATACTGGCCAAAATTTAGTTTCAGTTTCACTTCTCCCCAGTATTTTGTGTAGTCGGTGTTTATTTAAGTGCTCTCCTGGTAGTTTCAGCAAGATTTTCTATCCACTGGCACTTTTTCTTGTGACTCAAAATAAATTTCCTCCTTCCCCTTCATGGATTTAAACTGTTATGTTATTGTTGCCATATTAACATTGTTTTCAAGACATTAACCTAGGAATATACAGGACTTTATTTAGTCTCCCTTTCCGTCAAGCAGCTTGGGACATGTTTGGCCAGATAATACAGCCATTAGGTTGAAAAGCAATATCCACACAATAATTTGGGGAAGCGTTTTATTCTTCCCACGAGTCAGCTGCGATTTCAGACTCCGTACAAAACACCACGGCATGAATCTGCACTGACAGCACATTAAAATCATTCTGGCTGCTGCTGATTTTATAAACAATTAAAAAAACACACACACACACACACACTCAACTATGCTGATGGCAGAACACTGGTAAAGAAAACTGAGAAGATTGGAATGAGGGATTAGTGATCTTTTTTTAATTTCCTAATGTAAAATACATTTGTTCCAGTTTACATCACAGTGACAGCCACGTGTTATATGAACTTGAAAGCAAGAAAAAATATGATGAAGTATTTCTAGAACATTAAAATATGCCAAAAAACTTTACCTGATCTGATGTCAGTTCCACTCTTAAACCTCTGAAAAGAGTGAACGGCCCTGGGACTTATTTTAATCAGTATTTTAATCAGTCGAAGAAAGAAATGTTTTCTTTTGCACAAGTGTCATTCAGGTTAGTATGATTTCATTTAAAATCCTGTACTTGTTGCAGATGCAGCCAATAACATTTTCTATATCCATAATAATATTTTCTTTATATCCAAACTATGGTCAGCCAGGAGCACATCAGTTGGAAGAGTTTCTGCAGAAGTCTACTGTTCTCTGTGAAGCATTTATTATCGCACTGCCTAAGAAACCGAGAAAAGGAGGGTGAAAATCTGCTGGTTTATTTCCTTTCTGTCCACTGATTACAAGCTGCTGCTGCAGCCGAGGATACAACTTGGTGAAAAGTTAAAAAGACCAAATACTCTTCAGATATTTTGAAAAAATAAAAAAATAAATAGAAATAAAAAAAAATAAATAAATACGGCCACTTCTGAACTACTGTAAACAGGATGCTGGTTTCCCTACAAAAAAAGAATAAGTACCACGGTTCTGTGCATGGTGACATCGGGGTACATTTGAAATTAAACATGCAAATTGTACAAAAAGAGCAATGTTTGTATAAATACATGCATATATTAAAGAATATACATCAGCAACCAAATTATCTTTTAAACATCTCTTAAAACGTTCTACCTTAGGGCACTTGTTTGCTAGATAAGTAATGTTATTCCATAATTTAGCCCTTCTAAAAAATTATTGCACCTGCTATTTAGCAGAGGAAGAAGTTGATTGTCAAGTTAGATCATAATGGATCTATGAATTCAGGATCTATGAAGTTGTCAGTAGTGACAACTTCTGCTGGATATACTTTAAATATCACAGATATCACATATGTATGTTTAGACACATTCTTTTTATCCAAGAGGAAGAGGATGTCCAAATAAAACAGAAAACCATTAATCAATGTCTGCTCCACAACACCCACTGATGGTGCATAAACACATAAACATTCATCATGCGGGGCTCATCGGTGCTGTCCAGCAGTGATTCAGTAGCTTGATGTGAGTCAGTGATGTGACTGTAACTGTGCTGTTAAAACTGGTCAAACAGACTGAGGCAGCAGAGCGTGGCGGAGCTGAAGAACGGGGGACAGAACGGGGGAGTCTTGGGAGGAGCGCAGGAGGTGTTCGGGAGCTGGCTGGAGGACGGACATTTAAGGAGAGGGCGAGACCTGCTTCTGGACAGAGAGAGGAAGATGGCAGAGGACACATCTGGAAGACTGACTGGATAAACGGTGAGAGTTTGTTGGATGTTTTCTTGCATCTGACGTATGTTTGGTTAACAAAACTCACAGCTACTCTTGTTCTGGTTTTCTCAGGTTCTCTGAGAAGTGATAAAACCCCTGAGTTCTACAAAGAAAATACTTAGTTTGAGCTTAAAGGCCAGTGTATTTGATTAAACCTCCAACTATAATATAGCTAGTCCTTAAATCCCCAAGAGCATGGGGTCCACAAGGCTTGGACTGTACACAAGCTGTGTGATTGTTAAAATTAAGGTCATGTCTGCATGTAGACGAGTTCAGGTGTATCCACCATGTATTTATCATCTGAATGTTTTGTTCACACGAAACCAGCATTTTTTGAAGCTTAAAAACACAAACTTTTGAAATCAGGCCCCCCAAGTGAATAATTAGGTCATTAAAATCTACTATACAGCAGTGTTTTGAAACATCTATCCTTTGTCAAAAATTAAAAAGAAACACACACACATAGTTGGCCACCCCAACTTAGGTTATATAGGTTAGGAAACAGCTAACAGCACCATAGTATTAAGTGCTGATTAATGTAACAGTGGCTGAAACAAACCTAAACGGGCTGTATTAAAGTCAAACAAGCTAAATGTAGATTTTTAAATTCAAAGAAGCAAACCTGGCATCAGAAATCTGTATTATGTGGACTACAGTTCCTATTATGATCGCACAAAGACCTCTGCATAGAAAGAGTTACAACTTGTAATGCAAGCACATTAATACATGCATGACATTTTTCATGTTGTATGTGTGTTGCTGCCACATTTCAGCAGAAATCAGCAGCTTACATACACAATATTTTAGCCAGGTCATCATGTCTCTCACACAATGTAGTTTGCACTGAATTTAAATGATGGCTGTAACTGCACAGTGGACATGATGCAATGACATAATGGAATATTTTTTAAAAATAGATTCTTCTGTGACTAAAAGAACCACATTATTAAAAAAATTAAAAAAAGAGCCAGCTTCTGCAAAGAAAATTAAATCAGTAGCTTAACATGAGCAATGATGTGACACATGCCAGAAATCTGAAGTTATGTAGCAAATTAATCAAACATGATTATCTACGTCCAGCAGTTACACTTTTTCTTGCTATTTTTTCCCTGTCTAAGTATTGCCTGGGAAAGAAATTTGGCTCTTTAGTTGATAATTGCTCCATTGTGTTTACCAGCGTCTATCCAACTGTACCTGTTTTCTGTATGCTTCTCAATAAACAGCCCTCAGTGGCCCTGTTTAATGTTTCTAATTTAAAAAACATCTGCCTTCTGCAGCCAAAGCAAGATGAAATTTTCTATAAAGCTCCGAACAGCTGCTGGGAGCTGCAGGTTTGGTTGACATTTCACTGTGAGGTCATCACTACCAGACACACCTTTCACTCCATCATACTGTCTTCATGCTGTTATCTGAAAAAAAAAAACAAAAGCTACGCTCTCTGTATCTGCAGATTTTCTGTAAAAATGAATGTGTAGCTGCAGGTTTTTCCACCCAGAACTGATTTGACTCGATGAGGCCCTCTTTGGTCCCCAGTGTCCCTCCTCCACTCCCCACTCTGTTAGAGTTGAAGCCAACATCTCAATCCCAGGCAACAAACAAATGTACCCCAGCCAGTCACTTTCTGTGTGTGTGGAGCTGATTGAGTTTTGGCTGCAGCTCCTCAGTAACAAACACTAAGTTTGGGAAAATTAAAGGGAAAAAAAAAAAACTTATTGGAGGCCGAAAATAGCAGCAAGACCCCCTGGTGTGGCAAAGTTTGATAGATAAAAAGCTCCGCCTAGGGCAAAGAGTGATGACAGAGTCTGCTTCGTGTTCCATCCACTGTCTGTTCTGACAGAAGATTGAATGTCTTAATGTCTCTACCTGCCTTTTGCTTATCAAAAATACAATCTGTTCAAATGATTTCCAGAAAACAGAACTTCTTACATTGTCAGTTTTGGACGATTGTGACTACTTTAAAGCTTTTAAAATCAGCACTTGACAGCTAAAATCAATAATCAATATGCAGCGCTCTTAATAGCCAAAAGAAAGAATGTATTTTTGTAAATAAAACACTTGATGTCAGAGGTATTTTAGAAGGATTTCTGCTCCTTTTTCCTCCCTCAGATGAATCCAATACCAATCCAATCCAATGCCAATACCAATATTTGACCATGTTTTGTAAACAGAGACTCTGACATAATATTAATTTCTGTATTATCCCAATGACCCAAATTTACAGTTACTTATGAAAAGAACAATATTACAGTTAAAACATAAAATAACATATCATTTTAAAGGGAGATATGTAGACTTCTGTTCTATTTGATAAGCTGGGGTGATCCTCCCCAGTAATAATCTTAAAACTAGCCACAACCAGGCCAAATGTGACTAACTCAAATTACCTTCCTGCAAGTCAGAGCTGAGTTTTTATCTGATTCTGATTGAATTTGAAAGTTTTTTAGACATCATCGATGACAACATGATGTTATCATGCGTCCTTATTTCAAGCACGGCTCTAAATTACGACAAACAAAACCTGGTTTTACCCTGTAGGGTTGGTTATGGTTGGTTATGAGCCAATATTTACCCTCAAAATCCTGTTTTTTAAAGAAACGAAAAAATTACTAATTTTATCAACAGTATAGATGGTTTTCAGCACAATTAATCAACACTATGTCATTTAAAGCTCAAGAAAACAAATTTTAGGGTGCACTACCCCTTTAATTAATTAAATTTCACCTGTATGCAATCCCCGTATCATACGGCCTCAGTAAATGAACAGATGTTCTCATGTCAAATGGCCATGAAGGCCGAGGAGCTCTCTAAACAGGTCAGGGACAAAGTTCTCTATCTATGTCCAAAACCTTGAAAATTCCACAGAGCACCATTAACTCAATCATCACAAAATAAAAAGAATATGACCTTACAACAACCCTGCTTGGAGAGGTTCATCCACCAAAACTCACAGAAAAAAAAAAACAACTCTCAAGTGGTTAAATGTGTTGGAATGATCCAGACCATTACTTAAAGATTGCACCAGCAGAACCCATCCAGCCTGAAAGAACTGGAGCAGCTTTGCTTTGAGTAAATGGGCGAAAATCCCAGAGGTTAGAGGTGCCAAGCTCAAAGAAACATATCCAAAGAGACTTGCAGCTGTAATTGCTGCAAAAGGTAGCTCTACAAAGTACTGGCATTAAGGATGATGAATAGTTAAGCACACAAACCACACATGTTTTTATCATTTCTTGCTTGCCTCACAAAATCAAGCAATTTGCATCTTCAAGGTTGCTCGCATGTTGTGTAAACTGAATGATAAAAACATCCCAAATATTAATTTTAATTCCAGGTTGTAAAGCAACAACATAGGAAAAATGCCAAGAGTGGTGAAGAGTTTTGCAAGCTACTGTATGTTCTGTTTACACACTTCAAATCGGGGGTCTAGTTTTTGTTTGCATTTTCAGGTTATTAATGTTGGAATGAGTGAAAATATTTCTTCTTTTGAAAAGATAAATAGACTGCTGTCTAATTTTTTTTCCCTAACAAAACTGAAATGCTGTTAAACATGAGTTAGGTCAAAACGGTCAAGCCATAATTTATAAAGACAGATTTCAGTCCCATTCACTGTTAATTCTTCACTCCAAAAATGAAACAAGAAAAAGGTAACCTTGGTAGAGGGGGGTTTGAGAGGCAACGCCTATAGAGCTGTGCTGGTTAAAAAATCTTGTCTGACTGTCCTTTATTAATTAATATCTAAAGTAAAGTGAAGCCTACCCACAG
>JBAGKP010000019.1:22095316-22107707 GCA_037177255.1 Melanotaenia maccullochi | reverse complement strand
TGCCTAATTGTTTTAATTTTTTGGCTAAAAAAGTTGGCAAATTGGTTGCATTTCTCAGTGGAAAAGAGCTCTGGGCTTATCTGTATAGGAGGATTTGTAAGTTTTCCAAAATTAAATATTTGATTAACCCAACAGTAAATTAACACTTACATTGAACCTGTTAATACATCTTTGCTGGGTACTGCCCGAAGTTCTTTCTTCCTGTTAAAGGAAATTATTTTTTCTTTCCATTGTCGCCCACCGCTGAGTGCATGCTCTGAATGGGGGATTGAATTGAAGTTAAAATTCGACGCAATCTGTTGGTTTCCTTTGCTAGGTTTTATTTTTTTATAAATGGGTTTTATAAATACTGATTGGATGACAATGGATTGGCTCAAATAGATTTGTGCCCTATTGTTGAGAAATAGTGCTACACAAATAAAGCTGAACTGAAGTGAAAAACTGAATAGTGGTCGTGGGTGTCTCTCCTTGTACTGTCCTTTATAGTCATGGTACCAACTTTAAAATTCAAACACAACATTGTATAAATACAAACATAACACGGGAAGTTAATCATGCAACTCAAATTATATCAGAGTAATCACCATAGGTTAAGTTGCTGCTGAATATGCTTTTCCCATGAGCCTTTGTGGTCAAGTAGTGTAATCATTATTATCGCACTCTACAATATTAAAAAGTATTAGAAACAATTTATTTGGTTTAGTAATGAGACTAAACCAAATTAACCACTACTAAAACGTTTATATTCAAACAAAATCCGGGTTTACAGCGTAGAGCCACTGCTCCACCACGCAAAGAGGATCTGTTAGGATACCTTATTGGTAGGATGTTCCTGAAACATCCCATCTTAGGAGGAAGACCCAGGAAGGATTCAGGACTAGCTGTAGGGACTACAGTACGTCGCTTGGCTGGCTCGCTAATGACTGTGATGGCCGTACCTACAACCACACAGTATAAGGCAGTAACCCCACTACACCAACACATTTCAGTTATGAGTTAATACTATTTTCTTTCAAATTTGGTTAACTTGGTTAAAATGCTTTAGTTTGTTCTGTTAGCGTGCACAGTAAGATACTTTGGTAATTTTAACTTTGTTTGAATTTTTGTTTGTTTAACGTGTATTCTTTTCTCTTGCTGGTGCAGGGGGAAACCATATGAACACTTGGGGGCAGAAGTGAGCACAACAGTAGAAGCCAAAGAAGCAGGAAGTGCCATTGGCCTATACCAAGCCAGCTCTTCCAGAGGGGGGAATCATTTCTTCTCTGTTTGAATATTTGGATTTGTTCCTTTGATTTTGAGTAGTTTAATTTCTTACTTAATTTTGCTAGTTCTTTGGGTTTGAGTAATTGAACTAACTGTTTAGGTTTCGTCACCTTGTTGAAATTATTTGTTAGATGTCAGGCCTTAAAGTGTACAGACTGGTCTGATCAGCCAGTATTTAAATTCCCTTTTTAAGTCAGTTTTAGGTTTTGTTAAGTTAGTTGGTTCCTTTGTTTTACATGTAAAACAATAAGTTTAAAGTTATTTTTACCGTTATACATTTGGTTTGGTTTTGTTCATTTGACCCCTTTTAAGGGCCCAGGATGTTGCGTGAGTATTTTTTGGGGGTAAATAAAACCTGTTCCTTTTGAAGCCACTTGTTTTCTTGTCCTTCCTCAGCTGATGATCCCCCTGGATGAGCTGGAATGAGTGACCAGGGAAAGATAAAATTTGACTCCTCTCAATGGATTTACAATCTGTGCAGAATGGTTAGTTTTAATTACATTTAGACATACAGAAAATCTCTTTCAGCATCTCCCACATACAGGTCAGAGGTCAGCATCAGCACTCAATGCTGGTAAAGATGTTGTCTGTGTTCCCTCCTGGAAGGACTCTTAATCCAAGATGGAATCTTTAAGCTCTTTTAAGAAAAACAAAGAAAAGAACAACCTTTGCACAACCTGTGTGTGCTTCAGATGGTGTGTTTATCTAGCCCTTAACATGTCAAGTCCAGAAAAAAGAGTTAGCATACAGCTTGCACTACACCGTATAATAACCTAAATGCGAAAAAAGATTTACATAGATTTAAATTTACTTTTGTGTATCCATGTAGATCTTTATTAGCCAGAGAAAGTTATTGTATGAATTCAGGAATTAGTTACATTTAACAGAAACTTTAATCAACTTTTTTTCAAAGTACATCTAAGTATGATGACATTCATCCAAAATCGAAATGATTTAATAACAGCATCATGAGCGGCTGAATCTTTGCTTAAGAGTCTGTTTAAAGGCATCATGGGATGCAGTTCTCTTTGAGTTTCCAGTTTTCAGTCTCATTGAGCTGTCTGAAGATGTACTGGGAGCTTGAAGAGCTTTTGTGCACCAAATACCTCTGTACAAAGGGAAAAAAAAGATAGTTTTTTTCCCCCAGTATGAGGCTGGTGCTCTGCTTGCCTTTGAGCTTCTTCCTGCTGTTCAGCTGCAGATCACAATTTGTTCAAAATGATGAAATATGCGTTACATAAGAACAGAGTTATCATTTAAAATGAAAGGAAATAAAAAGAAGCAAATAGCAAGTTGTAAAATATAACTGCATTGCAGGAACTAACAGAAAAACTCATGTTTAATTTTAATGAAACTTTTCAAGTTTATTTCAGGAAAACTGCTCATATATCCAGCTCACATCCAGGCGATACAGATGTTCATTTAAGATGCTGCTTTTTATGTAAATTGGTCTTTTTTTCCTTCAGTTTGAAGCACTTACATTTTTCAATAGCTTTTTTTTTTCTTTGTACAGATAATCATAGAGATGTGATATGAGAAATTTAATCAAAAGCTGAACAGACATATGAATGAAGCTCTAATGGGCAGCTGCTTGACATCAGAGAGGTTGTTCCGTGATCAAACGAGATATTGGGCCTCACCAAGAAATCCACAGTGAGCCATCCTCCCCAACTTCATTATTTTTCAACCTTTATGCACAGCAGGTTTGTGAGCCACTGCTGCCCGGCTCTTATTCACACTGCTGTACTCTGGGAGTCTGCCATTATAACCACAGCTCCACACTGTGAGCCTCCCATTATAACCACAGCTTAAAGCGGGTCAACACAGAGCAGATCTACTGAAGCTGCAACCAACACCTGAGGAGAAATCCCTGCTCAGAATTTGACCCATCATAAATATTCAGACAGAAGCATTGCTTCAGAGCTGAGGCTCGCTGGTTTTGGTGTATTAACATTTCACCCCCACTTTAACAAAAAAGAAACAAAATTAATGGAGTTATAAACTGATTGAATAATATTTCAGTAAATGACTTAAGAATAAAGGCTTAATTCCTCTGAATTCAGAGTCAGGGTTGCCATGAACTAACTAAATTAATTTAAAGATAAAGGTGCTATCAATTAATGTCCTGGTTTTCTTCCAGCTGGCTTCACTGTGGCTTATTCCTATTTATTATGTCTTTTTAGCTTATCATTTTGTTGTTTTTTTACTTGTGGTAAATAGGCCTGCACAGCCTCAGATGCATGTACAATTGCATTTTACTGCCATCTTGCATTTGCATGTAACAAGTACTTGATCATGTTTTACTGTTTTATGTTAAGCACTTTGAATTGTCTTGTACATAAAATGAGTTATACAAATAATAATAATAATAACTTGCCTTACCAGAAGCTTGATGCATAAACAAAATATAAATAAAAAAACCATACATATGCTTTTTCCTGCACACAAACGTGTATTTATCATGAAGAATGCTTGCTGAGAATAAACACACCAATGTTTCTCAGACAAGTCAAATAGTAACATGTTTTTAAAGAAACATTTAAACCTAATATTGTGAAGAATAAATATGACAACATTAAAAGAATTTGAATTAAACCAAATTTGACTGTTTTCTTCTTCTTTTGATTTTTTTATCATAGTTTTTAAATTGTTGTTGTTATGGATTTTTTTAAATTGCAACTTCTGGGATTAGTAAAGTATTTTTCAATAAATGTATTTTAATTTTGTTTCATTCATTTAATTAGCGTAACCGGGGCCGGACAGTGTGTCAGGTGCCAGTCAGAACTTCCACCACATAAATCTCTTTCAGGGAAAATAACCAAGATTAAAGGCATCCAATCAAACATGGTTTTTAATAACAAACGATTTAAAAACAGGAAGAATTTTGACTGTCCAGCATTTTGGAATATTTGGACAGAAGTCAAATATGTGTCAAAATAACAGTTGCCATGGTTATGTTCACAACATTAAAGACTGGAGGACTCAGGACTAGCTGGAGGGACTGAGTGAACTTAGATATTTTCTTTAATCAGGTTATTGTGATCAGACCTGTGTGGAGCATGGAGCTGTCACCCAAATAACAAAAAGGGATATTATAACGTTATGCTTACAGCTGACATAACAGCCATGTGCAGTGAGGATGATTTCTACCAAATAAATATGTGTTTTCATGCACATCAGTCAGAACAACAATCAGCATTTAACCCATCCATCTCCATGTAGTGGAAAAACCAGGAGAAATAACCAGAAAGATTTGCTTCATTTATCACCTGCCAAAAATGACTCTTGAACTCGTGGTTTAGGTTTAGTCCTTGTTTGATTTTTGTCTGGTCTTTAGTTTCTGGTCTTTGTTGTCTCTGAGTTCATTGTGTTAGCTATGAGGGGCCGTTTGAGACATTATTCAGAATTACCCTCTCACAGACACATGTGAAATCTAAGTCTTTCACACAGAACAGAGCAGATGTTAATCGGCAAGATATTTGTCACAGTGCTCTCCAACCTCTTCCTCTTCAGTGTGTTTTGAAAATGTGCTCCAAATTTTCTACCGTTTCAACAGAAATTACTTCCTTTTCAAGTGAAATTCACTCTCACACACACTATTCCTTTCAAACATACTAGTGAAATGTGATTTCAGAAATTTCACTATAGTGTGTGAATGATTTCAGTATTATGTATGAGAGTACTTTACTATAGTGTGTAAGAGCATTTCAGTATGGAATGGTAAATGGTAAATGGACTTGTTCTTATATTGCGCTTTTCCAGCTTGACCACTCAAAGCGCTTAACACACACAGTATAGTGCATTATAGTATTTTAGTATAGTCTATGAGAGGAAATTTCAATATATTATATAACAGGCAGTTTCAGTATAGTGTATGAGAGGTTTCGTTATAATGTGTGAATGATGTAAATTTCACGTGTCTGTAAGAGGGTAATTCTGAATAATGTCTCAAACAGCCCCTCATAGTTAGTCTTGACTTGTCATGACATCCCAGTGGAGTTTGTTCATCCGCTGTCTGGAGCCATGCCTTTTGTTTAGTTACCAGAATTCCCTGCTTTCGTGGCATTAAAAACTTTATATCCACCTGTGTTTGAGTCCTGCTGCTTCGTCTCCTGCTGCCATGAACCATGACCACATTTAGCTGGTGTTCATTTAGAGCCCCGAGCCTAAGAAAGGTATAATTAGATAGGCCGTATATTCAAAATAAAAGATTGAGGTAATTGATACTGACCTCATTTGTTCTGTGTCTGTACACTTATTTATGAGGAACAGATGAAAGGATAGCAAGCTACCAGAACTTACCCAGGAGTTAGTGGCCCAGGCTGGGCAAGGAGAGGCCAGCCACAAGACTGAGCGGGTGGGGGCAAGCTGCTGCAGAAGGGTGGAGATGTGTCTAATGCAGGGTCAGATGATCATTTTCAGTGATCCTCATCCATGGAATTTTGTAGACATTTATGACCTTTTATGTTTGTTTGTTTTCTTGGAAAAACCTCCAAATGTATAATTTTGATGTGTGCAAATTAGGTTTTGTGTGACTAATAACAGCTGGAATGGGACTTTAAACCACAGAATTTCTAGTAGCTACTTTTTCAATTTACAAACACAGTCAGATCTAAAACAATTCCCATTTTCTCTCTTGAATATAAAAAGTTCAACACTCTATTACTTGTATTTAAGTGATCTATCTTTGCATTGCAAAGATATTAGTGTCATATATGTGCAAAATACCACAGATACATGCACTGACTTCCTATTATTCATGTGGGACTTCCTGATGGGAGCTTGTTCCACAGCTCTTCAGCAGCTGGTAAAACTCCTGGTCCAATATGATCAAATAAGTTCCAACAGATGTGATGATTATCACCCATCTCTGGGTTAGAGGACTTAGCTGACAGCGTCCCAGTGATTCCTGTCCATGTTCTACAAGTTTTCAGAGGTTAGATCGATGTAAACTTTCAGCGTCGTTCCTCAAATTAGCTGTACAGCTGGAGTTTCTTATTTTTACGAGGCTTTCCTCAGCTGGTGTTTGCTGAAACCTGCAACATGTCAGTCATCGACTGCTGATGTGCGAGTGTTTGTCAGATTTATCAAAAGACCGTTTTCACCCATAAACCACGTTCCCCAAAACACACACGCATGCCACTCTGACATGTGTCAGCGCCCGTATGTGAGTGTTACTGCATCTGCGTTGTTGCAAAGACACATCGACAGCCTCCAAACACACACACAACACACACAGCCTTCAGTTAAGAGACTCACAGAAAAGACTCCGACTCAGTGAGGAAAAAAAAAAAAACATACATACACACACTCTGCATGAATATAGAGCTAAAAGGCAGAACGATAACACTCGTATAGTGGAAGCACTTAGTCAAACACACACACATGCGGCTTTCAGGGGCACGGCAGCTTTTATTCATGACTGCAGCTCCATATCTCACGGTAACGTGATTTCACACTGAACTTTTCAACCCGTTCTTTCAGCAGAGGAAGAAAGACGGAGGAAGAGTACGAGCAGGAAAAAAATAACTAAACACATCAGTATTTTTGGCAGCTGGTGAGTGAGGTGATGCTTCGACGTGGATACCCACACCCACCTCCCCTCTGCGCCCCCCAACCACAACCTGAACTGTTTTTAGACTTACGCATCATATCAAAGTGCTAAACTGTAAGATTTTATGACTAAATATTCCTTTTACCCAAAAGCTACTCTCTGTCACTTTAGACAAACAACTGGATGCTGTTGGCAATTGTTGCAGAATTTCTACGCTTTACGAAAACACTTTTTTTCTTTTTTTTTTTTTAAATATTGACATGCACTTCGTTTAAATAAAAAGGTAACCCATATGACTTTAAAATGTTTTTATTCCCTTTTAAATAGCTTTAGCCTTGGAATGAAAAAACATTGAATTATGCACCATTGAATCAGGTTTAAGTACTTGACACCATGTGGTATGTTTTGTACAGAATTCCTCTACTCCCATCGGATTTAAATTGAATTTAAATAATACATTTTTGATGAGTTTAAATAAATCTCATTTAAACTGATGGGCTGAAAAGATGAAAATTCTACATTTTAATTACTGAATAAAATCAAAAGAAAACACTTAAGACATAAAACAACTTGGACTTTACGTGTTTTAGAAAGAAAACTACACAATGGGAAACTTATCCATTTTATCACAGCATTAATTAACCGCAGTTTTCATCCCACTCAACATCACATGCAGCAGTTCTTGAACAGGCTGGTCAAGGACATGCAAAGGAAGCTTATGTAAAATGTAAAATAATGTTTACAATAGTTCCTTCTCACACAAAAGACCCAAAAGTCGTTTGGTTTTGTTCAATGAATCTGGTGCTTAATAATTTAACTTCTAATTTGGAATCACAATCAAAGTCAACAAAGCTTAGCTGTTGCTGTCTTCCTTCTTTCTCTCCGACTTTTAGTTTACAAGATAATTAAATCTGACCTTGCTGCATTATTGTTGAAGCATTTCATTTCATCAGCTTCATTTTCAGGAAAGGCAGAAATGTCATTTTACTCCCATCATAACATAATTAATATCACTATTTCATAGAAAATGGTTTAAGACGTCTGAGCTTTTCCCATATTTATTACATACTTGAGTACCTATTGTTAACCTAAAACAACTAAACTGACACTTTTAAAAGCATGCAGGATCTTGAAAACGCTGTGCGTACTATGCTACCCAAGTGTTTCAAGCTTTCTAATTAACCCTCTATAGCCCGACAAGTCCAATTTTTTTTAAATTGAGGTCTTTATTTGGCCCTTTAACAAAATGTAACAAATTAATTAACATTGTTTACTTTGGTGGGGTGGGGGGTATCTACCATTTATTACCATGTGATATTTTAAATAGCCTCCGTGTTCATATCCAGTTGCTGGCGTGTGACGTGGGACCTTTGAGTGAATTGAGAGAAGCTACAGCTGCAGCCAGTGAGAGTGTGGGATGAGACAGGGCGAAATGCCATGCAACAAACATGACAGAGAGCTTGGTTAAGGAACTGCAGTCTGATTAGTAAAAGCTTCTCTCATCTGAAAGGCTTTTTCTCAGTTTTAACCAGTTGGGGTGGAGTTTTGTTTATATACGTTAAAGGAAATGTGTGAGGAAAACTGTTTCTGGTCAATGTGTGATTGGTTGTGAAATCAAGGTTAGATGGTAGGTCCTGGGAAAGTGATATCTGAGACCACCTCCTCTGTTCAGAGTCTTGACACCTCTCTCAAACCATCTGTTTTTTCTGTTCAAAATGTGTACACTGCTGTCCCCAAATGACTGTCCTTTATCTTTGAGTTGCAGATAGACTGCTGAATGCTCTCCTGTGTTGTGCCATGTATTTATGGAGTGATTGCTTGGTCTCTTCTATAGGAGGGTCTGAGCTCTCTTCACTGCACTGCATAGGCAACACCACTCAGCTTGTGGGTGTGTACTTTTGTTGTTTGGGTGAACCTGCTTCTGTCTGAGGGTGTTGATTGGTTTGAAATGTACCAGGATGCCATGTTTGGTGAAGATCCCTTAAAGTTTCTCAGACACCAGCCACATATACAATGACTTGCACTTGTTTTTTTTTGTCTTCTTTGCTCATGTTCTTTATCCCAGGATTTTTTAGCTGATTTGATGAATGTCCAGTTGGGATATCCACAGGTTTAAAGTGCTTTCTTGATTTGTCTTTTGATGACACTAATGTACACACCTGTACTTCAGGAGAATACGCCCCCAGCATTTACCTCTGTGGAAAGAGTGCGTACCACCAAGTTCCTGGGTGTACACGTCACAGAGGACCTCTCCTGGACCATTAGCACCACATCACTGGCCAAGAAAGTCAACCAGCACCTCTACTTCCTCCACAAACTGAGGAAAGTTAGAACCCTGTCCCACATCATGTTCACTTACAGAGGCACCATGAAGAGCATCCTGACCAGCGGCATCACTGTGTGGTACGGCGTCTGCTCCACGTCCTGCAGGAAGACCCTCCAATGCATCGTGAGAGCAGCTGGGAAACTCATTGGTACCATCCCTGCAAAACATCTGCGCCTCTTGCCTCACCTTTAAAGCTCTCTGGCTCGCAAGACACCCCATCCACCCATCACACAGCTTCTTCAGCCTGCTGCCATCAGGAAGGAGCCTGCGGGCCAGGAACAGCAGACAGAGGGACAGCTTCGTCCACCAGGCTGGCAGGATGCTGAACTGTCTCCCTGCTCTGCCCCCCTTCCACACACCCTGGACTCTGACGCCCCCAGTTGCCACTTCTTACACCCTCAGGTTGACACCTTCAGGAACAAGCACACAGCCACTTTAAAAACTTTAATCAGGCTATAAGCTAACTCAATCTTCTTTTTTTGCACTATAATCATAAACATATAGTGCACTGACTGTAATTTGCCATGTCTATTTATCATCATGTTTAATTTATTTAGTGAAAGTACTTGTTAAGTTTGTTTTGTTTATTGGCGTACTATTGTATTTCATTACACCAAGGTTTGAGAGAACTGTAATTTTAAGTCTCTGTACTTGACAATAAAGCTGACCTTGACTTTTGGACATTTTAATTTGAGAGAGGTATTAAGGAAGCCATCTTTGTTAAACTGTGTGAATGTTCCTTTGAAGCCTAGTAGAGAAAACTCCCCATTGACTGGTAAGCATTGGAGAAACCTTTTGGATTAGAGGTAAAATGTCTTCAAGAACCAAGAAACAGATATCCAGTTGCTTTTATTTAAGCTTTAATGATTCCCATGGCCTGGTTAACTGAGACGTTGAGCAGATCTGTCTGGAAGGAGACAACTAAGAAGATTCATAATTTATTGGAGAGATTAGTATACCTTCTGGCTTGGGATCCCCCATGAGGAACTGGACAGTTTCACTGGAGGAAGACCTGAACCTGTTGCCTCTGTTACCACACTTTGTATAAGCACAAGACATTAAAACTTTCTAATAGTTCAACTGATTTTCTTAAGAAAACAAATTAAGTAAAACATAGACTTTGGTCCATTTACTGAAAGAAATAAAAAAAAATAAGAAACGCACAGACAAGGATAATTTTTTTTTAATGAACCACATTACTGAGTGTTTTTTTAATCTGTAATTTGTGATATTCTCCCAGCATTGCACACCATCTGGCTCCAACCAAACTTTCTGGTTTCCAGTTAAAAGTGTGGGTGTGTTTGGGAAGAAATTATTATTTTTATAAATTAGATAAATTTATGTTTCTAATGCCACATGTGAGAGTCTAGTGTGTGTGTCTCTTTCGTTTCTTCTTTTTTCCTTTTTATTTATTTATTTTTTTGGTTGCCATTGAGTTTTGTTCTTCCACTGGGAAAAAAACGAAGAAACAACAGCTGGGAGAGAGCACAGAGGACACACACACACACGCATTCACATGAACTATCTTCTTCATGTTTACACATTTTTCCTTCTTATCAAACACACATACACACACACACACACACACACTCACAGTCACACTTCGCTCTCCTTTCACACACATATATTCACACATTTGTCATTTTCACATTTTTCTTTTTGCCCACACACACACACACACACACACAGATTTACTCTTCCATTTTTCTCAATCTCTCAACAAGAACGCACACTTACTCATTTACTCCACTTCTCACTTTCTTCACTCTCTCCCTTTGCCTCTGACACACACAAACACACTCGTTCGCAGTCTCTTGTCAGATGCCATGGTGTCCCAGGGGGAGGAGGGTTGTGGTTGCGTTGGAGATGCAAATGCCTCTCTCATATTTTCCCTGATAGTGGACACAAGTCAGCAGTGTGTATGAGTGGACATGTTATTTACCACCATTGTGTCAAGATGACTGGTGTTTCAGTGATACGCACCATGAGCCAGAAGTGTACTTATTAAAACATGCGCACAATCTTTAATTCAAACTAAAAATGAGAAAAGTGTTGTAAGGATGGGCACACTTAACATACTTTAGACTGTGCACACACATTCATTTAAAACTAATCAAGGCTGAAACAGAAAATGTAAAAAATTTGGGGATTTGTCCTTAAACGTGACAGAAAATAACTGTTAAAAGCCTAGAAAAGATTGAGAAATAAAGTCCTGTAATGAAATGCAAATGTCGAACAGTTTTTCGTGATTTTTATATTCATGTTTTTGCTAAAGTAAGAAGTCATGACACAGTTGAACTTGTATTTAAGACACTAAGACCTCTGGCACTACGATATTGTTAATAATTGATGCATCATTATTAATAGCTAACAAGGCCATCATGCTATCTTTCTCACATCTTGCTAACGATTTTCCCTTCGACATACAAATGCATCTTCACTGAATGCCACAATTTGCAGAACGACTCAAGCTCCTTATTCTAATTTTGTAGAAATCACAAGATGAAACAGAATTAATATAATTTAAGAGCCAAGTTGCAATGCAGTATCACACATTTTATTCAACAGAACCAGTTTTGGTTGGTGGGTTAAAAGCCCTAGTTGGCAACTTGTTAGCAGGCCACGTGCGAATGGACTCACAGAACCAAAGTTATTTCTGGTGAATTAATTTTATAAAGAGCAAAGTTTGTCAAAGCAAACTTTATTTTTACTCTTGCACGCACTGTATTTTGTATCAGCAGTTTATAAATTCACGTTTGAATCAATTACAACAAACTCATGTGTTTGACAAGTTAGTAGCATCCATTAGAGCTGGTCTGAGATCTGTTAAGAAACTTCAGTACATCACAATATGATGCAAAAGCTTCCTTGCAAAGCATGAATAGACACCTAAGCCTCATTTATGCTTCCTTTATGTACGTAAAATATATACGTCCATGTCAAACGTTGTCAGACATCACTTCCCACATACTCCCATGTGTCCTTTATGTTGCATACAATACATCCACAAGAAGGCAGACACAGTTTAAAGTTCACTTCTTACTTTTGATGTGAGTTTCAGACAACAGCAAACATGGTGATGGAGGAGGAGCTCATGACAATGTAGATTCTCAGAAAAAACATAAAAAGAGGCAGTTCTATGGGTGGCGGTGGTCTGAGCGGCCATCATATAGGCCGAATCCCAAATGGAACACTTGAGCACTCCTGCACTCACGGGCGCGCTCCCGCTAGGGGCTCGAGGGTTCAGT
>JBAGKP010000019.1:22059303-22077440 GCA_037177255.1 Melanotaenia maccullochi | reverse complement strand
ACTTTATATAAACCATAAATTAATGATTTATTTGTGAAAAGGAAGGATTTAAAAGCATGATACGTTACCTTTAAATCCAGTGGTGAAGTCTATGTGATTTGCTGGTTTACCCACTGCTGTAAGTGTGTGTGTGTTTGTGTGTGTGTGCATGCACGCATGCATTCGTTTGTGTCGTAGTAGATGGAAATGGCTTTCCCATTAGGGTTGAATGTTTGGTTTCTAGTTGCTGCTTTAGTTTAAATATAGATAGATAAGGAACAGCTTTATTATAAATTTATTTACTGATGTTTTTGTTCACCTCCAGGTCACTGGCTGGTCAGAAGTTAAAGAGTTTTAAAGAGTGTTTTACATTTTATGTTGCTCACAATACATTTATAATTGGAATACAAAACCAGTCTTTCATGATCTCACCTTTGTGTGGGTGTTTGCTTTATGTATTAATGAGGTTGGTGGTTCTTGTGTGTGTGTGTTGTTCGACAGGCGTGTTCGAGACTGGGAAGGAAAATCAGAGTATACCACTAGTTTAAACTAAGCAATACTATAGAAAAAGTAGTAATGGTAAAGAGTAATGGTAAAAACAGCAAGTGAAAGAAGGAAAAAAGGGAAATGATGGAAGGAAAACAAGTGATGAAGCCTGTAGGGAAAGAAGGAAGAGACAGATGAGATGATAGAGAGGTACAGTAAATACTACAGCATGATCTTTATTCTGAAAATTGCAAGTGACTGAAAACAGTTCACGTGTTGTTGCAGAAGATCTGCACTAAAGCGCAAGTTGTGGAGATAAACGGCAGATGTCTGGAAAAGTAAAAATTAAATTAAAAAAGTATTTGACTTTAAACAAGGTGACACAGTGCGCAAGGACGTTTAAATAAAAAGCCGTTTTTACTGTGTTCACTGAGATTTCTTTACGAGGGTGTGGGCTCAGCCCCCAATGTTCCCAGGTCTAGGAAACGCCCCTGCTCTATAAAGACCCCATGTCATTAAAGATGTACTGCTTAGCCCTGATTGTAAATGCAATCATTTCCAGGGACAAAGTTTTTGTCAATTCTGACAGCCATTTACCTTTCGCTGGTCTGTCCACCTCCTTCCAGATACATGTAGTGACTCTTATGTCCTGAGTCATTTACTTGGAGAAATGATGGCAGCAGGATGCATTGTGAGATGAGGGTTAGCCAGCAGATGCAATGTGATATTTTGAGCAATTATGCTTGGAGAACTTTGCTTGCATGTCATTTTGATGCATACAACCTGCAAAAACATCGTTCCAGATCATTTACACTGCTCACTGGCATCGGTTTTCCTCCTTCTGCAGGATAATGCCCCCACCACACTGCAAAATGTAGTCAGGGAGGATTTTTTAAACTGGTTTATATTCTATTAAAAACCAATAATGTGTTCAAACCTGCAAAGAAAATAATTGCATTTTAAACTCCATCTTTTTTCCAAGCTCATTTGTTTAACTGTCTTCATCTTGTGTCCCATGTCTCAGTAGTTTCTTCTTGTGTTTTCTCCAAATTTTCATTAGATTTTATTATTTATGTCTCCTCTTTGTTTTTCTCTCATCCTACAATTAGTTGACCTAAAAAAAAATTAAAACTGGAGATATTCAAGATGCAGCTCTTTAACTTCTAATATTAACAACTAGCTGCCAAAGTTTCTGCAGACACAAACTATTCCTAAAAAAAATGGGGTGGACGGGAGAATTAGGCTGAGTAAAGGGAGTAAAGCTGGTCTGAAGTCCATTTTTAATGAGGTGGTTTTTTAGGAGATAGAAGCCATTTGTTTTCAAAAAGCTTTTAGTTAAGCAAAGACACAAAGGAGTCCAAGAAAAGTGGGTCAACGAGGAGCGTCGGGGTAGCAGCCGGACACAGAATCACCATCTTATTCAACCTCCATCGACCTTCATGAGCCCACATTTGACACCAAAGGAGGAGCAGAAATGTCAGAGTCAACGCGAGGACGCTGTGCCCTCATTTGACAATTTGAATCAACAAACAATCCGGTTGTCCTGCTGCTTTCATGACTCCAGTGTTTACAGGCCTGCAGGCAGGTTGTCAGACGAAGACCAACACAGAGACGTTTTAGAATCCACAACCACAACTCGACTGATGATAAATGTGAAGCCATGCGCACTATGAACACATAGATTTTTTCTTCTCTAAACATGCCATTGTTACATGATTTTAAAGTGACAAATTGAGGAGAAAAGTGGCTCTGACAGCTTGTTGTGTTGCTGGATAATTGTTTGTTTTGACAAGATCACAAATTAACAGTTTTCTATGAAATAGTTATTTTTGGATGTCAGGAGAGAAGCTTGTTGTGTAGAGGTCATGTAGTAACTTTCTTGTGATCACAAGCAAGCAGAACAACTCACACATGGAAAAAAAAAAACAAAACAACAAAAAACAGACAGTTGATTTTGGTTTTAAAGGAGAGGGCATTTTTTTTTACAACCTCTGTCCTATTTTTTACATTTTTTGTCCATTTCCATCTGTTATGAGACTTAATTTATCTACAAGTTTGCCTGCATGCTGGTCAAAACTGCTCTCAAGAGGAGTTTTGACATGTTTAAAGTTTCAGTGAGCCGTATCTTTGGGAAATGCGATGAAATATTCATTTCTATATTTTTTTATCAGTGTAACTTTGTGCAAGTGCAAGCAGGAGAGTGGAATAGGGGTTAATTGCACATTCACAGATACTAAAATACTAAATGATACAAAAGTTTAGACTTTAAGCTATTTTTATGCATAAATATGGTCATAAGTCAAAAGTTCAGGAAAAAGAATGTAATATTTAGAGGTAGAGATTAATTTGTAGCTTTATCAATGCACAGAAAAAGGCCTAAAGCAAAATAGCATATTCATGTACCCCTCAGTGTCCTTCACATATTAGATGTATGTAGTGGTAAATTTTTTGTTTTGTTTTTTTTCTCTTTTGACAATGTGAGTGACGCCTTTTAGCTGTAACCATTAACTAAATGGTGGGTAGACCAAGTGGCCAAATTAGTGCCTCCAAATTTACACTCCAGCGCGCTCTGAGGTCCGAGGGCCAGTCCCAGCTAAGAGACTTAAAACTAGAGTGGACAGGGCTTCTCTGTAGTCAACCCCAGACTCTGGAAGGTTCTTCCCCTCCATGTGCAATCTGCCCCACAGTGGAGTGTTTAAGTCTCGCCTAAAGACCCATTTTTATTCTCTGGCTTTTAACACCACATGAGTTGTGTGGTCTTCTGTGTCTTTCATTTATTTTATCTTTTCACTTGATTTTATTGTTTAAATATCTTTTTTATTATTATTATTATTATTATTATTGTTGATGTGCAGCACTTTGGAGACGTGTCTTTGTTTTAAAATGTGTTTTATAAAAAAAATAGTGGATTGGATAATTAGCATGATTGTTTGTAACCTGCATAGATTTTAGAAATCCCAGAGCAAAATAATTTTATGTCATTTAGATGTCAGTTACTTAAAACTGTGCTTGAGAAAATGTATTCTCAACAGAAAGCTGACATTATTCACTGGAGGCATTACTTCATGCATATGAGAGATGGTTAGGCCCTGGCTCTTAGTCCAAACCTTAGTTAAGTCAAAACTCACTGACGGCTGTAAGTTACTGTGGTTCCATTAACCACTTTCAGGTTATATCAGATTTTATTTTCCATGATGTTCCTCAGCGTTATGGGGGTTGATTCATTACATCAAATTTCCTAAACGCTGTATTTTAGGATTTTGATGACGATGCAAGTGTATTTCTGAACACGATCCAGTCTGTTTCTATGCGACTGACTTACTTCAGGAGCTTTCAGTTCATCTCTGTGGCGAACAGAATGGGTTGTTGTGTACCATGAGCCATCTGAGTGGTGACCACTGAATTTGCTTGTTAAAAGAACTTTTCAAACCCTCAATCAATTTCTAATTTTCGTTGGATCCTAAAGGTAAAACTGAAGTGTTGGAAAAATGAAGGTATAATGACATCAAACAGCAAGGAAACAGAGAAAGGCATTGAAAAGCAGGACAAAACCACATATATGTTTTAATTATTGATCAGCCTTTTTTTTTTTCTCTCCCCAAATGTTTTCTTGAAGGTCTGTGTAAAGTTAGGCATTAAATGTTAGACCACATACAGTATCTATCTTCGCTTTTGTTTGCACCAATTAAACTACTGAAAATCTTTGATAATCTTTAAGCTACTGATACCATCCCTATATGAGATGAGATGTTGTATCCAGTAGCAGAATGTGCTCTAATCACGCTGCTCTGCACTAATACATATGCATGTGGATGGGACTTGGAAAGTCGTGGTGTAAGCCCAAAAATAAGGCTCCCCTCAAAGTCCCTGTATAATTCTAAGCCATGAGTATTAGAATGTAACCTGAAAAAAAGTGTAATTTTCACTCTCTGAAGTAGAAAAGTAATGAATTGCAAAGATGAAAGGAATGTAAACAAGTGACAGGAGAGAGGAAACCCCTGTGTAGGATTTTGTCAAGCAAGAGCTCTGTCATACGAAAGTTTGCAGATTAAACTTAGAACCCTCCGGCTCAAACGTATTGATTTTTATCACATCAGCATCATCATGTAAGTCTTCAGCAGCATAACTTAATAGGGAAAGGGCCAATAAATGTAATAAAAGAAAATATTAAAAAGAAAATACATGTTTTACCAAGAGATTGCGTTGTCTTTTTCCCAAAAGTAATAAAAGTGTCATTAGTTTAATGCTTTAGCAGAGTCCTGGTGGTCCATCTAATTTCCCAATTCAGTGATTAAATACACATTTTATGGCTGATATTGATTTTATCCTGATGTTTCATGTATCACTCCTCAGATCCAGCTTCTTGTCCACATGTGATTACTTATGCTGCCAGAAATATAATAACAGAGATGCAGAACTCAAGGTTTTAAAAGGCACAATCTACACAGTCTACAGGAAAGAACTTGAAGATGGTGGAGATGTGCCCACCAGTTTTGGAGTGTAATACCTGGTAGGGCTACGTAAGCCTTGTAAAGAGCTGCTGAATAGGTATTAGATTTTTTTCTATAATAGGTGGGCATAGGTGACCACACAAACCATCAAGTGGGCTGCAGACCTACTTGATGGTTTGTCTTTAAATGTAAAACCTTGACCACTTTTTTCCTCAAGTGTGTTGCAACAAAAGAAACTCACCAAGTGTAGAAAGCACTCAGTCTAGTTTCAAGGTAAATTGGCTTTATCTCACCTTTTCTTTTCTTTTTTTTTTAATTATTTATTTGTAAATCTCAAAGTGTGTCATATGTTAAGAGAAGCATCTTGTATGAAATTAAATGTTTTTGAGAATTCTCATTTTCAAGGTTTTCAGGTCTTACAAGATGTTAATTCCTAAACTGAGCCAAATTAAAAGACTGCTATTGTGTGAAAACGAAGGTAATTGTGCTTTGGTGTGAACATCAGTCTCTAGTAATGGATCTGGGCTATGAAGTGGTTGCAATTAAAACATATGAGTGCAAAAACTGCCAAAGGAAATTGTGCTTCAAATATCCAAAAAGAGAATTTATTTGATGTTGGAAAACAGTTACAGAACCTGCAAGCAGCTATGTGGCAAAAATGCACACATTGTAGAAATTAGAGTTTTACTATATGTTCATGAGAGGCCATTCAGAAATCAGAAAAAGCTTTTTGGCTACGCTGTTTGCACGAGCAGGGACTTTTTTCTTGGTGCATGAAACTGGCTGTACACATACAACAGCAGATATACAGTAACCTAAAGAGTAAAACAAGAGAACAATAATAGAAGGATAATATACAAATATAAAGGGTCTAGAAGAAGTGCGCAAATGAAACAATGAGTGTAACAAGTAGAATACAGACACATAAGGTTGGCAAAATCAGTGTCTCCATTTTCATAGATGTACATAAAAAGTTATTATTTTACTTGCCCTTTCTTTCATCATGGAGAACTACAGTACAGGACCTTGATCCTCATTTATCAACCTTTCATAAAATTTTTTAATTTTTTTTCTGAATAAAGTTTCAAGAATTCTTTTGATCAGACAAAGAGTTTTTTTAAGAAGTTGTAATTTTACCTTGAAATGTATCGACTGAAACTTCAGTCTTTTGCATAAAATGACATCTGACGTGTGTCATGACGTGTCTTTATCAGCTGATGGTATCCCGGAGGCGTGACCAGCCTGGCAACCTGACAGATTTTTACCCAGCTGGTAATGCCTCTAGCCCTCTGATGGAGAGAATCCTGTGTGGGGGATAGCATGAATGCCCCCTCGCCTCCTGATTTCCATGGCCTCCTTGTTCCAGCATTTGAATTTGTTGCTCTCTGATCCAATGATTTTTGCGTTGTCCCAGTCCATGATGTTTTTTTTTCTTTTGCAGTGGTCTGATATGGTTGATTTTAGGTTCACCTGTTCTGCTTTTTTTTTGTGTGATCTTGTTGTCATGTTGTTTTCTTATCACACTGTTTTTTGTTTGTTTTTTAAATCTTCTCCCTGTCCCATATTTACATTTTTTCTTTAGTTTTTTTTTGTGTATTTGTTTTTTTTTCTCTCACATTTTGCATGGGATTTCATATATTACATTGCATTTTGGGTCCGAGTCGATCTTGTCATTTGGCTGGCAGTTTTATGTGTGGTGTTGCTCTTGCATTGCATTGCATCATTTTTCTGATTAAAATAAAAAAAAATTAAAAATTAAAACAAGTCCAAAAAACAGATGCAGGCCAGTCACATTCATTATTGTGAGCTGTTGATCCCACTTATCCAAAGCAACATACTCATGATGTTCTTGGCCGTTTACATTTAGAAACACTCAATTGATCATATGTAGTAACAGCACTTCTGTGTGGAATTCACATGGAAATCGCTTCTGTTCCCCTCAGTGATGAAGAGGAAAAGAAAAATTAATTACTGCTGAGTTTAAAGCCAGCTAAACATCTCTGTTAAGCTCACGCAGTTTTAATTCATTTAGAATTTATTTTTGTAGTGCATTTAAAGCCCATCTATGTAGCTTTCAGACCATGAAACCCCACACAGCACAATGCCTGATTCAGCAAAGAAAGCCAATTTACCGTTGATGGGGGGCGTGTCACTAAGAAATTCTACAAAAGTATCAGTGTACATCTTTGACTTATGATGACACAGGTTGTGTTTTAATTAAATAAAAAATGTGAAGCACACTTACAGAAGAGCAAAATCTGGAAATAAATATTAACTTCAATCTTCTCAAATAATGTAGTAGTTTTAAAAAAAGTTTTAAGTAACAAAATTTTGTTAATAAATTCTGCATTCAGTAACTGATTTGGGATCAAGGAGAGATCTCTATCAGATCTAAAAAAAATAAAAAAAATAGGACAGAGACATACAAAAACACTGTGACTCACATAACAAAAAAACAGAAAAACATTGAACATTCAGAGAAAGAGAAGCCGCAGCGTTGCGACGACCAAACCACTTTTATAGAAGTGCACCAGACAGACTCACAGACAGCTGAGCAGAACTGGGTTGGCAGGTTAAAGATCACCAGTTGGTGGCGAAAGTACTAAATCAATATGTTGATCGCCCACTTCAGCTCCTGAAAGATTGTGGTGCCCAGGAAACTGAATAATCTCACAGCTTTCACAGTGCTAGGATGGTGACTGGGGTAGCACAGGGATGCTCCTCTTCAGGCCCACTGACCTCTCTACTGTTTTAAGCAGTTTTATTCAATGTGTACCTTTTGAGCACTAAAATATGTACAGTAGTTTGTTATTTGCTATGCTTTACCAGCTCACATAGATAAAGAGGAAAATCTATGAAAAGAAAAAAAGAAAAGGAAAGAAAAAGTCTCTTTCTCCATCTAGCTAATGTTAATCTTTTTAAAATAATTTTCAAAGACTGGAGTCTGTATTTGTGGGTGTGTGATATGTAAATCAGGAGGTTCATGAACACAGAAGATGTTCTGTATTATTGGATCAGTGTCATGAGGTGGTGCATTTTGGTTTTTCTCTTCTATTTTGTTTGTTTTTGGTTTTTCCTTATGGCATGTTTTGTTGGTTTTACTTTGTGTTTATTTTAATTCAGTTGCATGTCTTTTTTGAAGTGAGGTTGTGTTCAGTGTCATTTACTTTTTTCCTGTTCCACCCATGACCATGATTAGAGAGTATTAACTTCAGATATTGAGATATTGAGTGATGGCTGAGATAGCCAATAACTTTTTAAGGCCCATTTATGCTTGATCCAGAAGACAGATACGCAGACAGATGGACAGTGTTGTCTTCTGCAACGGTTACATGTGTAATCTGGTCCATTTTCAGGGAGTTTAGCTATCTGCCGCTTGACGCAGAAGACGGGGCAATACCACTAAAAATCGTGGGGGCAGTTCTGAGCAGAATAGCTGACATGCGACCAGTGAAAGAAAGAAGCAAAAGAAGAAGAAGAGAATCATGAAGTGAGCAAAAATTCAGAAAAAAATGCAAGCTTTTAAAGAAAGGATATGCGAGTGTTTAGGGCATGTTGGGCAGTTGGAAACAAATTTATAGCGATACATTACCACTACAACAGTGTCTGAAGCTGACGTTGACTCTGAACTTTGCACTGCCCGCTAATGGAGGAACTGACTTAACAAATATGGCAACACTAAAGACATATGGAAGTATGAGGGTGACGATGTATGACAACGTTTGAAACAGACATCGCTATTTACATACGTAGCATAAATAAGCCATAAGAGATTTAGGGCGATACAGAAATGACAGAAGGCACCAAAAGTCCACAGCGCCTGGAACACATCACACAAGACTCAGTGCTGGTTCTGGAAGCTAAGCTGTCACCAAGAACAAAGCAATATTTATTAAGGCCTATCTGTATTAAAATCAGCAGAGGAAGGTGAGTAACACAGCAGTTTGGACCGGCTGAGATTTCTGTACATTTATCTGTCCAGTTAAAGGAGACAAACTACCTTTTAACAACCTGGCCCAGAGGACCAGCATTTCCTCCAGTCCAGCCTTACCAGATAAGACGGTTTACATTTATTTGTCCAAGTTTCTAAACAATTTACAGCCAGTGGTTGTAAATTGTGAGATGATGTATCCCCAGACTCCTGAGGAAAGTTTGCTTAATCCATATCAGCATTTGTGGCCAATAAAACAAAGCACCAGTGATATGTGGAATCAGGGCTTCATCACAAAGAACTAAGTGTGGAGATGTAGGGCACTGACATGCTGACACATCAAAATTTAATCTGAGCTCTACACAGATCCAGTTTAAGGAAATGTCCTCTATAGTGTATAAACATAATGCATGAATATGATTAAAGTAATAAAAAGAAATTAAAAAAATAGCAGCACTGTGCACTATAAGGTCTGTTATATACTTGCAGTACACACAAGCGTACACGTCAATGTTCTGCTACGTTTGTGTATATACTTTCTGCAAAGGGCGGAAGCACAGCACAGCAAAAATACTCAGTACTGGAGGTCACAGGCGACACATTACCTCAAGTCAACTCGATGGGCCTACGTGCCAAACAAATGCTACACGTGGCAGCCATGAAACGTAAGCAGACATGTCGCTAACAGCAAGTATATTCTAGCCCTATGAAGATGGGGAGGCTTTAAAGAGATTTAATTAATTTTCTGTATTACTTGTATTTTATTACAGTAAAGAAACTGTCTAGAGGAAAGAGACGGAGCATTTGTCAGTTTAAGCTAAAGATCAGTGCTGTTACTAAATGCTGGAAGATAAAGGGTGAGTACGGATTTTAAATTCCTTGGATATTATAATGCAGCCCTCTCAGAAGTCCAGATGGCAAGCGTTGAATGTGAAATTACTCGTTACTACTAAAAGTGACTTGCAACTTGACTTGGACTTGCCTCTCAGACTTGAGATTTGATCTGGATTTGAAAAAAAAACGTGAACATCTCTGACTCTACCCATCTTTACTTGCCTCTTTAAGGTGTTCTTTTTATTGCCAATAATAAATACCAATCAGATAAAAAAAAAAAGAAATAGATCAGTTATAGAAAAGAAAAGAAAAGGTTTAGACACACACTCATTCAAAATTAATGGGTAGATGTGTCCCACCTCTTCTAAGTGAATACCTAAAGCAGTTGCAACCCAGCATGGAAGAGGAAGGGAGGTAGGCGCCTCTGTTCACGCTGCTGTGTGGCCATGAACAGAGGCACGGATCATGGTCACACAAGAAAAGCCACTGAGCTCAAGAACTATAAAGGCCAGGGTCTACTATACCAAACAGGACCACTGGTGCAGGTTGTGCAAATAGGCTTTTGAGAGATCCCAGCACATAGCAGGATATAAGATGCAGGCAGATGCAGCATACATGGAGCACCCACCATAACCAGGTGGCTAGAATAGCATACTGGAACATCTGTGCCAACATCAGACCTGAAGCTCAAGGGTCAAGATAACACAGCAAAAATCCTGTGGGACTTCCAGATTAGTGGTGATGTAGCTATTCCAAACACCTGCAACTCAAGAAGGACCACAGGAAGCTGAAATAACACCAAGGTCTGCAGGTGGAAGTTGATAAGATATGGAGCGTGAAAAATGTTACTGTATGTATGAGACTATTTTTTTTTATCTGGCCTCAGACTTCCTCAAGTTTAGATTCATGGAAACCACAGATAGCTGACAAGTGCTGGATTGTCTCATTTTTCTTAGAAACAATAAAAAATAAATAAAACTATAACAGCTCTTGAAAACATGATAAAATCACATGAAATACCTACACAAAATTTTCTATGACAAGCTTACCCTGAGGATCAGTTTCGTCTTAACACTGTGTCAAGCACAGTTGCTGCATCTACAGACTGTGGTCTTAACATTGTTGGAGAAAGTTTTGAGGAATTTTGTCACTGTTTATTTTTCTCAAGATAGTGTTTACTTCTTTTGCTGCAGCAGTAGCGTCCATGATGTGAATTTTTAGACCAAGACATAAAAAATAAGCATTGAAACAATCTACAAGCAGGAAGAACTCCTTCTTTCTGAATGCATGACAAATTGATTCAGAAATTCATTTTTTGGTTAAAGTGAGCTCTCATCAAAAAAAAATCTTAACTGTTGAATGTCCACAAACACCTGAAGGAGCAAAATGAAATTAAAAAACACAATAAATATTTTCTTCTGCATCTCAGTTTTCTCTAAATTTCTGTTTCTTTTGAGACGTAGTGGAGCTTCACTAACAAACTCCTGGAACAAAGACGGCGTTCAGATCAACGAGGCCTCTGGGAAATCTGTGATGTGACGACAGCAGATAGGTCACGCAAAATTCACATAAAACACACACACACGGATACAAATACATATTGTATGCATCATACTGTACGTTCTTTGTTAACTGTCATAATTTCTAAAACCACAAACTCTCACTATAAATATCCTCTGGGCCATTTTAACTACAGCTCTGAGCAGCAAACAGTTTGATGTTGAACAGATGTTTAGTCATCTGCCTGCACTAATAAAACATCAACAAAAGGGGAAAAAAATGAACCAATCAGTCCTTTCTGCCTTTTTTTTTCTTTTCGTTTTTACACTTTTCTTCAAATGAAATGATAAAAACATGCCTATTCTCACTACAGGTGTTGATTCAAAGCTTAGAATGTAGGATATCATTTCTTCTTTGAAGACCAAAACTGATCGTTATTGTCTCGATCTGGAAACACTTTCTCATGAGCCATTATTTGTAAAGCAGTTGTCAAGGGTTTATAACTGATAAACATTTTAATTAAAGCTTTAATGAGAGTTTTTGGATTGCCAGATTGTGGAAAATCCTCCTTATCTTTTCAACATTTTACTCCATTATGGAGACCACTTGCTAAAATGTGCAAGGTCTTCCCTAAAATGTGCATTATCTGGATGGGAGCATATGTTACTCTCAAACCTGTGTTTACCTTTAACTTGCACCAATGCATTCACATTATATCAGGGATCCAAGCTTTTTAACTGAGTGCTGATAACAAGCCGGATGGTCCCTCTCCTCTATAGATCTGAGGATGTATCATCCATGACTTCCAAAAAGATTTACACATTTCTCTCTGTTTGACCACATAACAGCTTTCCAGTTTGCCTCAGTCTAACTTAAAATGTGCTTTGGCCCAGATAAGACTGTGGCATTTCTGATTCCTGTTCACATATGGTTTTATTATTTGCATGATAGAGCTTTAACCTGCATCTGTGGGTGGTAGGATGAACTGTGATAACAGACAATGATTTCTGGAAGTGCCCCTGAGACCAGGACATAGTCATGTCTGTTTGCAGTGCTGCCTGTGTCTGCTGACACATAAATGTCTCCATATTGTATATTGATATTGTATATTGTAAATGACTGGGTATTCAAAGTTTGCAGCTTTAGTTTAAGGAACATTATTTTGAATAACTCCACCAGGATACACCAGCATTTTTTAGAATAGCTCATCCTTGCTTCTGAGTAACTCAGCTTATCTAAGGTGAACTTTTTATGCCTGAAGTACTGCTGGTTAATCAAACTGAGTGTAACTTGTTCCTCCAGCTGTTTCTTTTTACCAATATATTTTTTTTCTGTTCCAACTTTGTTTGAGTTGCTCAAATTTTAGTTGTGATCTCTGCATATGTGTGAAGTCAATTATTGTATGTGAAAAAATTGTGGCATTGAATGTTTCACTTTCAACTTTTATAGCATTTTCTATGCTCTGTTGCTAATACAGTTTTGGATTATGAGATTTACAAGTCATTGCCCTTAGTTGACATTTACATGCACCTGTGGATATTTATTTAAAAGATGTTTTCTAGTTTATGCATGGGTAGGGATGGGACATCAGTAAGTCATCCGATACACTACCACTGACTGAATAAAGAATAGATAGATTGTAAATTGCCGTATCAGATCAATATATATTTGGACACTGACACAAATTTAGTTATTTTAGCTGTTTGCCAAAATATACTCAAGGTCCAGTTGTCTAATCAATATGGGCTTTAAGTTTAGGCTTTCAGATATAATTTGAGGGTATTCACATCCAAATTGGAGGAATGGTTTAGGAATGTAGCTGCCTTTTTATCAAGGGACCAAAAGTAATTGGACAGTTAACTATAAAGGTTTTGCGTGGGCTTTGTGGATATTCCCTCATGCGTCCATCATTAATCAAGCAGGCAAAAGGTCTGTCCGGGTTTCTTGTCCACATACAGTCAAAGGAGTTCTCAATGAATGTGAACAGACCATCCTTTGACTGAAACAAAAAAAGCAGAAATCCATAATAAGAGAGTGCACTGGTTAGCTTAGTAAGCTTTTTGAGTTCCCAGAAACATCTAGACATTCATTGAAGAGAAGAGAGGCGGATGCAGGATCCTTTCTTTTGACAAACCCTTTAACAACATCCAGCCAAGTGAGGATCACTCTCTGTAAAGTAGTCTCAGTGTCTAAATCTACCATAAAGACAAAACTTCCTAAAGGCAAATACAAAAGGTTCACCACAAGGTGCAAACCATTAATCACCCTCAAAAATAGAAAGTCCAGCTGCTCTGCAGTTAATAGAAAGATATATTGTACAAATATGGCAATATTTTATAAGTATTTATATAAAATTGCTAAAAAATAAATAAAAAGCCAAATAGCTTAAAGATAAGAAAAAGCATCACTGTATATGTGTGAAGCAAATTATTGTATGTGAAAAAATTGTATATATTGTAAAACTAACATTCTCCACTATGTTTTTCCAACATAACTATTTCACATTCTGTCATGAAGTCCAGTCAATGAATAATGAACACCACCTCCTCCAAATTAAAGACAGTAACTCAGAGTTTCCACCTATGATTACATAACATTATATACTATATATTAACTATCTGTAATTTGATCAATGTGTTTTCTTTCCTGGAAAGAGATGTGTCTATTGAAATAATGCCAACAATAAACTAAAGAATCAAGAGGATTTAAAAAAATAAAGGTTTTAGAAGGATTCTTTAAAAAAAAAAAAAAAAGATTAATCGTATTAATAATTTATAAAAACACAAAAAGTTTTAGCTCTTTATAAAGCTATAAATTACAGAACATAGAATTTTAAATATGTATGGATGAGCGAGGAGGTTCAGCACATTTGTGAGCATTATTTAAACACCATCTGCAGCAGTAAAACAAATTAGGAACTGTAATAGAACCATTTATATCCACTCCCACTGATCCGGGAGGATTAAGCTATCAGCATGCAAGTTTTCTGGAAAGAAAAAAACAAAAAAGCCACGCACACTATTTAGATCAGTTAGTATTTACTTTTTTGCAGTTTGCTTTATAAGCCACCAAGGTTTTCCTGATCTTACCAAATGTTCCTGCAACGTCTAAAGTTCTGATGTGATTCAGTTTTTTCTTTTGATGTCACTCATATAGTAGCTACAGCTTTAAGACAGCTTGTGGGAAACTCAGTACAGTTCACTTATTGCTCTTAACAAAGGCAGTTTGGACTGCAGTGTTGATAAAATTCTTGTTAATAAAACATGCTTTATACTCAGTAGAAAGATTTCAGAATTGACAGTAATACCAGGAATTAAACAGAAATCACTTTCTCCAAAAAAAATAAGCTTAAACTGAGCCTGAAATGTGAACACAACCTCATGAACAACAGGAATGAATTGGTGTTACACAGCAGACTTTTGGCAAAAATAACCCGGTCTGTGAAATTAGCCGTGGCGTCCTCGGGGAGAGATTCATTAAGCGAGTGTTTGTAGATAAAACTGTTTTGGCGAAACATTAGTCCTGTTGTACTTTCAACAGTGCCCTATATTTACTCTCATGTTGGAGGTTGCCAGGTGTGGAGGGGTTTTTATCCCTGTTGGTCAGATGTTCACATTATCTCTCATTAGTCAAACTCAGTGTTCATTAATATTTTCATTTGTTGAAGAGCTGTTGTTTCCATCTTCATATACTGCTCATGCTTCATGCCCCTAAATGAATTATTGGCCTACAAAACTACAGAGCTTTAATTGTTTTTCTTTTTCTTTTTCTTTCATTTTTTTTTTTTTTTACCCCAAACATTCACCAGATTGTTTTCTTTTTTCAGCCATTCGTCCTTATGTCTCTGTGTCCCCTGACTTCAGTTATTGTTTTTGCCATTGTTTACTACAAGCATCTAGAGGGTGCCCTGACTTCAATGGAAAGGGTAATCATTAAAATCATGTTTCCACTTATGGGAATTTCTGCAATTGCTCTTTGAAAAGGTTATATTTTATTAAATCTGAAATTTGCCCTGTTTACATTTTAAAAATGTGGATGTTTACCGGGGATTTGAAGAAGACATCACAATGTGATAGTAAGTTGGAAAAGCATGTAAGCAAATGAAAAAACGAACCTCTCGCTTAGCTCGTGTTGCACCTCCATTTCTGTTCTGATTTTGTAGAACCAGGTGTGCAGAGCCAAGCTAAGACCATTTCCATATCTTAAAAATATGCATTGTTTAGGGTTAGGGTTCATCATAAAATGCCTCATTCTGGCCTTACCAGCTCTCTAGTTGATAAAAATATTATTAAGAACACAATGAAAGGTAGAAAAATAATCGAATTCATAACATTTTAGAAAATTAAACATGCCAAATTTTTTTTCATTAAAAGGGTAGTGCACCCAGAAGTGTGTTTTTTTACCTGTAAACAACACTGTATTACCTAATTGTGATGAAAACTACATATACTGTTGATAAGATTGAATTAAAAAAAAAAAACTCATAATGCCCTCTACAGGGAAAAACCAGGTTAAGTTTTTTGTGACATAGAGAGGTTATCTATGTCATGAGAAACTTTTAAAAACCCCGCAACCCCTCTCTCCAGATGCAGATCCTTGCTTACAGGCAAAGAAAACCACACCCACCAATGCATATGGTGTAGATTTATTAGTTTCAGATTTCTATTGTTTCACAGAGTTTATGATGAAATATTCCTGCAATGAGACGGATTTGTGCGTTTGAGGGGTGTAAAAGTAACACCAGACTTTACCTGCTGATCCTCATCTGGCGACAGACAGTAGCTCAAATTGTAGCAGCGGCAACGTCCAGCAGCACTTCCTGCAGCTGCCACAACCTGCCGCGAGTCTCCACAGCTTTCTAGAGCAGCTGGAGCCGCTGACAGGCCAGCGTAACAGCGCTAACTGATACGGTTCATCGCTGCCTTGTTCATGCGTAGCCGAGGAGATTCTGGAGGGGAAAAGGCTAATTAATTCTTGCTCAATCAATGATTCTATAAATCAAGTTATTGCTTTAACTTGATGTTTTAAAAGTAACTTTCTCTCATGTCCAAAACCTTTTCCCTCTAGGTGATGACGTAAGTTTGTGTAAATTAAATTCAAAGAATGTCCAAAACAACCACTATTTTTCCATTTGATTTAATTGGAAAGTTTTCCAAAACTTGTGACAGGTAGTGTACTTACAGTTATGTTGGTTTTTTTGTTTGTTTTGTTTTGTTTTGTTGTTTTTTTTTTTTTTTTGTTTGTTTGTTTGTTTTCCAAAATAACATTTTGCCTCTCAAAATGAACATAAATTAAGCAGTTTAGCTTCCTGTCAAAGGATCAGTCATGGACAAAAACTTGACTACCCTCTCCTTTCCCCTATACACAGGTAATAGTCTGACAAAGTATGCGCTGCTACTTTGTTAGCATTGCTGACTTGGTGTCTGAAATGTTTTTCAAATGCAGCTAACAGTGTGCTGAAAGACTTGGATTTACCAACAAAATTATACAGTTTTACACCCCTATAAAGGCTAATTTCCATCTTGCATCTTGTCTCTTCTCTGAGCTCTCTCTGGCCAGTAAAAATCAGTCCAATGTTGGTCCTCTTCTTATCTCTTACTCTGTCCCTTTCACTCTTTATTTACTTTATATCTTCTGATAATGTTCTCCTGGGTTTCTTTGCTGAATTCAAAACAGACACCGTGTTGATATTCAGTTGCTGGCATGACATTGTACAATAAAGCAATTTACAGCTTTCACGTGATGCTCTCGGCTGGAACACAAATTTATGAAGTGTGTTTACTCAGCCCCGGGACGTGGCAAGGCGATGGCGGCCCTAGAAATGTGCTTTAAGAATATCAATGTGCCATCAAAACGAGTCAGAAACAGAGATTTAAGGTTGGCTACTTCTGTGCTACTTTAATATATCAATGTATATTCTTTAAACAAAAATATTGGTGCTTAGGAAGTTCGTTGGTGGTTTTTCATGACATAACATACAATTTACTTTCTTTTCCCCATTGTAGGTATTACTTCAGAACTAATACTGTCCGTTGCTTTTATTAGTAGTACTACCTCAGCTGTGGTTTTTAGTGTATTATCATAATATGATACTTAAACACAGAACACTGTGACGTGTGTGGTGTGACAATAATCAACTTTCTGTTTAGTTGGAGAGTCAGGCATACAATTTGCAATATGAATTGTGGATAGTTCTTTGCACAGATTGCATACTGTGAGCTACACTGATGAAAATATGAAGTTTACTGGCCATGGGTTTTGCTTTACAATCAGCTCTGTAGCCCTGTTGTTTTGTTCACTCCCAGCACATATTCAACCCCCTTTAAAATAAAAGCAAACCTATTCAGTGCAACAACCACTCTGTGCTCCTCGATATCCCTCACTTGTAAGTCATTTTAGCTAAAAGCACCTGTTGAATCAGTATAATGTAACAAACACTCACACAGCATCTAATTTGTGTCGCTGCAGCAAATGGCATTTCGATTCACTGCTATCTCCAACTTTTGTTAGAGTTGTTTTTACAGCAAATATCCTACTTTCATTAAATACTTCTAAATATTTTAAGACATAAAATATTTCAAATTTGTTCTAAATAGTTTTCTAAATAATCTTTCACTGGGAATGTATATATACTACATTCTCTGTCTGGGCTTCTTGTCATCTTTTTGGTGTTTTACATTTCAGCTGGTGGTAAAACAAACTGACACAATCAGGCCTTGTAAAGGGAAGCAGAGCAGGCGTAACATTTCTCTGACCCTGAAGGTGAGAAGGTTTTGTTTTATACCTGAGCACTAACAGCCATTTTCAACAAAACCTCACGAGGAGCTGAAGTATCCTCCAATCCATCCTCTCTAAAGAAAAGACTATTCATTCATTTGTGAAGAGGTTGAATTAAATCCTTTATATGTTGATGTTAAATGGTTTTATTAAGTTCCGGCACAGAAAATGGAATATAT
>JBAGKP010000019.1:22048225-22059218 GCA_037177255.1 Melanotaenia maccullochi | reverse complement strand
TTTGTGTATATATATCAGCATACTCTCAGAAATAATTAGACTCAAGCCAAGAGCTTAGATGAAGAACTCAGGTTCATATTTCAAGTTCCTATTTGCATTTTTACAGCTTGCATCTAGTGGAAGTATAGAAAAGCTTTAGGAGATGAGTGTGGTGACTATGTAAAGAATTAGTTCACTGCAGTACACAGCTGCACAAAGTATTGGTGTCTTTTTATTTGACATACTGCTTTTGCTTTTGACAATCAAGAGCTGGCATCTGAAGGGAAAACTTGAAAAAGCTCTCGCTTATGCAGACTCAATAGCTCAATCAGCAAAGCAGGCAGGTTTAGAGGTGATGAGGTCAAGTCACATCTCTGCTTCTACAAAGCCGTTTGAAAGCCAACAACAGTGTAAAGACTGAAAGCTGCTGGTGAAGCAGCTACAGAAATGTGAAAACTGACTCCGTCATGATAGTTGCAGGTTTGAGTCTGACTTACAGCTCCACTGAAACAGGAGCTGTTAATCCAAAGCTTTAGGGCGGTACTGTTGTTTCCTGCTCAATTACAAAAAAGTCCTTCATAGAGAAGCTAAAATAAGCTAAAATGAATCACCAAACTCTGCTTCTGCCATGATGATATTCCCACTAGCTACAAAATCCCACTCCCAATTCAAAAAGAAAAAAAAAAAGAGTCCCAAAAATGTAACAGCTTTCGCCACAGGAGAACTGAAAGCAAAGCAACTTCCCACTGAGACAACCAGAAAAAGAATGAAAAGCTCCCCACAAAAAACAAACTGATATTCCTACTTAAGACCCAAACACAAGATTTCTTCTACGCCATTTAAAGCTCTTAATCACCAAGCTTCATTCTATCTTATAGTTCCATATTTTCCCAGCCGAGCTCTCAGGCTGCAGGTTTTCTTGTTGTTAGTAGACTTTCTTAAAGTAGAATATGAGGTAGAGCCTTCAGTTATCAGGCCCCTCTCTTGTGGACTTAACTCACAGTTTAGATTTTTAAAACAGAGACCTTCTCAAACTTTAATTCATCCATCTTTTTATTCTATTCCTGCTTGATGCATTTGCAGCGGGGCTGGAGTCTATCCCTGCAGCTACACCAAGCAAAAGGCAGCGTTCACCCTGGACAGATAGCCGGTCCATCACAGGGCCAACCAGCAGATTGCATTGAATCTTCTTTTAAATTTAATCTCCCCCATCCTTAGCATGCACAGGGTGGGGGACAACAGTGGAGCCAGTGGAACCAGGAACCATGTAGTCTGCAAGCTTTTCACGGTCAGCTTGTTTGAAATAAATAAATAAATAAATTAGATTACTAAAAATATATTTTAATATTAATGGATGACTATTGAGGCATTATGGTGATTTGGTGAGATAGGTGCAGTGCATGCGGATACGTTTTAACCATATTCATGTTTTATGCTTATGTCAAGTGTGTTCCAGTGTTATTTTCTTGTTTGTTTTCTTTGTATTCTGTATGATGCATGTTGTGTTCATTACATGTGGACCCTAGGGAGAGTAGCTGCTGCATTAGCTCCAGCTAATGGGAATCAGAATAAAGGAATAAAAGGAAAGACAGTCGTCTGCTTCGACTGGTCGTGGATGGAGAGGACAGGAGAGAGGGGTTAACAAGCGGCATAAATGTAAGCCAAGGATCCCTGCTGAAAAAGGAAAAGAGAAGCACAATTAATGAAATTGCCATATATTTATACACGGAGAACAAAGACTAAGGACGTTTGAGATCAGGCTTAAAACTTTCCTTTTTAATAAAGATTATAGTTAGTGCTGGTTTGGAAAACAATTTACCATTCCTTAAATTATGCTGCCACAAGTTTAGACTGCAATAATTTATTAAGCTCTTCCCCCCAAACGTCTCTCTTTGGTCTTTAGAGGCAGTTATTTTTTTAATAAACTGGTGAAATGAACAGTTATTGTAAACTGTACTAATATGAATCATGTAGTGGATTTGTTTAATAATTATACAATATATAATTATACTACCATAATTGGATTGAACTGGACTGTATGGCTTTTGGTGACTTTGTTATGAATTGGTCTTTAAAGAGCCTTAAAGGAGAATCTTACCCTGCTTCCTCTAGATTAAGTACGCATTTCAGCGTTTTTTTGTTTTTCCTTCTTTTTTTTTAAATAGCCTTTTTGCTAGGTGTGTGTAAACAAACAGTGATTGATCAATACTTGAACAACTTCTTTTCTCTTTCAGGTGAATCATTCACGGTTTATCATGGGCTTTATTTTATCTTTCAATAGCTTCAACTCTTCGATTCTCTAGGACATCCTGATGGATGAATTAGTTCAATTCACATGTCGTTGTTGACTTCCTGCTTAGCAGTCGCAATTTTGACGAGTCCAGAATTTGATAAATTTTATCCCTTTCACATATTATTACTTTCTATCAAATATTGATTGGTTTATTCTGAAGAAGAAAATATATTCAATCAGACGACAGCCTTTTTATTTAGATTTTTCTGAGATATGTGGTGTTGCAGTAAAATAAAATATGTGAGAGAAATAAACTGTTTTATTGTTGTTTTTTTTTTCTTCTGACTTTCTGATGTTTTCTTTTTTTCAAATGGGATCCCAGTATCTTTACAGACAAATTTTTCTTCATATCTTCTGTGTTTTTGTGCCAGAAATGATTTCATTCTGCTCTCCTTTTGCAGTCTTGTTAAGTCCATAATCTGTGGTACACCAAGTACATGCAATGACATTCCCAGATAGAACTAGCAGAAAAGAAATGACCCTCAGCACACACCGCAATCCACTGAAGACCTGACCCATGAAATGCATTCCTCAGATAATTCCTCATCCTAATACACACACACACTTTCACTTTATATGGGTCGGATTCTGCAGAGGGAGTTATTATTCAGCTCCTTACACCTGCTCCTGGACAAAAAAACAGTTCAAATCTGCGCACTGCATTCAGAGAGTGGACTTGGGTTTCATCTGGAGAGCTACAAGAGTCTTAAAGGATTCTCAGATTTTTATTTATTTATTTTTTCACAAGGTATTTAATCTGTGCCGTAGACCCTAACCCTCTAATACAACTAAAGACATACAGTATCTCACATAAGTGAGTACATCCCTCACATTTTTGCAAATATGCTAGTATATCTTTTCATGAGACAACACTTATAGAAATTAAACTTTGATATACAAAATATCAAAGTTTAGTTTCCATACAGTAGTTTGATATTCTGTATAACAAATTTTATTTATATAGTGTTATCTCATGAAAAGATATAGTAAAATATTTGCAAAAATGTGAGGGGTGCACTCACTTATGTGAGATACTGTATATATATGTAACAAAAGAGCATTATCAGAGGATAACACAATTGAGGGGAAAAATGCATGTTTGCATGCATCTGTTCACTCTATTCACAGACCACTTTACTAGACATACCTTGCTGGTATTAGGATGGATTCCTTTTTGCCTTCAGAACTGCCTAAATTCTTTGTAGCATAGATTTAACAAGGTGTTTTAACATTCCTAGGAGATTTTGCGACATACTGACAATGATAGCATCACACAGTTACTGCCTATTTTTCAGCTGTGTATCCATGATGAGAATCTCCATCCTAAATGTGCAAATTGCAATCTGGTGACTGTGGAGGCCGTTGGAGTACCGTGAACTCAATGTCATGTCCAAGAAACCAGTTGAAGATGATTTGAGCTTTGTTACATGGTGCATGATCCTGCTGGATGCAGCTATCAGAAGATGGTACAGATGGACACGGTCAACAGGAATACTCAGGTAGGCTGTTGTGCTTTAGATAATCCTCCGTTGGTGTCCAATGTGTGCCAAGACACTATCCCCCACATCTTTACCACCACCAGCCTGAACCACTGATACAAGGCCGGATACAGTAGGTCCATGTTTTCATGTTGTTTACACCAAATTCTGACACTACCATCTGAATGTTGCAGCTGAAATTGAGTTTTTCCAATCTTCTATTGTCCAATTTTGGTGAGTCTGTGTGAAATGTAGCCTCTGTAGCCACTCTCTGAGTAGCACTAAGTGTGGCCTTCTGCTACTGAAGGCCTTCTGCTTCAAGCTTGGGTGTGTAGTTCATTCAGAGATAGTCGTCTGTATACCTTGGTTGTAACCAGTGGTTATTTTACTGTTTCTTTTCTATAATTTCCAACCAGTCTAACCATTCTCCCCTTCAACAAGTCATTTTCATCCAGACAATCGATATCACTTGAAATTCTCTCTTTTTCAGACCAGCCCGTCTGGTGCCAACAACCATGCCACATTCACTTAAATCCCCTGTCTTTCTCATTCTGATGCTCAATTTGAACTCCTGCAAGTCACATTAACACGTCTACATGACTAAATGTGTTGAGTTGCTGCCATGTCATTGGCTGATTAGCAGTTTGTGCTAATAAGCAATTGGACAGGTGACTCTAACATAGTGAGTGTAGTAGTATATATCAATACAAAGCCTCCTTATTATGCTAATAGTCAACATTCATGAACCTACAACAAGCTTAATTTTGTTCAGCTAAAGAGATTTGGGTTAAAAAACTTGCAGAGTTTAGAGAGTTTCTTGTATTCATCGCTAGGACCTTTTTTCCTTTGTGTTCATCCACTTGTAGCTGGAAGAGCCATGTTCATGATCATGTTTGAGATAACAAAGAAGAAAATGTCTTTGTTTTTTTTTCAGTAAAACCCAGATTTTACCCTGAGAAAGAATCACACATTATAACAGCTATTTTATAACCACTAATAAGACTTGTCTTTTTGCTATCTACTCGTGCATTTGTGAAAGTCCCTCAGCAGCTAATTGATTCAACTCTGATTCACTATTGATTAGGTGTTGTCTGAGCATGCCAACACCAATCAAAGCAGCGATCAAGACTGCTACATATTGATCGCGGAGCATGTTGTTAGTGAAGATGTCTTTGTGATTCATCAGTATGGGCTAGTTTCAGTTTGAATCTTTCAGCGTCTACTGGGTATTGTGTGAGTTTCCAGCACTTTCATCAGCTGTCATCTTCTGTGAACGTGAAAGCAGGTGAATGAGAATATATGTCTCTTTAAAATCACAATCAAACAGCCAGTCGTTCAGAAAGAATATCAATTAACTTTTGATACAGCCAAAACATCAGCTTGACTTCTATTTTAATTCCTTTCATAGTGTAGCTGAATTTCACAGCTCATAGTAGCCTATGTTTAATCATTTTCCTTTGTGTGTTTTTATTTGCACTGCTATATAAGTCGCAGTTATAATATTTTGTCCCCTCAACAGAAATCAAACCAGTGTTCTTGAAAAGCTGCCGCTGATGTGGCACATAACCATTTATCCATCCTAAGGAGCTTCACTATTCCTTCTTATCTTCCTCATCTTCTCTGCTTGGCCAAAAATAAAGAGAAAAAAACGACAAGGGGTGGGATGTGAGCTGGTGTAATATTTTAAGGTTTCACCTAAGATGAGCTTTTATACGTTATTTGTATTTTTGGTGTGCCCTGTCAAGCTTTTCTTGTTCTTCCATTAGATTTTCCTCATCTACATGCACACAAACAGAGTACATGCAGGAGAAGAAAGAAATATCTGCATTTCAGGATAACCTTGCATAAAAACATGTGTATTTCCATTCCTGTATGAGACTAAACTGGCTTCATTTTGGGATTTCTCTATTTGTTCTGTATGTTCGAGCTCTGCAACACTGTGGCCACCAGAACTCATTGTGGTTCCACAAACACCATTTGGTGCACCTGAACACATCATCAGTGATGCATCCTGGGGTCCTCGGGCGTTTTAGGTTTTTAACTATCAGACACTTTCTTCCATGAGACCCCACACTTTCGCTTTATATTCAGTTAACGTGTATCTTTCTGTTTTTGTTTATTTTTATATTCATTTGGGGCAGAAAATTGAGTTTTTTTGCAAATTATAAATCATTTGTCAAGACAGACAAGCATCAACGTCTTGTCTGTTTATACAACTTCAAAAAAGAAACACACATACATAAAAATCTATACTAAGTATGTGTATACACATCTCTGCCTTTCTACTTACGTATGAAACTTGAGTTTTCTGCTTTTGACCCTACAGTCTTTGAAGAGGTTCTGTCAAAGATGAGTAAAATATTGGGAAAATCACCCAAGTAATATTTTAATGTACTTAAAACCCTCCTCTTTGTGTTAAAAGTTGTGCTTCTCAATTAATGAGAGGAATTCTATAAAAAGGCAACACACTAACATGATAACACTAATTATTCTAAATTTAAAACAGTACATCTTTTCTAAAGAGACAGTCACCACTTTTTTCCACCATGAATAAATGTCCATATATTTGAAAATGCAGTACGATCTTTGTCAGTCAATTTCTTGTAATTTTTTTTTAATGTCAGAATAAACTACCTGGATGTGAATGATTCCACTGCAAACAGGAGCTTTTTATTGCGGATTTAGCATACTTTAAAAAGAAATTATCTAAAGTGTTAAATTGATGAGGCAAAACATATTTTTATTTTGTGGGATTAAACACTAAATTAATTTAACTTTAAAAGTAAGAAAGTTTGTATTTGACTGATTATTTCTCTGTTGTAATGATGCTTTTTGGTAACAGATTTCATACCGTTGGAAAGCCTATTTATTACACCTTTAAATTATGTCACATTTGTAAGGAAAATGTGTTTGTGGGATGAGCAGCAGAGATGAATATGTGGGTTATGCCTATGAAAAACTTGCCAAATCCTTTCTGCCAATGCCTAACGGCTTGTTTTCCAGACTCTTGCTCAGTGTCGTTTATTTGTTTGGATAATAGAAGTCTGAAGGAAGAAGACATATTGGCAGTTTAACAATTTATTAATTTACCAAACAGGGCCTCCAATGATGATAAGCCTTGTTTCTGCGAGATGCTAACCCACACCATCACACTGCCACCACTAAAAGCTATTACTCTGTCGGTGCAGCATCTTATTTTCTGTCTTCTCTACACTTTGACCCTATAAATCAATAACTGTTTGCAGAATCTGGACTCATCACTGAACATAACGTGTCTCAGGCATCAATCAGGCAACTGATTGCCAACACGTAGGTTTACTAGAAACTCAAAACAAAAGTCAGGAGCAGAATAATTTGTTTGGCATTGGCAGAAAAGATTTGCCAAGTTTTTTTTTTATTTTGTTTTTTTTTTATGGGCACAACCCACACACTCATCTGCTGCTTATGTATTTTGTTTAAAAATGTGGGACCGTTTAAAAGGGTAAAAAAAACAGGCTTTCCAACTCTAGAAGCTTTATTCCCAAGAAGAACAAGAATTGTTAAAATAATGGAAATGAGCCACCAAGTATCAATTTTCTTAATTTTTGTGCTAAGTTTATTAAATAAAAACAAAAAAAAAGGCCTAATTTATATTAAAGATTCAGTTCTCTAAAGGTGGAAGGCTCCGCTGTTTGATTTATTTTCAGTCTGTGGAAGCTGAAGCTTAAATCTGATTGTTTTCTTCTTTTTTATTCCAAATAAATAACATTTCAACCTATCAAAATATATTACAGCCAATGACTAATGAAACCATATCATTGTATTCTTGTCAAATTGTGGAAAAACAGTCACCTGAATCAATCTGACAACAAATTGTGACATACAGGGTGTATGAGAAGGCCAAATTTAGCCTGACCTGGAATCTGCTCTGTCAAACTCATTTAAAACATCATCATACATTCTCCATCAAGTTTCCAGGAATAGATAGACACATTTTTGTCAGCTCCATTTCTGAGACAAATTGATCTGAAAGTACAGTAAACCGAACTGAGAAACATCATCTGACCTCCTCCTGAAGCTCCCACTGCTCCTCCCCAGGTGAGCCGGAGGGGGGGGAGGAGATATCCTGAGCGCATCTAGGACATGCTGTAATTCCCTTTGACAACATCTTAAATGGCTTTGGCTTATTTGTCAGGCGACTGAGCGTGGATGGGGGTGGAAGAGGAGGAGGGGAAGGAAAAGAGTATGGTGGGGGTTGATGTAACCAGGCTGAAATCACAGTTTTAACATCCCAATCTGTCAGAGTATCTGAAAATGAGACATCTGACAGGCTGTGGCGCTGCAGAAGGTGTCAGAAACACCAAAAAAAGAAAACACGCGAGTACAGGCGCTCACACATACACATTTTTACGCCGCCGCCTGCTGAACTTGCTGATTTTAGAGGTTTTACTGGATTATCTGTCCCGTACTGCAGCTGTGACTTCTCTATATTTGGGGATTTGGTTAAATGTCTTCTGCACTGATCAAATACTCTTTGAACGCATCCTCTATGGTTTGTTTTATGTTTCTTAAAAGCACCTGAAGTCATATCAGTCTGTCTTTGTTGGTGATCAATGGCAGAACTTATGTCCTGTAAAATCATTAGAATGCTGTTTTTGTCATGTGCTTTCCTTTTTTTAAAACATTTTTTTTTATTTTTGGGATTTAGAGCGAAAGATCTTAATGCTGTGATCTAACACTGCATTAAGATCTTAAAAAATAAAATAGAACAGGAACAATGAATTTGGTAGTTTCGAGCATATAGCGGAAACTAACAGTTATTTTCATTATTTATTCATGTAAAGATTTGTTTTTCCAACTGCCCTGTTTTTGTTTGCCTTTAAAAGATAAGACATCAGTTTAATATTCACTATTCAAGGAATGTTCTGTGCTTTTGTTAGACCAAGTTAATATTTTCAGGATTTATTTCATTTATTGTATAAAAATATCTGTTTAATTTTTCCACAACTCATACAACTTTTTCTCTCTTAACTTATGTTAAGTGGCCAGTGGCAGGGGACATACAGTAGATCAATATTTTCTAAATCCTTGTTGCATATAACTTGTTTTTTATTAATTAATTAATTTATTTAAAAGGCTAATTGATTAATGTATATGTATTTCCTTGCTTGTTTTGGTAAAGAGTTCACCGAGTACAATAAATGACCTTAGAGCATTAGCACACACATCTGTGACTCTGTTGTTGCCCTTCATTACAATTATGGCAATTCAAAATTTTAATTTTCCAAAAAGTAAGTAATCTGTAAGCTGATTTCATAAGTGAACTATACAAGTAATGATGGGAATTTGCTGATGATAGCAAAGCAAAAAGAAACATCCTTATATATTCTGTTTAAAGACATCATATCTCCTTTAAAACATTTTTATAATATTTTGATTTATTTTCCACATTAAGTAAACCAACTCAACAAAAAGACAAAAAGAAAACAAAAAACAAAAGAAAACATAAATTCAGAAATTTACTAGTTATGCTTAGACAAAGAAGAAATCAAAACATGGTGACCCATGCTGTTACGTACAACAAATGGAGACAAGATAATACAATTAACCTAGTTGGAAAGTCCAAAAACACCAAACAAATGTGTCTCAGCGTTCAAACTACCAGGATTTCAAATTGGCATCTATTTTGTGACAGCTAAGAAATTTTATGAGCATTAGTTGGGTCGAGTTCAGTACAAAATGCCAATGCTAGAAGGTTCTGACTTTAATACAAGAAGCTGCAGTTCATTTTAACAAAAAGTCAACATCTTTTCATCATGTCTGCAATGAGTACTTGACTTTAAGAAATTGGCTATTTAAACTAGAGAAATGCCTTTTTTAATCTTTGACCCAGTTCTTTTTGTATGTATCTGTAGCCATGGTGTTTTCCGATTAGGAAACAGATTCATGTCTTAACCCTAATTGAGTTTCAGAAAAACTGGCATATTGAGGAGTCCTGCCAAGATGAGTGTTAGATTGATAGAGAATTTAGTAGAAATATGTATTGAGAATGTAATAAGAGGACATGTTTCCTTGGAAGAATAGAGTAAATTTTCCATGTGAATCTGTCTAGAAATACATCCATTCATTGTCTTTACCCACTTTCCAAAAGAAGGTCACAGGGGCCTAGATTTCTTCTGCTATCAGGCAAGATGAAGGGCACACCCTGGACAGGTCACTAGTCCATCATAGGGCCAAAACAGAGACAGATAACTGTTCTCAAACACTCATTCCTACGTAGAATCTAGAAAAAGAAATTATCAGACTAAAATTAAAGCTAAAGCGTGTAAGAATTACGGATATCTAGTGGTCAAGATGGGCATAGAAATTACTTCAAATGCCAAGCACTGTTGTGTATGAACGGTGGCCATCAGTGTCCAAAATTATGATAATAGATATTACGATGTGCTTTTTATGGTGTTATCAGAAGGAGCTGGTACTGCTTTTTTAAAGCATAGAAGGTTTTCATTTTACACACAGAGTTGTTTGTCCATTCAGAGGTAACATAGTAAAAATGGTGGAACAAATATTTCTGCTGCCATGTATATTGATCAACAGCAAGTACATATAAATGGTTAATTTTACAAGAATGAAAACATAAGCTATTTAAGTAACATGTTTAGGATAAAAGAAATATTTAAATATTGAATTTTTCTGTTATTGACATGTGATTTTGTTACATGCTGCACCTTTGAAGTGAAATTTTGTCCTGTGTTTTTCCAACAATCAATGTTAAAGGGCTTCCAGCATAGCCAGCAAATAAAACTAACAGATTGTTATGCAAAGAGTAAAAATGAGCTGTCATCAAATGATATTGCATGGTCTCTATATTGCATTTGAGTGAACATCTTCCAGCTCTACTGCTCTTGACATAGAGTTTTACCAACATACAACACTTCTAAATCTCATCAAAAGTCAGTACTAGCCTACTTTTTTACAGAAGGGGGTCTATTTTATTCTGCAGTCCTCCTGGTACAGGTGCAGGAAGGTTGCTTGTCATCTTAGAATATTTGTTGCAGCTCCTGTGAGTTTAGTGTTTTTTCTATCTTCATGAGGCCCCAGACAAACTCAGTGTTGAGACCATGGCTCAGCAGGGTCCAGACCTTCTACGGGTTGACTCCTTTTTCCTTTTATGTCTGTAAACAGTGCATACAGTAGTAGCACTTTAAAAGTTCCCCTGTTTCCATGATGGGTCCTTGACTGGTCCCTGACTGGTCCTTGACTG
>JBAGKP010000019.1:21983681-21999691 GCA_037177255.1 Melanotaenia maccullochi | reverse complement strand
CAAGCTGTTCTGTTGTGGTTCCATAAAGAAAGATGCTGTTGGTCAAAAATATTCATCCGTTATCCTTAAATCCTGAAAAAGAAGAAAGTAACATCGGATTAGTGTTAGCTTAAACATCTCGTTCTGAAGTTTCTATACTTTTAAAATGGTAAAATCATACATCATACAAGCGTGTCTTCAAACGTTTATATCATTTTTTCATATCTCTGTCAATTCTAAGGACGTGTAGAAATGATGCTTCAGAAAAATAAAAATACATAAGGCAGCCATGATAAACACCTGTGACTTTAGTTAAAAACAAATATATTCTTGGCCTAACTTGGATCCAAAAGTAGACTTTACACCATGTAGTGACTGAATCACAAGAGTAAAAGACACTGGACAAAATTAAAAGTATTACTACCCTAGCAACACATCTTTATAAAGAACTTAAAAAAAAGGACTGACTCTATTGCCGTACAGTAAAATAAACATTAAAACACAGACTAGAAATGAAATCCAGGTTGGTAAAAACAGGCATGTTTTTCACATCCTGTGTAAAGAGGCATTTTATTAGAAAACACTACTTAGGTTAAAAAATAGTTTGCTTTAACTGCTCTTTAGTAAGTCTCTAGTGATTTCATTTATACGGTAAACCACATTTTCTACTGAATCTTATTTATTAACAGTTATAGTTGTTTGTGATTGTTTTTAATTAAAATATTAACATTGACCAGTTTAAGAAGCTTCCGTGAATTGTAGCAATTTATATAAAAATAAACTTTCACCAAACATTTCACATGGTGTAGTCCATCTTAATATCTATTATCTTAATAACGGTAGACATAATAAAATTCTCTTGGTTAGAAAAAAGTTGATTTTTTTTTTCCTCTCTCTCCTTTTTCAGTTCTACTGTGAATCATCTCTACCCCCCTCAGATTTATCTGGTCACTTTCAGAGGAGTCACAACTTCTGAACTGAGAAACAATTGAGCCAGACGACTGAAAACATATCAGCCACAGAGACATTTGACTGGAGAAAACGTGTTTAATTTCTTTCTGGTGCTAAACGGACTCTGAATTCAGGACGTTTGCTTTCAACTTCTCACGTTGCTCCTACATTAATCAATCTTTTCACATTTTCACATCTTGTGATGTGACAGGCAAAAACAAACAGGGCATGTTAATAAATACACTCAGCCTAAATGTTCCGTGTCTCTGCAGCTAGCTTGCTGTCTGAGAAATACCTAGAAGGAACATCCCTTTAGCTTATGTTAGCTAGCTCAACAGTGACAAGGAACCAAGTCTGCACGAGTAGCAGTGGGTATGAAGCGTGTTCGGACATTTCCAACTCTCTGTTTCCAGCTCGGCGTGTTTACCTGCTCAACTGGCTCCAGATTACCTGCATGTTGGAACAAACGGTACGCTGGCTAACGGCTGTAGCCGTGTAGCATCTCTGGGTCGGTCTGTTGATACGCAGTCTTCCGCCTTTTTACCCAATATCACCGAGGATCCCATCTGCCTCAACCGGAGACAGAGCTACTCTAATGGCCGGTCATGCGCTCACCGCCCATTAGCTCCAGTTTCTGTTTGCCCCGCTTCGACTCGCATTGTTTAATCTGCTACTTTGCTTTTTTTTAAATGTCAGTTTAATAAAAAGGCACCGATAGTTCACCGATTGCAACGATGGCCATTTTTGTGCCGCCACTGGAAGCTAGCAGCAGCCGAGAAGTATATCCGCTTTGAGCGTTCCAAAATAAAAGTTCCAAATAATTTTATTTCTCTAAATTTTGTTTAAATTAATTTACCCGAGGCGATTAATGAAGTATTCACATTACAAGTTATTAAATTACACTTAGTCTAGTTAAACAGTAGGCATACAATGATTATCATTCATATAAAGAACAACAGTTAACATAAGATCTCTGTAATTAAATTAATTTAGCTTAAAGAGCTGGGAAAAACGATATAACTTTACTAAAAACATTTTGTCTTCCTGATTTTTCTGCAATTATTGTTTAATTTTTACTGTTTTTTCTTTAAGAATCAGCTTTTTCTAAAATTTAAGTGTTTCTTTTCTAGAAACCTTTTGATCCCTGCAACACTGCAAAGACCCATGTTGAATTACCGGAGGCTGAAGTTTCAGGTCTGAGCAACCACACAGTCCTCAGGTGCTTTGAGCAAAGTTGACAAACTAATAATATCTACACATTTGTTTTTATTTTTATTTGTTTATTTTTTTACACTAAAGAACACTCCTGTCAGTCAATGCCAAAAAAGCCAAGACAAAGAAAAACTGAATCAAACTCAATCAATTAGACATCATATTAATAATGCAGCCAGAGCACATTGTGCTTTAAAAAAATCAGATTTTTTAAAATCTCATTAAAACACATATTTTTTGTTTGTTTGTAAAATTAGAAAAAAATATATTAATGCACTTTCTCCCCAAGTGAATGCATTGTTTGTCGGTGGTATCTGATGAGCCTTTATTTTGAAGGCAATAGTTTGAACGTCCGTTGACGGGAGGACGTTAATTTGTCAAATTTATTTATATTTTTTATTTTTTTTCCCCTACATAAGCGGCGTCAGGGCTGAAGGTTCACGTGCGTTCTTACGTCAGGCAGACAAGAGCGTGCAGCTCTTCAGCTGTGTACTATCATCGCAAAAATAGGCCACCAAACTGTGTTGATGGAGTTATGCTTATGCAAGACCTGACAGTGATAGGCTGAACCAGAATCATGAGCACCATTAACCTCTTAACAGTGGTGGAGGAAGACCTCAAACATTTAAGACATAGAATAAAACCTTTGAACAAAAATTTATTTTAAGTGCATTTTTATATGAAGTTATATAAAGTTTGCAGTTTACACACTGTAAGAATATTTATAAGTTCAAATCAGGAAAATGAGCCTTATCATAGCAAAGATTAACACAACTTGCCGTGCCAAAAACTCAAGTCTATTGCTAATACATTTTTGGTTACAACTGTGAATGTGTGTTTAACTGTAGCCCTTGGGATCATATAGCATTAAAAGTGAACACACAAGCTGCCACTGTGTGCACAAAAAACACAGTCAATGATTTTTATTAACCCATCATAAGACTTTTATTAAAGCTCATACCATGATTACATTAACATTACATGGTCATAAATAGCTGTCCTAAACAAAATAAATAACACGAATAAATACTCTGTAATAAATAGCTTCTGACATAATGAATACTGAGGTATTATGGAGTTTCGGTGTGCTTTATGAACGTACCTTAATGCAAAAACAAGAGCAGTAAACATCTTTACGTTTAAATTTGAGGTTTTATTAAAATAGCTCAGGAGAAGCTGTCGATCTCCGTCTTCATTTCCTAAAAAACAAAGACAAAAATAAATGAACAGATGATTCAATGCTTTTAGTAATCCCTTTTACTGGATGGTAATTCATATTAGCAATTTCTGAAAATCTTCTTACAGAGTTTTTCAAACAGTTTTTTTTAAATATTTTTAGACAATTTAGCATCAGCTAGTTAGCATTTTTATGAGGCAGGATGAATGACGCCAGCACAGAGCTATAATCTCTGCCCTATGGTAAATAGGGCAGAGATGAGATAAAAGATGAGCTCGGTGTAGTTGTTGTACCTTAATGAGCTCTATCTTGTTGTAGTTGTTTCTGTGTCTGTAGATGCTTTGAGCCAGCAGAGCATAGAGCTTCTCCAGAGGCTCCACCTCAGCACCCTCTGTTTTCGCCACAGCTCTGCTCAGCAAATCCTGAAAAAAACAAGTATAACAATTGGAAACTATATTGAAACCACTGTATAACTCCCGTCAAGCCACCAATTAAATAAAGATATAGATTAAAATATAGATTATTATTGTTGAGTTATTATTCATAGTAAAAAAATACACCTTCTATGTCCTAAAATGTCTTTAAATACAATCCGAGTGTCCCACCTTCAGTTTGTTATGGTCAACTACCAGCGATGGTGTTCTCTCAGTGGGAGCCTCCACAGATCTGTCCCCGTTGAACTGCTGCATTTGCTGTAAGGCATTCTTGTTGGTTCTCGTCTCCTGATTTCTGTTTCCCTCTGAGAAGAAAGGCATGGAGAGCAGGGAGGAGCAGAGTTGTTTACTTTATTTAGGACTTAAATTTAGAGAGCCAGGTTTATTCGGGGCTCTGCAGGGTTCACACAGCAAACACACAAGGCTGTTTAATTAATATAAATAATGAATGTTGTCATCAATTAAAAAGATTATTCCGTTTAAATTATTTCAACTTGTAGAAGGAAATCAGGAACTCCACGAAAAGCACAAAAAGACCTCCTGTTATGTCAGCATCCTCTTATTTGAAAAGTAAATGATTAAGTATACATTTCTGTGTTGTGATATCAGAGAGCTTTTGTTGTCAGCGCAGCCTTGTGTCAGCTTGGCTCGACGCCCAGAGTTCTGTCTCTGAGCGGAAAGCGTTAGCCTGTTAAAGCTTGCTCAGCAGAAGCAGCAGCACTGACTTCACTACCTGTTTAAACACTTCTTATCTGCTCTGAAGCTCAGCTGCAGTCTGCTGAATGACCAGTTAGTAGGGTAAGATGCTCACACTGATGCAGTTGCTCCAAATCTTTTTTTTTAGAAATACAGACCTAATTTGTTAAAACGGCTGCCCTTCAAAGTCTTCTTTGGGGCTGGGGCAGTGTTTGAGGTTTTGGTTTGATGCCCGACATTTGGCCTCCGTTTGGGGACTCCAGCCAGCTTAATGTCAAGCGGTTTGTGGTGGTACCCGTTCATGAGGACGTTTCTGGCTCCTGTGACAGCATTTAAGCTGAGATGGTACCTGGTCATGGTATCTGTCAGGTGGCTCCCCTCCTCATCGCTGCTGTCTGACCAGCTGGATAAGCTTGATTCAGCAGAACTATTCTCCCCACTGGTTTCAGCAGCTCCATTTTCATCTGTACTTGAATCAGAACTGGCTTCACTGGACAGAGAGGAACAGGAAGTCGAAGTCTGGACAAGAGGCTTCTTTTTCTTAGGTTTCGGAATGACCCCAGTGCTCCACTTGGTTTTTCGGGGCCGTTTGTAAGGCTTTTTCTTACAGGCTGGAAAGAGAAGTCAGATGGAGGTTGAGGATGAGGGTAGAGAGAGAGGAGGAAGATTTATTATACAGAGCAGAAACGTGGGGCTGAGTGTCTCTGAACCTCCATTAACCTCCACTTCATCTGCTCTAGACATTTCCATTTCCTCTGCCTCTTAACTTGTCTCCTCTTCCTGCCTCTTCCTCTCCTGCTCTTGTAAGTAGAATGTTTAAATAAAAACTCTGCAGCTTCATCTGAATTTCCCTTGTTGAATAAATGCAGCAAGAAATGAACTTAACCTTTTTGTTTCACCACAAAAACACATTATGCCCGTGTTTTTATACATCATCTTAGAAGGAAACTAGCTAAACAATAAATGTCGTTAATATATGATACATCAAAACTCAGCAGGATTATCATGATGAAGAGAGATAGACACCCGGGACTTATTAATGCTTTAACATTAGAAATACATAATGAATGTATCGTGATTTTAACAACATCTTTTATTACCAGAGGGTCATTTGAATATATTAATACCTACAAGTTTGGGTAACTTTTAAAGGAATAAAAGCACAGATTAGGTTTTTCTTCCCACTTACCTTGATGTCTAAGACCCTTCCTCGAGAATGCTGATCTGCAGACATGGTTGATGTCCAGTTGATGTGCCCTGGTCCCACAAAACTCTGCCACCACAAAGATTAGGTTTACTGTTCGTCTTTTACAGAAATTTTCAGACCAACGTTCTGAGTTTTAATGACAGCAGATCTTAAAAGTTAGATAGAAGCCGAGAGAGAAGAAGAAGGTTTCACCTCTGTTGATACGAGACTCTCTGATCTCCTCGCAGACTCTCTCAAAGTCTTCATCCAGTTCATCTTTGATGATGGCTCGAATCATGTCCTTCAGGGCATATGCACGATGACGGATGTGGCGGTCTGACACACACACACACACACACGGTTTCACATACAGTTAGATGTGAGGCTAGTTTACCATGTTTTTATCAGTTTTTATCTCTTGATCAGGTGAATCTGTTTCTGTTTGACTTGCTAAACCCACCTCATCAAACTCTCACACATCATCAAAGAACAAAAAAATTATTTTCTATGCTCAGTCTTCTGAGCCTGTCTGCATTATGTTCTATGTTATTTATGTGGCCCCTTTTTTTCCGGTGGAAGAGGAATGAAAGTGGGTAACATGGTAATATTTAGCCATTCTATGCAGAGTTGTTACAGTGGTCTCACCTGTTGGGTTGCTGTCTGGGTTGTATTCGAGAGCGTTCTGCCAAATGAGGTCAGCGTCTGACATGAACTCACTGACAGTGATGTACTGGTGCTCGTCGATGTTGGTCAGCAGTGTGGAGAGGTCCATGGGCTTCTTGATCACCATGAAGTAGTCTGTGACCTGGAGGAGATGAAGGACAGGACATGCTTGGCGTTTCACCAAAAACATTAGACCGGCTCAGAACCCTGAGCCTTCAGGTGAGTACCACAATAAGAACTTTCCCTTATATTGTCAGCAGATAAGCTTGTCACACCTCAGTCTGACAGGTGTAGTAAGAGGCTGAAGATAGCAATGAAATAAATGCCATAGTCGCATCCATGCTGGCTTGAATTCTTTATCTTTCTCTCTGATTTTCTGCTTTCATACTGATGGTTTCAGAACATTAAATAAAATCCACTCACCTTCTCTATGTTAACGGGTTTGGTGAAGACCTTGAAGCGGCGGTCCAGCATCAGACGCTCTGTGACGTTACGGAGGAACAGGCGGAGCTCTCTTAATACGTCCTCCTCCTGCTCCTCCAGACGAAGGAGCTCCTCCTGTGATAGCTGACGAGGAGGAGGTGGTGGAGCCAGAGGGAGGATCTCTGTGGCCTCAGTCTCTGGGGGAGGAAGAGTAACGTTAAAATATGACAACTTAAACATTTCAAATCAGTACTTTTTTTTTCTGAGCAAAATAAAGACGCATCTGTCTGACTCAGTCACATACGTGCTTTGTTGTTGGATGGTGGAGCCTCAACTGCCTGGTTCAGAATGAGATCCTGAAAGAAGTTGGTTCTTTCCTGCCGGGTGGGAACACTTAGGGTGTAAACCTCCCCATACTCCTCCCGAAATAGACTTTTAATCTGTGGATAAAACAAGATAAACATTAAAGTATTTGATTAAAGCTTTATTTCTTAGTTTGGTGTTATCAAAAAAGTAAAAACCTCTTCAACAGTCTGTTTATATGTGGAGAAAAACAGCTAAGGTCTACAGTGAATGTGGGAGGAAAAGGTTTCAAATCCACTCTCTATTCTTCTTGGACTATTCCTCTGAACCTAAACTCAGTCCTCACCTCTGGGTCCAGCTCCCTATGGGGGAAGCTACAGGTGGCGAGGAGGAGGATGGGGGAGAAGGAGGGAATGCTGCCCAGCAAGCTGAGGAAAGAGGCCCTGAGTGCCGACCCTGCTGTCTCCCACCACTGCTGCAAGTGGGGGATGTAGAGGATGCTGGGAGATGTCCGCTTTGCCTCGCAGAACACCTGATCAAGAGAGAGGCGGATATCCTATAAAATGAATTCCTGCCCAATAAAACCTGTTTATTCTATATTCTGTTGGTGTCCATCTTTTAAAAATGACAAATTATTATTATTATTAGTTTTGCAAATTAGAATAAAAACGGTTATTTTAATGTCTTCTATGATGCTGCAGTTCCCAGTTGTCACCACTTGATGGCATTAAAGAGTCCCTGAGTTCGGTACTGTAAACTTTATCCAAATGTTTATAAGAAAAATAGTCAAGCTTTAAACCTTTTAAACTATGTTTTAAAAAGTTTAATCTATGCAGTAAGTGTTAAACTAAACTTAAAATCACAAAGAAATTTTAAGAAAAATGAAAGAGATCAGAAAAGCCTAAGCCAACATATTCTCTCATCGTATTGAAAACCTCCTGATTAAACCTTCAGCTCACTACAGCTTGTTAAGCCTCGCGTTAAAACCCTGGTGCAGAAATTATTTGCTGGATCTGATTCATGAGTTTTACAAACTGATGGATGGTTTAATATATTATTAGAGTTTACAGCTTCTTATTCACAAATATTAGTTTCTCTTACTCATGTCTTTTCTAAATGTTGAATGTCAGAAAAAACAGAGCAATGTACAAAACCATCCTGGGCTAAAAGGAAGAATAATGTAGAACTTTTAATGACCAGGTATTTTATACATAGGAAACAGCTATAGTAATGGACTGATCTGATCAATCTGATGTATTAAAAAAAATAACTTGTCTGAATGATAAATTTACACATTTCTGAAGTTAACATGTTAATTTACTTGACACCAAAATAACTTAATATATTTTCTAAAGTAAATAAAATACATGATAAGTACAAGTTATTTTTATATCCTAAAAGCTTGTTTTGAGACAGAGTTCTTCTACAAAACCAGGACCACACACAGGTCATGGAAGACAGGACTTATTTCAAAGAGGTGTGTGCCTGATCAAAATAACAGACAGAGTGAAGTAAAACAGGGACTTTGGTGGCACCTAACATTCTGTGCTGCGTCACTCTTCAACAATTTACTGAATGAAGTAAGATTAAAACTCCTTTGGTGTTTTGTGAGCGCTCACCTGTGCACAAGCTTCTTCTGGGGAGGTGCTGCTGACTCCAAACAACACGGCAGAGTCCAGGCTGTGGACAGTGAAACACTCCAGAGCGTGCAGAACTGCTGGAGCCAGGTGGGAGGTCTGACCAGACTCAGGGCGGCCTACCAAAAGCATCCGTGGGCGGTGAGATGTCGGGTGTTTGACTGCACTCCTGTAGAAAGCACCACAGCAAGAAGTTAATTAAAGTTATAAAGCGTTCTTGTGAGTGGTGACAGTTCACAAAGCATATATCAGTGCTTTTGAATAAAGCCTGCCGGTTCGCTTCATATGGCACCGTGCTTGTCTGTATATCCTTTTACTTAGTACTCACCTGGCAAAGTGCAGAAATTTGCTGCTCTGGGAGATGGAGGGTGCAGAGATGCTGGAGGTTATAGAGTTTTCACCTCCTCCACTCATCAGACCATCATCAAGGACACCAGAGGTAAGGTCTGATGTGCAACAAAGAAAATCCCAATCAAATGAACAATCAATCAATAAATAAACAAACAAATAAAAAAAAGTAATATTTGTAAAGCAGTTATAATTTGTTAACCTATCTGTAGAGCCTCCAACCCTCAGGTCTGACTCACCCGGCTCCCTCTTCCTCTTCATTCCCTGCTCGGCATGTGGGAACACCCTCTGCAGAACCTCCAGGATGTGCTGCAGGGCGGTCCCCAGCAATGGGTGAACCACGGATGACAGGGGTTTGGCAGGATTTGCGGCGGAGCGGTGCGAGGCTGGCGACATCTTCCTCATAGCTGCCACAAAGTCGCAACTGCTGACAGAGATGGAGGAGACGTCCAACAGGAGCTTCTGTGAGGTACCATATATCTGTGGGTAGCGACGACGAAGAGCGCACAGCGCCGCCTCGGTGCACACCGCCCTGATGTCGGCACCACAGTAACCTGAGCATGGAGGGAGATCCTGTGAGTTGATCAAGCAAAAACATAAAAAATGCAATGAAATTCTTAAGGGAAAATTCACCTTACCAACACATTTCTCAGCCAGTTCGTCCAGAAAATCTTCAGACGGAGCAGGTTTCCACTGCCTGGTGTGGATTTTTAGAATCTCTCTACGAGACTGAAATACAAAGACACAGATGGATTTAAACACATAAAATGATTTGTACTTAAATGTGATAAAGAACTGTAAATATACTGTGATGATAAAGAATACAAGTGGGTTTATAGGAAAGGGGAAACAAAGCCTAAGTATGTTTTACTCTCTGAAACAGAAATACATATTTTAAAAGATAAATGTGGAAACAATGAAAAGTAAACCATCACCTCTCTGTCTGGCAGGCCGAAGAGGAACTCCCTGTCAAAGCGTCCGGGACGGCGCAGTGCTGGATCGATGGAGTCCAGTCTGTTTGTCGCACCAATCACCACAACTTCCCCACGACTGTCCAGCCCGTCCATCAGAGCCAGAAGTGTTGACACAATGGAGCTGCAAAGATTGAAAGGAAGGTCATTGACTATTAGTACTCACAAGAGAGGACAGAGGTTGCAGTAAGCTACATAGAGAAGCGGCAATTGGTCTTTCTTGACTTTACTTAAACTATTGGTTTGAAGGGAGCTAATAAAGTCATTTATGCTAAAATGGAACAACCACCATTAAAAAAAGTAGATCTTTAAAACCACTCAGCAGCCTACAAATCCCTCTGAGACAACTTAACAGACATTCACTCTGTGAATCACATGACCCAACAGCTCCCATGACAGTGAGTTGGGTCACAGCTATGTGAATCCAATCTCTCTCAGGTACTAACAACCTGAGATTCAGCTCTAACTGAAGAATCCTGTTGGGTATTTAAGACACTCAATCAAAGACAACCACCTTTGTTTTAGCATTAAAATACACTATGATTTGAATGAACAAGAATCCCCACAGAAAGATAGAACAGTATTGCTCAGGAACAGTTGTGTTAGTGTGTGAGATGCTTACTGTGTCTAAAACGACAACAGTGATAAAAATAGCAAAGACCTGTGGATCTGATCCTGTCTGCTGGATCGTACTGGGGCCAAGCCATCAATCTCGTCAAAGAAGATGATAGATGGACGCTTCAAATAAGCCTGTTGAAAAAATAAATGTGGGAAAAAATTAGAAGTGATATAGACGACTTTTGTTCTAATGTGCTTTGATAGAAACTGAATGCTTGAACATTTTTAAGCTTTTCAGTACCATCAGATACCCTTCAGGAAAAGCAAAAGCATTCATTTTCCCCAGTTATATATTAGATTATTTGAAATTAGGGTCATGCTGAAGAATGATGCTGTTAAACCTGATTAAAAACACATAATGAAATATATATAAAATTTAACAAAAAAAAGGAAAAATAATTTCAGTTGCTTCTTGATTTAAGCCATCTAAAGAGTTTTACCTTCTGAAAGTAGTTAGAAGTATTTAAAAAATAAATCTGAGGTACTGGAACGCAAAATCAAGAAGTTACTGAACCATTTACAGGGTCTGTTCTGCAGTTGGCCAGCAGGGGGCAGCACTGTATCATCGGTTTGAAGTTACCTGTTCGAACAGCAGCCGCAGTTGCCTCTCCGACTCGCCCACCCACTTGCTGAGGCAGTCAGCTCCTTTCCTCATGAAGAAGGCCACCTTTCTGTTACCATGGCTACACTCGTTGGCCAACGCCCGGGCAACCAGTGTTTTCCCGGTCCCAGGAGGACCATAAAACAAACAACCTCTGGAAAGACAAGCAGAATATCTTTAGTATTTTTCATGAATTCAGTTGCTGCCAGGTTACATTCTGTCTGTTCTGTACACTTGTTTTTCTGTTTCAGGTTTATGAGAATGTAAAGAAGTTTTTTTTTTTCACAGCTCGGTGCAGGTTTTCACACAGTTTAACTTTATCCAGTATTTCCTTTTTTCACAAGCAGCAAAGACTGTTATAAATTTGTGAGTCTGCAACGCGTGTCACCTGGGTGGCTGGATCTTGAAGTTGTCAAAGACCTCTGGGTAGAGAAGAGGAAAGACAACCATCTCCTTCAGAGCTGAGATGTGACCTGACAAACCTCCGATACTGTCAAAGCCCACCTAAAAAGTAATGGGCAGAAAAGAAACAAAGTAAAAGAGATGCAAGAGCCAGCACAGAGCTGAAGAATATTCGGGGGAAATGGGCCAGGAAATTAGAGGTGATGGAGCCATTTTTATAAATCTCTTCAAACTGCAAGGAAGAGGCTGCAGGAGGGAAACAGGCAGCTCACTGACTGACTTCAGGATTTGTTGAAACTCACTGACTGATCGATGGCCATGGGATCAATATCTGCCAGACGTGATCCTGCAGCCATTTTTTCTCTTCGGGTACCAAGAAGCTCATCAGCATTCAGACCAAGAGAGCGAGAACTGTACGAAAATAAAAACAGGGGACATCAGTGGTATTAGGAGTATTAAACTCAACACAAAGTTTACTAATAATTTGTATCAATGTGCATTTTAAAACAGCCATTCAAACTACAGTAGCGCTCCTGTGAGCTTATAAAATCTCATCAGTATTTATCTCAGTTGATGGACTTAACACTGTGATGTCAACACTTTTCTTGGTTTTGGGAAAGTTTAAACTTTTAAATAAGAGTTTAAGACATGCGCCACCATTTCTCTACAGAGTACTGGTTTACACTTCTCTAGGCTGTTGATTTAGAAGTTTGTTAGTGCTTGAAGCCAAACAAAAGCTAAGCATTTCTGGTCTTTTTACTTGGATAAGCAGTTATTAGTTATAACTTGAAAGCAAGCTGCTCTTCATAATGTTGAAGCTTTTACATGCTGTTTAGAAACTGTTTTAACGATCTAAAAACAACATTTGCTGAAATGATATTCTCCTCAATACTTCAGTTAGTCTCACAGGTAGAAGAAAAACACGTAACCATCGAGCTGATCTGAAACACTTCAGTGTGAAAACCTAAAGCAAGGCCTACTTGCACACCAGTCTGATCAGGTTCGGGGGAGGCTGTTACAGTTCTGAGTGAAGGCGTTAATTATCTGTCTACTGACCTGCTGGAGGCCTGCTCCTCTTCTTCATCATCAGAGTCATCATCATCGGATTGATTGGACCACGCACTCTGATTGGATCTGGTGGGAAAAATAAACCAAAAAATTAGAAAGGTGAGTGTTTCAGACAGAAGAAAAGTGGGATTATGTTTGTATCCTGAAATGATGGTAGTATGATTGTTGATTAAATGAGTTTGTCTCCTACTTTTGGGTTTTTGTCAAAACACAACTTTTTTTGATCAGCAAACTTTTGTGAATCACTCACATAAGTGGATGAACACTTCTTATTTCTACAGTTCTTAATTGGTGGTTTGTGTTAATAATTATGTAATAAATGTAACCTAAATAAATAAAGGGGCAAAAGATAAACATTGCTGAAAAATCTATATAAAGTTATTTTTATTAATTAATACCAAAACTGCACTTTTGGTCTTTAATCACCAGCCACCCAAAAGACCAAACTGTCATTAGATTAAATCCGCTACCAGTCAAAAGTTTGGAGACACTTTCCTGATGGTGGAACTAAGGCCAAACCTTTGACAGGTAATGCGTGTAGTAAAGCTTTGTAGCTATCTTAAAAGGGGCTAATTTGCTATGAAATTTATTTTTTAATGAAATGCAAGGCTGATTTAACAGCTGCATCAAACATCTCATAATGTCCCGTTTGTGATGTTTCATTTAGTTGTGTCCAGAGTCTGACCTGAAGGCTTTTCTGCGGGTCATGTTTGGTCCCGAAGCGCTGATCCGAAAGGCTCCTTTCAGAAACTCTAAACAACATCAGAGAAAATAAAATCATCAAAACTGGAAGTTTAAAATGTTCTGGACCTCTAATGTGTTAAATATTATTACTTCTAGTCTTTTTCTGGAGATTTCTGTTAATCAATGGCTAACTGTCCCCAAGATGAAATGCCACAAACATACTGTCAGAACTGTAATGATACTGATACATCATGCTATGATGTAGGTGACATGTACACATTTAGATGCGGTCATTGTGGTGCAGAGAATAAACTAACAGCACTGGTACTCACCATTGCTGGGCCCCTGATAGTGTGAAGAAGCCTGGCTTAGTTTAGCATCAAAGTTCTGGTTCATACTGCAATTACTGTCTTCGTCTGCAGTCGCTCCATGACCACTGTCCTCATCAACTGCACACGGAAACACCACAGAAGAAGAAAATAAACATCTTCCTGTTTTTGATCGTGCTTATCAGAGTCATGATTTCAACAAACCGTTGTCGTCCTCACTGTTGATGAGCTCTCTCTGTGCTGGAACAGGTCTTCTCTGAGCTTTGGAGTAGATCTTCTGAAAATTCATCAGACAAGAACACAGCATGAGAAGCTTTGTCATATTTAACTAATGTTGGTTAAAAAGGACAGACCTTGTGCTAGGATATTCGGGATGAGGAATTTAATCCCCTAAAATCCTCCAGTTTACGTTACTGAAGCTGAGGTCAATCATTTTAAACAGGAAAAGAAGCAGATGTTACTGAAGCAATCTGCATATTTTCAACATTGCTCGTTGCTAACAAGCAAGAACAAATAAAGTAAAATGAGTCTTCATGGATTCTTTATGAAACCAGCCATCAGACAAAAAGCAGACTATTTGTTCTCCACTTGTGGCCACACAACCAAAGCGAAGCAAAGAGAAAAAAGATAATCGGACTGAGATTTTACTCTTTAGAGCCTTAGTGAAAGAGCTGTCAGGGTTACTTAATTAATTATAAATTTATAGGAAATGAACCCTTTCTATCGTCACTCATTTCTAAGCTAAGATTAGTTGGCATTTAAAAGTTGTTTGTCTCAAGCAAAACAGAAAGAAAACAACACATAGTTTGCTTTTGTATTATTTAATTGTTTGTTTGTTTTTTTACATTTTACAGAAAATTGTAAAAGAAAAAGACTGATTTCAGTTACTTTTTTTAAGAGTATGTTTTTTATACCAACGTTTTTATTGCTTTCATAATCATAAACATAAAATAGTGTCAGACATATTAGACATATTTTAATCAGAGGAGCCACATTTATTTAATTTAAAATAACAAGATAAAAAAGTGTTAGAGTCCTACTGATTAGTGCAGCATGGCAACTTTAAACACGTGCCGTCTCAGTCACATGTCTTCTAACAGGATGTGAAATTGCCCTTCTTTCTTGAAGGTTAAGGTGTTATCTCTGATTACAACATTACATCACTGTGACTATTTCAGTCAGTTAAATCAGACACTGACTGAAACACACTGTTGATATAAAGCTGCAAAGCAAAATTAGTCCAACTATGGGAAACTGTATGGTAAATTTATAAGAGCAAACAAGCTCATTGATCAAAATATCTAAACTTTCTCTTCTAAACTTCCTGTGAAATAAACACATAAAGACGAAAACAGGGGCTGATGCTCCTTGGGGCTTCAGCTGCCCCCCAATATGCTGGCAGCTGATAGAGGTGCAGGCCTCCCACCAAAAGCCTAGAGCAGAAGGGAAGCAGGGTGCACCACCCTCGCAGTGAGCTGATAAGAGAGGCAGTGCCCACCCTGACTGAGTGTGTTTGTACAAAGTTTGAGATGTACTTTTAAAGCTCCTGCAGAATGTAAACAAAGTCTGAACATGTGGTTAAAAAACAGCAGGAGCTTCATCAGTTCTGCCTTAAACTGAGCTGCATTCAGACACAGCAGAAACACACAGATGGATAATAAAATGAAGTAAATGTAGCTTCATCTGTGTGGCAGAGATCATACAGAGAAACTTATTTAAACCAACAACTTCCACTTTCTTTTGTAAAATGACCCAAAAGTGGCAGCATTATATTTTAAACATGTACACAGTATGCTAACAGTATTTTGAACCCAGGAGACATTTAAGGACACACTGGGACAGAGACTTGCATCATGTCTTCTTACAGTGTTGTATCACAAAACTCTGAGAAGACCAACTACTTAAGTTTGGAAGGAATTATTCTACTCATAGATGACTTCAGCTGCTTAACAGTTTGGGGCCTTCTTTGCCTGATTTTGCTGACTTTAATGTCTTTATTAGTTGAAGGTTTTCAAACAGGTCAGAGTCATCCAGATTCCACCACTACAAACTGGTGTTATACAGGCAGAATGTGGTTTAGTGTGGACTTGCTGAAACAAACAAGTACTTCCCTGAAAATGCATGGAGGCTGCAAATACAGGAATTTTCAACAATTATTATTATTATTTTTATTTATATATATTTTTTTTGGTAGCAGAATGGTGGACAAGTCCTTACCTTTACTCCTAAAACACACAACCTCTATGGGATCAGTTTCCAATCAATCTAATTATTTCAGTTCATTTTATTGTTATATTGTTATTAATATAGCTAAACGATTTAACTCAG
>JBAGKP010000019.1:21866173-21890279 GCA_037177255.1 Melanotaenia maccullochi | reverse complement strand
CATCCATCCATCCATCCATCCATCCATCCATCCATCCATCCATCCATCCATCCATCCATCCATCCATCCATCTATCCGTGTCCTGTCTCCCTGCAGTAAATAATTCATGGTGCTTTTCCCACTCAAATCTCTTTTAGAGTCATTAGAGTGTCCTAATCCCTTAGTGATGTCATCACAAGCACATTGTTGGCATGTTTTGTTGAAAAGAAGAAAAAACATATTACAATATGAGGCGACCATAGTGACTGTTGGTGTGTGGGAAAACATGAGGGAGAACATGTGCAGTGACGCCATGATGTGTCCAGAGTGTACACAGTAATCCAAGCAGTGTGGGGCTTTCTTCTTTTCTCTGCAACAGTTTTGAATCCAAATGATTTAGAAAGGGAGGTCAGTGTTTTCTTTGTTGGGCTGACTTTTCTGTCTCAGTTTGTCTCCTAAATACATCTCAAGAATACCAACACAATTAGTCATTTTCCACTTCTTTAAGGTCCTCCGCTGCAGATTGATCACACATGTTTGTGAACGGACAGTCCCGATGAGCAAAGGAAGCAGAGGTTAATCTAATGGAGAGTTTAGTGATTAGAAGCACAACAAGCCATTGGTGTGCAAGACAGACTTCAAAGCCGACTTTTGTTTTACACAAATATAAGTGGTAGTCTGAGGTATCATCAGGGTTACTGAAGATATTCTTAGTCTGGTTAATACAAATGTAAGTCAGATGATTAAACTGGCTCAGAAATTCCTTCCCCACACCTGACCAAAGCAAGATTAGTGAGTTATTTATCATCATCACCTTGAAACATGAAGGAATTTTATTTCTGCTGAAAATTACAGGACAGGATAAAATTTAACCAGATTGTAGTAAATCAGGATTAATCCAAGTCGTCATTAATCTTTAGAAAACTTACAAACACTGACTAATTCTAATCCAATATTTTTGGTTTTTCTTTGAGAACAACATTCAGTAACCTCATAAACCCTCTTCCGTTTATGAAAGCAAATATTACATGTTTTTTAGCAGATGTACAGTCTATTACAGTCTAGTTTTGTGGGATATGTGCATGAAATTACAATGACCAAACAAACCTCATACAACAATGAGAGTAGGAGGTAGAGCAGAAGGTTGTTGAACTTGGCTAGAAGTCCACTTCATGAAAGATGTTAAAAGACAAAGAATATCCCTGTGCACACACAACTTCCTATAATTTCTACTGTTTGGCCAATCATGGTTCTTTATGTGCATGTTGGCCAACAAAAAATTCCAGAGCGACCTGGACGGTGCAATTCATAATGAGGAGGTTTTCCAGTGATTGGCAAAGTTAAGTGGCGGCTCATGTTGTTCTGTGTGTGTCATAAACAAATGACTTCAGTGGTGCCTTTGATGATTCTGCAGGCTTTGCTTTGGCAGCGTGACCTGTGTATGTCTTTTCATGGGAGGGGGAGACGGTTGATTTTCTGAGTCGTGTTTGCTACTGTCTGGAGAGAGCAGCCCTGTCGGCTTTTATGCGGTTGACAAGCCATGATAAAAGGAAAATATAAATATACTTTCTAAAGAAGAATGGTAGAAGGTTTCCAGCAGACCAGGTGAGATATTCCTCAATATCCTCACACAGTCTCTGGTGGGTCTTCTTCACTACAGCAGCAGTGTTGCTGCCCCAAGTCCCACCTTACTAAAGGTTCTGTCCTTTATTTTAGGAGTTTTTGTAATTTATTTTTAGATCTCTAGCTGTTTTAATGGCAGGGTGACTAATGTTTTAAACTGAAACAGCTTCCAATAACTACTACACCTACAGATGTGTATTTTTATCTTTAATAACCAGGAGAATGACAAGTTACTTCATCACTTATGGCCACAGAACACAAAAGGTCAAGTTTTTAGTGATCCTAATGGACTAAAACACCCCCCAACAAAAGATAAGCAAACCAAAGTTTGTCTTGTTACTTAACCTCTCTGACAGCCTGAGCTGGTCCGCCTGACGGAGACTTTGTTGCTATGTTGGTGTTTGTTTGTCCATTACAACCAGAGTAGCAGATGCTTTAAATTTGTGTGTGTTAGTCTCCAACAACTCACTCTCTGCCTGCTGAGTTTTTTTAAGGTTCCTGTGAGGAAGGAAATGAAAGTCTAAAAATCTGGTTTGAGAAGAATTATTGAGGAAATGCAACATGTGTGTTACAGGCGAAGATGAGGTGTCATCGCCATCCACAGGGGTTCTGTCTGTTGACTTCATCCCACTGGAGATAGCTCAAGTCTTGTCTTGGAAAGATTATTTGAAAAAAGAAAAGTAGAAAAAAACACCAGTTCCTTTTCCACCTGCTGTTACTCAGCTCAGAGAAAACATTCTGTATAATTCGTCCTAAAGCCAAAAGGTTTAACTTTTTGCAACTGAGCACAAAAAACAACGACAACAACAATAACAAAAAAGCTGTTTGAGGTTTTGTCTCTATGTGCATTACAGCTAAAAGCCAAATTAATCCCCTAAAAATCATAATTAAGAAAATGAGTAATCAGAAATAAAAAATGCTACAAACAAATAAAAAAGAACAAATAAGTTTTTGCCATGGAGCGCTCAATAAATGGTAATATATCTTTTAAAGAAAAATGCTTAGTTATGAATAAATCACATTTTACTTATAAACAAAAACTAAAGCTGGGGTCACACAAATGCTGCTCTCAAAAGATAGACTATAGAGACTTTTGTCCTTAAATAAATATTTATTTATTGAATGAATGCTTCATTGATGTCCCTATTACTGACATAAATTGTGTTTAAACATGTAATACAACAGTCTCTTCTTCAATTTAAGCCAATAACCATCATCAAGTGATATTAAGGAGTAAAGTTTTTTCCATTAATGCAGGTATGTTAATGTAGAAATAATGTGAAAAGAAATAAAAAGCATACCTTTCAGTTGGTTTTCTTTTTCAGACCTTGTGATTAAAGGTTTTGATGTTTTCAATCAAATCTGTTCTGAACTCAGAATTTGTCAAATAAAGGTTGTAGCAGTTTAAAAAGACCCTAAACATACAAATAAAGTTATGATATGTCTCTGCTTATGTTACATTTCTGTAATCGAGCTTCTTCTGATTCATCTTGAGCTCACATGCAGGAACGTTTCAGTTGCAAGTGGTGCTTTACTCCCAAAGATGCATCCACTTAACTGTAATGTCATAAAATCCTGCTGCAATTTTCTGTTCCTTAAGGGATTTGACTTAGTTTCCCACATAATTTTGTTTCTAGTGTGTCATGGAAATTACAAACTGCTCAGTTTTTCTTTCTTTTTCTTCAACATGTCCTTTAATCAAGATGAGTTTCCCCTCAACAACAAAGAGCCAAAACTAGTTTGGGCTGCTTTGCAGATGGTAATATGTCCTTCTTTAAGTATATGTTGCATCATGTTGAATCCTGGATATTTATTGCATGAATTTTCAAATGTGCTGGCATGAAGTGTGAGAACACACACATGGACAGTATGTCAGTTTTGTGTGGTTCTGTGATGTTTCTCTAACATCATTTTGTGTTTCACTTTTATTTTAAGCATGAACTAAATGTTCAGTCTTCCTTCCAACATATGTCAAGAAAATGGATGCAACTAGTGTTGAGATCTGCCACATTTTACTGGAATGATCATTTCTATTATGTAGACTGATAAGCCACAACATTTCGACCACTAAACTACTGAGTAAGGATCGATAATGATTTTATAATTTTTGAAAAGTCATTTAACTGTAAATTAAACAGCTTTTAACAGCACCTAATAGAAATCCCAACCAGGAAAAAGCAACATTAGATGATATATCGCCTGGCTCTGGTATAAACGCTAACAGAGCCAAAGACAACAACTGACAAACGTTCTGTGTGGAACCGCATACTGTATCATGACTATGCACAGATCATTTGCGAGAGAAGGATCTAACAGAACATTATTCCACACATTAGCAGTTTAGCTAGCTGTTACCAGACAAAGTAAGTTTGATGTTACCCTGTAGGCATGAAGAGCTACAGAGTGTATATTATCTCATAGGTGATAGTTCAAGACATCCTTCCCATCAGTTTGTTGTAGGTGAAGGTTTTCAAAGTTTGATGGAAGAGCTACAGCATGTGTACACAATCATGTTAGCAACACAGTGTTAGCAAACATCAAAACCTGATGATAGGAGGGCATGGAAGGGGGATTTGAAACAAGGTAGATTAATTCTACACGATTTTAAATGATATTTTTGCTCAAAATTCCCATCCTTAATATTGAGTTAGCCCTAATTTTTCTGACTGGCATTGGTAGAGAGGATGTAGCTAGCTTTTTAGCTTCAACTTTGAAAATGGGAGATTCTACCAGCACCTCTAAAAACACTGAAATTGTGACAGAAATGACAATTTATGGTTGACAGTTAAGCTGGAAATTTTTTTGAAGAAAAATATTTTTTTCATTAACAACACACTTGTCTACTGATGCATTTCAGCAACATGTTTGTTATTTATCTTCCTGTTTGAGCACAAAAAGTGTTACATTCCATTGTGAGGAATATTTATCATCAGCAAGCTTTGGGAGATTTATAGTTTTTCACCAGATTTTAAACATAAATTTCAGACAGTGTCTTTCCAGTGTCTGCTACATCGTTGAAGTATTTATCCATATTTTATTCTGACAATTGTATATATAGCCCTTCCCAAAAGGCAATCACACACCTCAGTGCAACTTACTCTGTTGATTTATGGCTCTAAAACAATCCAGACTTTATTTATTGGACATTGTTTTTGTTTTTCTTAAAACTGTACTTTTACTTCAGGAGATTGGTGGATATGCTGAGGCTTTGCTGAATTTATCATCCTGCTTTCTGGGTTTGTTGAAATTTTGTGGACAGTTTTTCTTACTCCTGTTGTCATGAAAAAATACTGTACTGTGAACCATTTTCCAAGATGATCTGCTCAGAGAGCTGCCACAAACTCTTGTCCAAACCCTCTTTTTCTTTTCTTCTCTTGGATGTTCTATTTTCATTTTTTTTCTTGTGGGCTAATGTGCAGAGCATTAATTGTAGAACTTATGATGATGAGATCAGAGGTCAAACTTTTGTGTTTGTAATCTTTGCATGCAGCGAAACTTCACACAGCAGTTTTATGGATCTGTCTGCAGACCTCATTTCACATCAGACACATTTTAAACCTCCCTGAGGATCCTGTGAAAACAGCTTTTCCTGCAGACTTCTCCATCCTCTCAACATGACCTGGCAGAGAGTTTAACCCCCAGAGATCTGGATAAGGGCGCAGTGAGGACTCGATGAGAATCAGCTTTTTGTTCCCCCCTTAATGTCGACAAATACATCTGCTCTCTGAATGACCTCTAAAAGCGTGTGTGCATTGAATTTAGCTTCGGTAATATTTTTTTCTGTCGTTTCATAGATTGTGAAAGAAAAAAGAAACAGTATAAGAGAAATGTGGGAAATGATAAAAGAAGATTACAACAATTTCTTGAGATATATGCAAACTGTGAATTGCAGAAGAATTGCCTCATATTCTCATTTCTTTAATGCAAATAAATATTTAAATCTGCCCAAACGTTTGAGCATTAAACATTAAAGGCACCAGATTGCTAAATTAACCTATTATATTACATACCTTGCTGGTGAAAGTGATTTCATACATTTCATACAGCACGGAAGGTAAAGTCCAAACCAGAGTGGCAGACGTCTCTGTGATGTCCCGAGTTCTTAGCTGAGAGACACCCAACATGGCTGAAAGAGAGACACAGATATCAGTTGTTCATATTGCTGCAGCCCAGTCAGCTTTTAGGATAATTAAAATGGAGAGGCTGAGAGAAACAATGACTATATGTGCAGTATTTCTGTTTAAGCAGAAGAAAAGTCAAGACAAAGACAAAAAAAAAGGCACAAACAACATCAAAGAGGCAAAACGAAAACAACTATCACAATAAAAACAACAAAAGAAACAGACAAAACTTCAGGGACACAAAACAACAGCAAAAATGTACAAACTTTAAAAAAAAGACCCTAACACAGAGACAGAAAACAACCAAATATTTGGAATGACCATAAACAAAAACAAACCACAGAAAAAAACTACAAAATGGGATAGAAAAAGACAAAAAGAGCACTAAGAGAAGAAACAATGAAGAAAAGGAGACATGAAGTAAGTATGAAGAAAAAACAATTACAAAACAGGAACACAACATTACCATATACAATACCATAACAAAATTATAAACAACCACAAAATCCCTAAAATGTATTAAAACAAGCCAAAGCAACACAAAATGAAAACGGAGCTACAAAGAAACAGCAAGCAACCGAAACATCCTCAAAGAGACGAAACACTAAAGACATACTGTTAAAATGTTCTAGAGATGTTTATTCTAGAGAATATCTGCAGCATTCATTCAGGCGTCTAGTGAAATCTCTGGAACATCAATGGGGATTATGTACTAACATACTGGTAAATATTCTAGAGCATTTCCAGTCACTGTGCATGTGCTGATCTCTGTACTGCTTTCTGCTTGTTTCATGCTATTGTGGTTGAGCAGTACACATATAATCAGAATAAGGAGCCTCATCTGCTGTTGTAAACATGTTGATTTTCACAGCTGAATTAGCTTCTTCCTGCACACTCTCAATGCTAAACAGGCTACTTGGGTGTAAAATCAGCAAACATGTAAAGCAGTTACAGACTGACATAAAGTCATGCATAAGGACTATAAAAAGACATACTGCATTCACACAATGAGCTTTAATAAAGTGATAGAGGTCTTAGTAGAAAAATGTCATCACTTTTTCATTTTTGTCTTCTAAACCTGAAATCCAGCAGGATAGTTTTTTACAATTAAAAAACAAACTATGTTTTTCTCCAGCAGAGTTTTATTCTTTTACTTATATATAAACTGTCTCAGTTTCCAAAATCTTCTTGCTAATGAAGTACAACAGTTGGTGAGTGGAAATACCAAATCTTTTTAAGATTTCAGCTTCATCTGCAGCTGTGTCATGCACATGGATCTGATGAACAGATTCTGCCCTCAAGTGTATTATTACAAATCCATGAAAGGCAGTATAGGGTAATAAATGAGGTAATAAATTAGGTCTTCCTCTCTCTGGCAGACAACTGTAGTTTTTAATGTCTCCTTTTCTTTCTTCTCTGATTGAAACAGTGGAACAAATGGACCAGCAGGCACCCATTTGTCATTTCACTAATTTTCTTTCCTTCTTGTGTAGATCCAGTTGAGATGTCCATCTTAACAAACGTAGAGTGATGTATCAGAATTTGCCATAAGTCTCAATCAAATCCTAAACCATCTGCTCCCTGGCACCGACAACAAAAACAGACCGTTCAATGTGACATGTCGGATGAATGATACAGCTTAGATGACAAGGGCTGGTTTTGTCATCAAGAGCCATATTTAGATTTATGATTTGGGAGCCACAAGGTCCTGGTTTTAGATTAAATTGCCAACATTCAGTCTTTAAGATGAATCAAGCTTGAAGTACCCAGATAGTTTTCCCAGGAGCTGGTTGCCACCAAATCAGAGCTAAAAGACTGAATGCTGGAGTTTATTGGGTGGACACAAATGGGACGTCAATGGGATGATCATGGTGCTGATGGTGAAGCATCAGCAGCTTCTTGCCTACATTACAGTCATTTAGCAGACACTTTTTTTTCAGTGGTTAGGCTGCAGCTTTAAGGGTCTTTCCTAAGGACCCAACTGGAAGTTGTTGATTGCCCCTCAGGGGACTCAAACATGGGTCTCCTGCATGGCAGACGGATGGCTGCTTGGCAACACGATTATTAGAATATCTTTATAAGGTGTTAAAATAATTGCTCCTCGACAATACCGAAGAATGTGTGCAATACTCAACATAGGATAAGACCCTAACACATCTTTGTTTGAGAATTAGGTCAATTCTTGCAAATGAACAGTTATCTGTCAACTTATTAAGTTCTGATTATATAGAGAGTTTATTCATAAATGGATGTTTTTAGAGAATGGTGCCAAGTTTCTGAACTCTTTATGACAAAAAGAAGTACTCCAACACATGTACCAAATAACTAATAATAAAAATTATATATAAGGCCAATTTCAACCTTTAATTTCCTATTTCACATCTCACACACAACAATTCTTTCCCTGTCGTCTGTCAGGTACTTTTACTAGCTCAACAACCCAGCATAACTCAAAATGTTCCTGCTTAAGTCTGGTGGAGCCACACAGCTGACAATAACTGTCCATAATGACGACGTACTGTGATAATAATTCACAGGTTAGTTTTATGGCCCCAAGTCTCTCATAAATTTAGTGCTGAAAAACACACCACTAGCTGAGAGCATGATGTAATGTTCCCGTAAGCAATTACCAAAATCCAACACGCATGTCACACAAGCACTACACAAAGACATGTCCTTCGACCAGACTGCCTTCAGAGAAACACAGTTACTCAGCTTTATCCCATCTTTAGCATCTGTTGATCTTAAATAGCAAACAAACCAAGTTGCTGCATGTGAAAAGAGCAAAACAAAGAAAAATAAATCATTAAAGGAGGGAAATCTAAATTGTTTCCATTTACTATTTCAAAGACTTCTTAAAACTTTTCAGACAATAGTACATTTTTCTCCATGTAGCTAAGGCAAAGCTCTATTTTTATAGTAGAACATGGTTTTTATTAAATTTATGTTTCTTTATGATCATTGGAGACAGCCTCTAAAGGTCATGCTGATGTAATATTCTCTGTTTTAGTAGCTTCGAAGTTGACTAAACCATTAAAGTCTCCAACTATGCATGCAACCCTGTGAGCCTGTACTGATTGATGCAGGATGCTAATTTGCTCACAGCGTTGTTGTTTATCAAGCATGCATTTGCAGTATATTACATTATAAAACCAAATTAAAACATCAATTCAAACATAATACACTAGATAAAAAGACAAGTGTTCACTAATGATATGTAGTTAATCCAGAAGGGAAAATTATTTACATTTAAGAACATTTAATCAGTTGTTGAAACACAGCAGAGAAGAGTAAGATTTAAAAGTGTCCCAATGAAAAGACAGCATTTATTTACAGAAATAACTTGTCAGTTGATAAAATGTAATTTAGAGTTTTAACTTTTTCTTGGCGTCTCGTCTCACTTTTCCAACAGGGGAAAAGTAGTGCATTGCAGAAGTTTGACTTTATAATTTTCCAAATTTCCTTTCAATTGTAAAACTGTCAGGACTGCATAAACTAGAGGAAAGGATGACAACTAAGAACTAAAGAAAAAAAGAGTTTTTTTCCATCAAGCTTTCTTTCTTTTTTTTTTTTTTTTTAGTATCTTTAAACACCATTAGTTGTTTTCTCATTTAAAAGCATCACTGCTTAGGTCTTTTTGCACTTATTCCAAATGTACAAAAACAGGTGGATGGAAAGATTGTCAACAGTTTTTGCTGCTCGCTCCATTTTCTCTAGGAGACTGTGGACTGTGGGACATCCCTCCATCAAATCCAATAAGTGGCTGGTTACATTTGGGGAAACACTTAACACTCTTAAATACAGATGTGTCTGTTGTGTGTCAGCCTCAGGCAGCTGAAAAAAAGAAACATTACACAGCAGTCTGAGTGACTTTTATGGTCTGGGTTCTGTTTCTCTGTTAATAAAATTATACCCTCACTAGAATCACTGCTGCTTAAACCGGCTCCAAAGTGCAGAGCTGATATGCTAACGAACCCTGACAATATTGATAGCAACACAAACAACAAGAAAACATTGCTGGAAGATACAGTATCCTGACTGATGCTGCAAAAAATGATGTATCAAAAATAAAAAGAAACAATAATCTAATTAAGATTTAAATATAACTGTTACATGACTTACAAGTAACCTGAAATAAAAATTTTTCTATTCTAAGAAATAAACTGCATGCTTGTGTGTGATTGTCCTATTAAATCATTGTGATAAAAGACAATACACCACAGGACAGCATTTGTAATTTGAACAAATGTTAATGTTCTTCTTGAGATTAAAAACCACCAACACATGGGAAAAAATTAGACAAAAATATAACAACTCTCAAAGAATGTGTGTGCCTAAGGTAAATTGCACACAGATGACCGGTGAATATACTGTATGGTATATTTTCATACAATAGAAAGCATAGTTTTTGGTAAAGTTTATGCGTGTATAGACGTGTTTCTTAAAGTGTTGTATATGTGGGTGTCTGGCCAGCGAGGAAACAAGAAACACTTGTATTAAGCCAGTATTAAGGGTGTGAGTTAGCCTAACCCTTAAAAGTTGAATGATCTGAAGAGCAAAAACTATATAAAATGGTAAAATTCCTGTAACATGAAAAACAGCTGTGTTAATATTTAGATTAACAATTAGATGCATAAATAAATACAGCATGCTATTTAAAAAAATATCTAAAACAATATCTAGAGGAAAAATCTATTATCTAAACAATAGAGAATCCAGAACAGAACCTTGTGCACAAGTGAAATTACTTTTCATCACGGCAAACTTGAAGAAATGAGGGTTAACAGGCAGAAAGTTTCTGGGTAAAGTAGTTTTTTTTTCCTTTCGTTTTGAGAGATGAGACATTGACTACTCATACACTGTTCATTGCACCCTCACACTACCCAACTTCAAAAAACACTATTTGTTGTGTTTAGCATTTAATCTGCTTCAAACAATAAATCAATGTGCTATTCAAACCTTTAAGCTCTGTGATTTTCTCTGAATTGTTTAATTGTTAAGTGTTTAACCCCAGCATCTTTGGTAAATGAACAGGAAATAATAATAGACATAGAGACATAAAGATTAATCAAAGTGCAATAAAATTTTTGAGATAAGGGTGCATATAAGTTCTATATCACACCATTTATTCGGCACAGTTAAACATGCAGATAAAGGAAATTTCAAACTGTTTTCATCCCACTTCCAGGATTTTTGCTGCAATACTGTGCTGGTCAAGCTAATATGAGTTGTCACGGCAACATGACTTGTAGAAAGAAAACTCTGACTTCATGCATTACATACCAATTTACACACTGTTCAATTTCTTGTTTAAGGCACATTAACTTATTTTTTAATTAAGCAATAGGGAGCACTAATGTATAATTTACCAACATTGTCAGAATAAGGTCACTTTTACAGACTGATGAAGCTACCAGTAGTGTACGTCTGGGTGTACATGACTGAAAACATGATTAGCCACTGAACTAATCATGACATATTTTGGTGGATTTGACTTACCCATATCACAGTTGGGTCCAGTCATTCCCTCCTGACACTGGCTGCAGTCTTCTCCAGTGAACCCACGCCGGCATACACATCTTCCTTTGATGCATCGACCTTTGTTGCTGCAGTTGTTGGGACAGCCTTTAGCAGCACAGTCTGGCCCAGTAAAGCCAACTTCGCAAACACACTTTCCGTTCACGCAGTTCCCACGGTTGCTGCAGTTGTTGGGACAGGCTTTTTGAAAGCAGTCTGCACCAGTGAATCCTTCATCACAAACGCACTGTCCATTGACGCAGCGCCCCCTGTTGCTGCAGTTGTCAGGGCAGGAATTCTCAGAGCAGTCCTTACCAGTGAAGCCACTGTCACACACACATTTACCGTTAACGCATCTCCCACGGTTGTTACAGTCATTAGGGCACGTTTTCTCTGAGCAATCCTGGCCAGTGAATCCATCATCACAAATGCACTGTCCATTCACGCAGCGCCCCCTATTGTTGCAGTTGCCAGGACAGGCTGGCTCAGAGCAGTCTGCACCGGTGAAGCCGCTGTCGCACACACATTTACCGTTGACACATCTGCCACGGTTGTTGCAGTTATCAGGACAGGCCTTTCTGGAACAATCTGGATCCGTGAATCCAGGATTGCAAACACACTGCCCGTTAACACAGCGCCCCCTGTTGTTGCAGTTTCCAGGACAGGATTCATCTGAGCAGCTGGGGCCTGTAAAACCACTGTCACACACACACCTGCCGTTCACACACCTGCCTCGGTTGTTGCAGTTGTCTGGGCAGGTTACCTGGGAGCAGTCGGGACCAGAGAACCCAGGATCACACACACACTGTCCGTTGACACACCTCCCTTTGTCGTTGCAGTTCCCTGGACAGTTGGACTCGCTGCAGTCTGGCCCACTGTGACCAGGGAAGCAGACACACTTGCCGTCTATACAGCGACCCTGATCACTGCACTCGTTGGGACATTCGGCAGTCTCTGGTTTCATGGTGCAACCTGCACCTGAAGAAAAGGAAAAGAGTCAAATAAGGTGGGTGAGTACTGGTTGCTTCTCTGGAAATTAGACATGTGGAAAACAAAACAAAACAAAGCAACATTTCACAATCACCAAACACCTACGTCATGTGGGTTCTTAAGGAACCCTGAAAAGACCCTGCCTTTGAGTAGGAGCTAAAATGGTTATAGGAACTGAGGGCCGTGACTCCTAGTTCCTATCTGCTGGAATGCGTAAAAAAACAGCTTTATTCCTAAAAAAAATTACAGAAACTTCAAAAAGTTCCTAAAGTGGAAAAACAGCAATAAGCTCAACTCACCTAAAGTAATTTGCAGAGTTTCCTGGTTTAAAACGCCTCACACTAAAGCAGAGGAGTTGATCATTCCCTCTGCAACTGACATGGTTTTTAACTATAGTTAATGAAGAGCAGCCATTAAACTAAAGACTATTTCATGGCACATTTCTTGGTACATTTCTTTGTAAACATCGGGGTGCATGTGGTAGTGGGATCAGGGAGGGCGGGTATGAGGGTGCTTGGCATTATTGTTGTTGATGAAAAGGGGGCCCTGCTGAAAAAGTTTGGGAACCACACATAATCTAACCACAATCACCAGCAGCTCAGTCAAAGTTTTAGGTCATTGTGGTTGATGAAGTTCTGTAAAACATGTCTTGAATAAATTAGAACCAATCCCTTTTCCTTCATCGCCTCCTTTAGGTTGTTTTGGGGGGATAAAGATCTAATCCTCTCTAATTAGACCATAAACGCAGCCTAGTTTTGACTGATTATACCCATGTGGGTGTGTTGTTAGTGTTGTTGAGATGAGGGTGGAGGGGGAATTTGAACAACACTGAGATCACCGTTAGCACAGAGCTGGAAGATACACACAAACAGCTATGTTTCTAGCACTTCAGAGAATATTTATTTGCATCTATATCCTGAAAACTAACCCTAACTTAAATGATAACCACATTGGTTTTAATTCAAAGATCAAAACATTTTATACATTATTAAAAAATTTATTTCTATTGGTATCTAATCACTTTATTAAAATAACTATTTTGTTTTTATTCTCTTAAAATGAGCAATTTCTACCTACCTGCCGTGGTAGCTGCCTTTTTTGTGCCACCATTTTTATTATGGTGTCTCTGAATGGATTAACTATCTGAGCTTTAAAACGGCACTACCGGCTTGGTTTGATAGATACTAGAGCACCGTTTGGGGATAAGTAACACCTTAAAAAGTACTAAAAGTGTACAACAGTCCTCACTAAGAATCTCAGAGATTCTTACACAAAGATGTTATCAAAAAAACACAGAGAATCTCTGACAGTATATAAACATATGAGCTCCATATTAAGCATTTTTATTGAGAAAATTTACAAGTTAAGTAACCTTTCTGAATGGGTTGTGCAATTTCTACATAATGTGCAAGAAGACATATATTAGCATGCAAAATTATGATTTTTATAAAAATTATAATTGATTATTTTAGGGCACATTACTGCACATAAAGTACAAAAGAAGTAAATATTTGTGTTTTCCCACCACATGAGGAAAATTACTTAAATAAAAAGAGAGAGAATCTCTGCTTTGAGGATCTGAGAGCTTGTTTTGACTGCTGGATTTATGTGTAACCTAACGGTGAACTGCAGATGGAGATCACGCTTTAATCCATGTGTGTGTTTGTGTTCAGGATGACTCAGTGCAACAGGAGGAGCATCTACGGTGAACTAATATTATGAACTCATGCAACTGACTCAAACAGAGGACATGTCCCCGTGATCTCTTTCCAGCCGTAATAAGGATATAGTATGAACTGCTGTCACAGGCAAATTGTGCATGCACAGGAAGGAGGTAGGTGCTTTGTTCAAGGTGAAAATTAGTAGTGAAAAGACCAATATGACAATATCTCTTGTTAATGTCTTTTACTCTGAATACCCATCTGTTTATTTATCGCTGCATTACATCAGAGCTGCAGTTAAACATTTTATTAGTGTTTTAAAACAGAAACCTCACTATCAACAAGTTTTGAATCCTGCACAGAGTTTCTTTGCTCTTGATTCCTGTGTCAATATTCAAATAAATGCTAATGTATCATCTACAATTTTGTTAAAATTTGTGAAAATGTTCTTTATATCTCAAAAGAAAATGTTGTAACCTAAATTACACTTATGGCCAAAGAAGCCCCAGTGTAATGTGATGCTAAGTACATGATAACTGGTATTTAGGATCTTTAGGAGCTTTCAGTGAGCTTTCTTTTATAGATTGAGAACTTTGTGACAATTGATGAGCCAGTGCTGGTGTAATGAGTAAATATACAAAATTAAATTGTCTTATATGATCGGATACACCCAATTATCTTCAGAAATCCCATAATATGTTCAAGTAACTCCACCTGTGTGCAATCCAAGTGTCACATGAGCTCAGTATAGATGCATTGGTAAATATACCCCCCAGTCTGCAGCTAATATTCCTTGGGCACCACCAAGCTGAGAAAAGATAGACCACCAAAACTCAAGGACCACACAGGCAGGACATTAATCAGGGGTAATAAAAGACCAAACACAAGCCCGAAGGAGCTATAAAACTGCACAGCAAAAATCAGTGCATCTATCTAAAGGACTGATTTAAACTGAATACAATACCTCACTATGCTAGTCTTTAGAGAAAAGGAGACAGGGAGAAAAATAACCAATTCCAAGAAAAACAAACAAACAAACAAAAAAAAACAAAAAAAAAAAAAAAAAAAACAAGTTTTAAAACATCTGGAAAACTCTTCAAACACGTGGAAGAAGGTGTCCCAAAATTAAACGTTTTGGTCCTTTAACCTCTAAAACTCCATCCTCACAGTGAGGCATGGTGGTGGGAGTATAGAGATGGGAGTTATTTACCACCAGCATAGACGGAAAAACTGGTTAGAATGAAGAGAATGATTGTACTATTAAATACAGACACATAGTTGAAGAAAAACTCTTCCATGTGCAACATGATCTTCAGTTAGCTCAGGAAGTTTTTTTAATACAGTAAACTAATAACAAAGCATCGGACTTTAGATGATACTAAAGCAGAAATTCATGAGTAAAACAAGAAGCAAGTGCTTGGAGGATTAATCTGACCGTGTCTCAGCCTCATGGCTCCACACATAACTTATTTAGTGTTTTCACTGCCTGTTAAATTTTATACCTTCATAAAACAAAAATAAGTAGTTTAAGCGGCTCTAGTGTGCAAACATTTTGTTTGTATAATAGAGGGTGTAAAGTTTTCCTGGAGGGACTATATTTAATTCAAGACCAACGTTGTTGGAGGTCTCTTTCTGTTAACTGCAAGTTTTTCCTGTTTGCTTAGTTAACTGGTAATTTCTGACAGTAATAATGGATTGTCTTGATTCTTTGAGCCTTAAGATGCTGTATGTTATTATTTGGTTTATGTAAAAGTACAAAAATTAAGTGTTAACACTTTGTGTGTGACAGGGAATGATTTGTTCTATCTATTTATTTCTTTTAGGTTGCTTTCTTACTCCTAGATCCTTCCAATTTTTCTCTTCATCAATAATTTCATTATCTGTCCTTAAGTATAATAATATATAAACAAATTGCATCACTTTATTTAAACCCTGTTTACAATCTGATTCTTGTCTCCTGTCCCAGATAGAGACTTTTTGCATTACGTTAATTCTGGCCATCTTTACAAATGAAACATGAATGCAGATTTTTATTTATTTATTTATTTATTTAGAAGGGCCAAATAAAGATTTCAGATTAAAACTAATTTAATTTTCTACCCATTATTTCTTGAGCCAGGTTTTTTTTAAGGGTTAAAAAAATAAAAAAGACGAAAAGCCTGAGTTAAAAGGGGTAAAAGCCCAAAAGCTTCATTCAGTGATTAAAAGTGAGATAAACTTATATGCCATGTCTGATCTTGGAGGTTTAATCAGATTTTCTGCTGCACATTAGCTAAATGCTTACTCATTCTTACTAACAGTTTTCAGATGTATATAAACTCTGTTGGTTTAAACACATAAACCTCACTCTATTCTTTCATATTTCTCTTTATCAGAAGTTACATTTTCTGTCTTTGTTAAAGTTTGTCCAGCTCATTTATTTTCTTATCAACTGTTAAGATAATTTGTATATTTTTCTGGAAAATTAAGATGACAAGCTCAGTTAAACCATTTTTCTTTTATAGTACATGCATTTTTTCTAACCAGGTGACTTAATGAGGCAAATAATATATTCTCAATTTACCTGCATACAGACATTTTACACCTCCTAACCTCTAGAAATAAGGGGAAATTAAAAAATGTTAGTATAATCAGGGGAACAAGTTCCTGCAGCAGAGAGAAAGAGAAACAGGAGGTTTATTTCTGCCTTGCTCTTTTATGCTCACTGATCACTGATCTACAGTTTCTGTGCAATTAAACTGTTTGATCTGCTGTTAATTTTGAACTGATTGAATCGAAAACTAAAAAATGAAACAAAGAAGAAGTTAAGGATTTGAACACAGCCAAAATAAACCCATAAGCCTCAGTGTGTGTCTCAGTTGTTTTATAAAAATGACATCATTAGGTCTTGAACATTTAACGTGGACGGCTGTGTGTAATTTTAAATATGAGTCAATCTGATAATAAGCGTGATGCTGGCTTTTATAAGTGTGTCGAGTGAAGCCTCTTTTGAAGTTTTGTGGGATCATTGTATCACAAAACAGGGATTGAAATGCAGAAAGTTGAAAACATACGGGGGATTTTTTTTTTTTTTTTTTATCAGCCGAAGTGAATTCAGTCCAGTGTTTGTTAAACATGTTGCTGAAAAGCAGCAACATGTGTCATATCAGACCATTTCACAAAGGAAATTAACTAAAAAGAAAAAAAAATATCAAAGGAAACAAAATTAAATAAAAATTTCCACAAAGAAAGACTTGTAAATGCATTCATAGTTATTGACGTGATTATTCATGTTTCTGGGATTAATGTGCTCGTCTTACAGCAGCTCTTTGATCTAAATCTACAAAATATTATGAGTGTTTATTTTCGTATTAATAGCACTGCTCATGTTTAGTTTCTAGTCTTTAAATGACCTGATTATTTAACTCGGTACTGATTGTCTTTGTGCTGAAAACATAAGAACAACATTCATGTTGCTTTGGAGTTGAATTTTGGCTGTTAGAGCAGCTCTGAAGAGTTGCCTGCAAGTCATCATCGGGTCTGCACGGATGACTTAACTCATGACTTTGGATCAATATGATGTAAATTTCCATGCTCCCAATGGATGAGAAACACACGAAAATCTTTCAAACGTTGAACCCAATTAGATTTTTCTTTTTTTGGGCTCAGGCAGAAAAGCATGACATCACCTACTTATGAGTTCCTGACAAACTCTTAGTTTGGGCTGATTCCTCTTCCTGAGTCCTCTTACAAGTTAAAAAACAAACAAAAAAAACTTATATTTTACTCTGATCCTTCATTGCTTACAAAAAAGAAAATAAAAATCTTAATCTTAAATCTTTTAGTTTTAAGAAAAACAACCATCTGGTTTTTACCTTTGCTCTCAGAGGTGCAGCAGCTTCCATCGGCTCCTCCACACTTCTCCCGAAGTTCAGACACCTCCTTCTCCAGCCTTTCCAGACGTTCTCGTAAGGCAGCAAAATCCCCCTCGCAGCCACATGACCCAGACCCTGACCCTGATGGGACCAGTTTGATCTTGTGGGTCAGAACCAGAGGAGAACCAGGAGCCAGGTCAATTTCTTTACCTGTGGAATGTAGAGATGAGCTTTGGTGCTGATGGAGCTGATGAGCACACATGGTTAGCGAGTTGTTTGTGTGTTTTTCTCAAATGAAAATTTTATTTTATTTTTTTGTCACCTTGGCTCACACCGGATGAATCTCCCTGAGTGGCGCATCCCTCTGAGATCACTACCTGCAACAACAACAACACAGAAGGCCAAGCTTTATGTTTCACTGTATTCAATAAGAACCAGGAAACTTTCTAATTGACAGAAAATCTGCTTCACATGCTGGAGCTGACAAAAGACAACAGCAAAGGCAGAAAAAAAAATCCACTATAAACATACTTCACTTGTAATCAGATAGAAAGTGACTAGTGCAATAAATGAATGATATGAAGGTAACTGTTACTAAAGAAGTGGGAATAAATTAATTTCTGCAGCTGTTTTCCTCAATAGTATCTTAAACATATCCAAGGATCAGATGTGTTATATGTCATGTCTTTTGTATGGGATATCTTTTGTGTTTGGTTTCCAGTGTAAACATTGTAAATAGGACCCCATTGCTGGGAATAAATCTATTTTCTTATACACATCCTGACTCCTTTTTCCCCTGCACTACAAGGCTTCTTAACACCCAGAGTTTAACCTTTTTCGTAAAGGATCTGAACACTCTGTGTCTTACTACATTCAACACGTCTTATTACTTGCAGCTGTTTTTTCCTGTCATGCACACACTTTTCAATAAATGGGCACATCAGGGACTCGCAAATGACTGAAATGGCTCAGAGTAACTTTGTTCTGTTATTTTCTTGTTTCTTTGTTCTGCCTTTATCAAGACAGTAACAGGAACACAGCAAGCTAGCTCAAAATAGGATTAAACACAATTTTGACAGAAATCTAAATTATTCTAAATACCATAAAATTAGAGATTAGAGACATCTTACTGAGTTTACAGGATGCAGTGATGCAAACAACTAGCTTCTGTGTGTTCACACCCTGCAGATGTAGTAGCTGTTGCAGTGTATTTGATGGGTTATAAAAGGAGCTGCCCGTTCATTTCCCACCACCAGTTTTACAGTCACTTTTGTGCAGCCTGAAAACTTTTTGCTCTATATGTTCTCCATAAAACCTGCTTGTAACATATGTTTATTTACAGGTGGACTGTAAACAAACATAGACAATATGATATAGTGAGAAGTAGATAAATAAAACCATGAAATCAGGTTCTTTTGAGAAATGTCAGCAAAACCTTAATTTATTCAAACCTATCAAGTAATATGCATGACTTAAACCAATTTTAAGTCATGCATCTTTAAGCTTGACTTAGATTTTAATATCCTTTGACCTGCCTTCAATGTGTTCATTCATCTTAAATAACCGACGAGTCACCTTAATGGAGTCCTGCTCAGCATTCCTTGGTGTCCTTTCCCCCCTGACCTGTAACTCCCTGGAGGTTGTTGAGGTCAGGAGGGCTGGGCTGGCCAGGAGAAAGAGGAAGAGGAGGGAGGGGATGAGGGGCAACATCACTGAGATCAGACCAGGAGAAGTCTTCCTCAGGGAAAGATGCTGGATTGTTCAGGAAAACTGAGCTGATTGGTTGATTTGGAGCTGGTTGCGTTTCAAGCTGTTTTTGAAGATGGATTCTTTAGTAGAACTGCACTCCACATATGTTTTTCTTATCGCCTTTTTTTCCAGAGATTTTCCCACCTGGAAGAAGAAGAATAACTCATTTAAGCTCACCTTAAATTTCATGTTAACTCAGCAGACTCCACTTTGGCTACAATTAGCCCAAATGAGGACCATTACCTGTTTATGGGCCTGTCAGTGTAGCATGTCAGCCAATAAACCCCATGGAAAAAGTAACTTAGTCTGAAAGAGTAGTGCAATCCAACAGCACACATGGAGCAAAATTAAAGCTGGCATTATGGAATATTTGCTACTCTATTGTTGATTCTTTGGGGCAATTTGGCCATAGACAATTTAATGACATAGTTCCTGGTTTAGATTTTCCTTACAAATAAAAGGACAAAAACACAAGTAAAAAGGCTGTGTTGATGTCATGCTCAACCAACTCTTTTTGGCATGTATAAATCACTAGAGAGGAATAGTGGATTAGTGTGTTTTGTTTCAAGAAGGCAAAATCTGAATATACGTAAAAAAAAAAATACTGCCATTTCTGCCATGTTTATGCTAAAATCAAGCTAATATCGTGTAAACTGTAGGGGGAGAGAAAAGTAAGGTGGACTATTTTTTCACATATGTGGTCCTCTAGATAAGTGTAAATAATACAGTACACTTGAAGTATAGTACTTAAGGCAGCAGGAAATTAAAACTAATTAGATTACATAAATAGAACCCAGAAGCCACATATATGACACACAATAGATCAATACCCAAAGGTTATAGAAAAGAAAAAAAAAAAAACTTCTAATAAAAGTGTTTCTGTGGTTTAAATTGCCCCAGGTGGTAAATTGGTCTGAATCAGTGGGTACTTTACTGTCTCTGGGTAAGCCTGCCATTACATCTTTTAAAGATAAATTTCATTCTCAGTTTTTTGTTACTAAGTGACATATTTCTTCTCTTCAAACTGACTTCACCAAAATAAACCCATACAAGTTAAAGTTAAGTTGCTTGAGTTTTTGGGATTTCTAAACATTTTATCAAACGTCACTGTTTTAACCTTCTAAAAAACAAACTTAACAGAAAGTTTGTTGGACACCAAACACTTTAATCTAAACGTTGTGTTGAACTCTAATAAAAACTGTTGTCCAAATTAACATGGGCCTGATGTATGTCACATAAAGAAAATGTCCTTTCACATTCACAGCTTGACAAACAGTAAAATGCTCAACAACTAGTCAACACTCAGTTCATCAAAGTTGAAGTGAAATGTGATTTGCTGTTTTTTTTCCTGATTTAATATAGCTCAAATGACCCCAGAGTATTTGACTCATTTCCTCCCAGTTATATATTATGAAAAAAAAACTATGCTTCATCAATTAAGGCAAATTTAGGTTATTGTTTGGAAGTCCCAAACAAATTGTGAAATCACCAATATGGCTGGCTTTCCCAAAGCCTGCAGAAATAATGCATGGTGTTTTCTCACACCTGAGTTCACCTGTGTCTTTAGACCAGTGTATTTTATTTATGTGGACACATGTATCTCTCACGGGTTTTATAGGGAAACTGGGCTGGTTTATAGTCCTGCTGTAGTTGGTTACAGGAGCATTTCTGAGAAAATGTTTAGTTAATATTCTCAATTTTTTTCCCCTGCATGTAAACTGCATGTTAAATGTCTCCAAAAGCCAAGGGAAGTTTATCTGTGCAGCACATTTAATATACAAGACAATTTGATACAAGTTCTACCTTAAAGGTTTTATTTTAAAAAGGTTTAAAACTATATCCTTTTTGTGATTTAATCTGACTCAAGCTGTGAAAGTCATCCAAAAGGTGATAAAAACACATGAAAAAACTCAAAGAACAACATTAACCTGATATTAAAGGGAAAGATAAATCCTACTGCACACACATTTTACCCCAACATTTCCTCCAAGACACAAACAGTAGCCGATCACATTTGAAAATATGACTCAGACACTGAATGATCTAACCACCCTAATCTCCCCTGTGAGGTTTACAAAGCAAAGCTGGTTAATACTCGAGATCTGCTGTTTAAATCCACCTTCAGCAGCAGCAGTTCTGAATGATTAAAGCAGCTGCTGAGAGTTCACAACAGCATAACGTCATTCTCCCTGCTGGTGGAGCAATAAATGCAATTTAGGAGGGGATGTGCACCTATTCATAAATGTCCCTTAACTATAAGGGCAGATTAGTTTCCTACTGTTATGTAGGAAGTTCTGTATACTTTCAATAAAATTATTTTAAGAGGGCGCACTGAATATGATCTACAAAAATTCTTTATTCAATTTATTGATGGCTGAGGAATTAGATATAGTTAATAAAGTCAGTGAAGGTGACTGACGTCGAGGTTTGATCCAAATAGATTCTTCTCTTAAAACCGAGAGTTTTTACAGTTTAGAGTTTCTAATAGAAGCTTCTCAATCTCAGGTCAAGTTCAGGTTGTCCAGTTCAGACCATGACTGATCAGTATCAAGGGGCCCAAAGTGTCCAAAAAGACAATCCCCCAAAACATTACAGCACCAGAAACCTAGACAGTTAACACAGCTCATAACACCAGACTGTGTTTTTCCATCTTCTGCTGTTAAATGTTGGTGAGCTCGTGCCCACTTCTGTTCTTGCCGTTTTCTTCAGCTGTTGTCACCCATCCACCTAAAGGCTGGACCTACTGCAAGTCATAAAGACTTGTTGTTCAGGGTTTTTAAGTTATTCTGTTTGCTCCAACCAGACCGACCTTTGGCCTTTCTATCTGCAAAACAGCTGCTCACTGGATGCTTTCGGTTTTCCACCATTCTGAATGAACTGTTAGGGTGAAAATCCAAGAAATCATCATGCACAGAAACACTCAAACCAGCTCGTCTGGCAACAACAATCAAACCACTGTCAAAGTCATTGAGATCAAGTAAAGCTATTTGTCGATACTTGTAGGATTATGAGTAAAAACAGCTGATACACAGACGTTCATAGCAGAGCTTTTGGATCAATCATACACAAAGTGTTATGTGGGATAAACCTGCACTTTCTTAAATGCTGATTTTGGATAAATTACAAAGTCAATCAACAATCAGGTGCTGAGGTTGAGGGGTTCAGGATAGTCAACTAGATCAGAGCATCTCCAGAACAGGAGAGAACATAATTAAATGGGAAAACTTTCAAAAATTGGTCCAAGGAAGGACAACTAGTGGACCTACTGCAGGATGCTCTGCACAATGTTCAGCTGGCAAATTTAGGGTCCTTGTAATTGTTTGAATGTTCCCCTGACAAGTACCACCCACCAAAATATTTATGCACATGCTAAACTTTAGCAGTGTACACACAATAATTAAGGAATTGTCTAAGGAAGAATGGATACAATTCAAGACCTTTACTTGGTCTCAAAAGGCACCACATCTCAATTCAATGAAGCTTCTGTGGGGTGTGTTTGAAAAACAAATCTGTAGCACGAAGGGCCAAAGTTACAGCTTAGAAAATCCCTTTAAGGCCTCTGCATATTTTTTATGGCTTGTTCCTGAATTTGTGCTAACTCATAATAAAATGATCACTTTGCAAAGATGCAGTTGTAGCTCTAGATCTCTATCAGATCAGATATTGATATTATTTCTGCAAAGGCAGCCCTGATAAGCTAAAGCAGGACAGAATGAGAGAGGTTTTGTTATGAAGGACCTCTCAGAGACAGAAGTTAACAGGTTTATTGAGAACAGGGATCTTGGTGGGAGAAGGTATCTTACGAATACACAGCTTGGAAACATCCACTAGATCAGCAGGGTCAGTCGGGACCGGGGAAGGGAAGAAGGTAGAGTTCAGGTATCATGAACGAGGTCCGACGGAGACTGACTGGAGACCTGGGGTTTATGAGTCCTGGCTAGGGATTGCTTGCAGGTGTGAGTCATTAGTATTCAGGAGAAGGTGATCGGCGGCCATTAGCAGTTGCAGGTGTGTCCGGTGCAGAGTCTGGTGCGACGGTGACAGGTTTCAGGTGAGGTCTCTAAAAAAGCTATTTTAGCAGAACTTTTTATCATCTGTTCTTAAAATCCACCAATTTGTGAACCTCAGATTTTAGAAGGTATTTGCTGTCCAACTGATTATTATTTTTAATTAAAAAAAAAAATTTCTGCAGAATATTCTGTAAATCACAAATATGTGCAACGTCTACACCATCTTTTAAATACATAGAAAGTGTGTACATATGTGTTTGATAGTTTTTTTTTTTTACTTGCACAAATGGCTTTGGGGTCATAGTCTAACACAGGAAGGGGCAAAGTCGCCCTTAACGACTGCAGTCCTGCAGGTTTTGGATGTTTTCTGCTGTAGCTTAATCAGATTAATGGATCAATATGATTGGGTATAGCCTAACTATAAGCTGTTGAACAGAGTCATTTAACTTGAATCAGGTGTTTTGGAGCAGGGAAACATCTGAAACCTTCAGGACCCCTCTGGTCTGGAGTTCCCCATCCCTTATTTATTCTATTCTATTCTATTCTACAGTCATTTAGCAGATGCTTTTATCCAAAGCGACTTACATTTGAGAGTAAGAACA
>JBAGKP010000019.1:21854945-21866073 GCA_037177255.1 Melanotaenia maccullochi | reverse complement strand
GCTTTTGAGTCCAGTTGGACCCAGGTGCTGTCATGTAGTGCTAGTGCAGTGCATGTAATTAAATTTTTTTTTTTTTTTTTTTAACATCAGCTTTCTCAACCAACAAAGCAGGTCTTTTTATTAGGTAGGCTGGGGTTGTGGGTGTGTTTCTGTCCACTCATTCTTGTTAAAATACCGAGTTATGGTCGGGGAAAAAAGATCGCTTGACCTTAAATACCAGCCCCGTCACCACATAGTAAGACGTGTGGACATGGTGCACTTGTAATGTCTATACGAAGGTACTTTTTTTTATTTTATGTAATCTTATGTACAGATTTATGCAACAATTACACATGTCAATGAATAACATCACTGTGGCTTTAACAAACCCAGAGAAAAGTCATACAGGATATAAATCAAGTGTGTGGAGACACTGGTGCAAGAACTCTTCTATACTCTGTATTCAGACATTAGTCTAGCGTCCACTGTGTTTTTAGGTATTGTTTAAGTATTGTATGTATTGTGTCTGGAATAAAGCATTATAATTATTATTTTATCCATTTCTGGCCTCAAGAAATAGCAATCTATTAGTGACTGGGCTGCATTTTAAGACTCATACCGGTCCATTAACTGCAAAAAAAGAGGTTGTTTGGAAAGTGGATAACCAGTTTCAATAGCTGCCAAAAATATACTAAAAGAAATATCCAATTATGTTGCATAGCACAAAGATACTGTCTGAAAGTTTCTCTATCTTCTTAAAATCTAAAATGTTTGCATTCCTAACATGTGATCAGATGCCTCCAGCTTTTTAACTCTGTATTTAAATATCTTCGTTCTGTAAAATCATCTTTAAACTGCTGCATTTCAAAGGTAAACCTGCTACCTTTTAATACTGAATAATACCAGTTTGATCTGACCTGCCACAAAGACAGTTCATCATCTGCTGTTTAATGTACATCTGTGAACCTCAGCCAGAGAGGAAACCTGCTCTACAGGCTTCAGTGGGAAAGACCAGCTTGTAAATACCTGAGTTGCAGGTGTTCCTTACGGTTGAAGCTCCGGAGGGCAACAGAATCTTCTAGAAATCTTCCTCACTTGCTCCTCATCTTTACTTTCTCTTTCTGCTAGTGAAACCCTTTCCTTTTTACTCGGGTTTCAGCAGCCAAAATAAACTCCCTTTGACAGCCTCTTTAAACACAAACTTGGCACAACGCACCGAAACTCAGCTTAATCATTTGATGGTATTAACCAGGAGGCGTTCATGAGATGTGGATGATGTATTCCTTCCTTGCACATAATCACTTCCAAATGAAACAGACCAATCCGAAAAATGAAACTTCACTGGTTAGATTTACACTTTTCAACGTCTAATTAATAATTTTTCTCGTTAAATAAACCAACTCTTGATGTGTTTGTTCAGACTTTTTGCTTCCTTGTGGAGTCCAAAGTAGATCATAGAGGCAAATGTTGCCTGTAGTTTACTGTTCAGTTTATTGATAAAAAGTTACAACTCAAAAAAACCAAACAAGTCCTATTAATGAGTAAAAAGTAAGCAAATATTTTCTAGAGATAAATGGGCAATAAAAAAAAAAATGTTTTTGCAGGATAAATAACGGGAGTTCATTTACAATTTTACTGTTTGTTAAATCACAATCCATCCTTTCTGAACCATCTTGTCTGAGTTCCCATTTAACTGAGTGAGAAATTTCCAGATTTCTCAAAGTATGACATAAGAATGTGATGTGTGTCTGTGTGGGTGCCACGGCATACTGTACACTGTAAGATTTATTCACATGAAAAGATTGGAGGCCATTCTGTCTGAAATGTCATAACAAATGTCACAACTATTCATGTTTTATTCTACCGTCAAAAAAGGCCACAAAACACCAGTAACAATTCCAACTGTACATGAAGATAATGCCAGCAGGAGCCTCGTCGTGGATAGAAGCTAATTCTGTGTTTAAATTTTAGACTGATCAAGGAAAAAAAAAGAAAATTAAATAAAATAGTATTAAAACAAAAACACACAAGTCAAAAGATGTCATGGATGCATTGATGTTTTGTGCATCACCTGGGGGCACACACCAATCTGGAAAATCAGTTTGCTCTAAACATCATATAAAGAAGTTTATTTCCCATCCATCACCCATCTGTTATACCTGCTTCAGCTTTTCAGGATTCGATGGGGGCTTGAGGTAATCCCAGCTGCTAGATTAAGAAGTGGGGTGCAATCCGGAGGAGCTTCCTGTCCACCACAGATTCAACACACACACACACACACATACAGACACAAACATACACACTTGCACTGATCCTTACAGACAACTTAGAATCACCAATGAACCCAACATGTCTTTGTACTGTGGGAGGAAATCAGTCTGCTGGAGGAGGACATGCAAACACAGGACTCCATCCACGGTGAATGACAATAAAAACAACAGCGGCACAGGACCACAAGAAAAGATATTTTGGTCAAAGAGTCATGATTTGGTGCTGCAGCCCCAAAGCTTTGATCAGCCAGTGATGTTGAGATAATGAGAATGATTGAATGCTCTAACATGAACCCTGGCAACCTGTGAAATCCACCACAGACCAGGACAGACACCTCCTCAAGCCAAGCTCATTGATGCCACTAACTATGACAAAGCCATGCAAAACAGTCTGAAGCAGGACTGAGGTATCATTCAACGTTTCCATAAGGCTCAAAAGGTTTCCCACGCTGCCACAAAATTTAATTTTGCATCAAAACTTTGTTTACACTGTCATTTTATTTCATGGTACGTTTGGTGACCTGAGCTGACTGGTTCAGTACAAAGTCTGTGAATGTGGGACTCTTCAGGTATCATTTGCCTCACAGTGCTGCAGCAGCCTGCCTCCCTCTGTTTTGTTTAGGAAAGCACACCCTTTTTATTTAGTTCTGTGGGTAATAATGTAGAACAAAATCATTCCACTGTCTCACCAGTATAACTACCACTACCAAAATAATTGAAAACACATCACCAATTTGAAAAACTGCAAAACTGGAATGAGACTGCTAATTATTTTTTGTTTGCTTGTTTTAAAATTTCTGCAGTCATTTTTACAAATCAGTGCCACTAAATAATTAGCAAATTTAAGTTATTTCTCCATGCACATGTTGATGCAACAGGCACAATATATAAATAATCTTGAATAATGTATAATCCAAATGATCAAACATGCAAAAAAAGAAGCATTCTCATCATTTTTGCACCTCATCGCAGACTGTTAAAAATGCCTTACCTGCTCAGAGGTGTGAGGAGTTTCTCTCCTCGCTGGTCCAGGAGTGTCTTTGCTTGTTTCTGTCAGGCTCTATGAACCTCTATGATCTGACCAGCAGCAAGAGAAGGATGAACAGAAGGAAAGAGGGAAGGAAAGAAGGAATGAAAGAGAAAGAGGAGGAGGAGAGCAGTAAAATTTTCTCATACTTGAAGAATTTTTCCTCCCTCTCTCCTCTCCTTCTCCTCCTCCTCTCTTTCACTGTGATGTCATTCTCTGTGCTTCACAGGTCCCTGCTGGGCGGAGGATTTGCGATGGAAAACATCTGATTTTTTAGATGCTTTTAAGGGGCCTGAAATCCTAAATGTGTTTTGAAGGGGTCTCTGTCCTCTACTGTTGGACAGAAAAGAGAAAGAAAGAGTCTAATCTTTTTTTGTTGTTGTTGTTTGTTATCTGGAGTCTAATTTTGATGCACCTTGGACAGACCTGACCACCCATTAAGTGTCAGAGGAGCAACTCCAGGGTCTGACATCAGACACTTGGCAGCAGTCGTTCTTGTTTTGCTCAAACAGAATGTAAAACAAATCCATGGCATGTAATGCAGCAAGACTTTCATTCATTGGGATGAGGTTTGTTCAGGAGCATGTGCAAGAGGATCAACAACATCACAGGGGAATCACTTTGTAATCAGAAAATTGCAGCAGAATTTCAAATGAATCAAATGCACTTTTTATTTGATTAAAAAAATTGCAATAGTTTCTGCTGAACTTCATAACAGATGACTTAATATGAAGGAGAATTTATGGGTGAATCAGTAACAGGAAGCAGTCCAGACCCTTAGATAAGAAAGCTACACTAGACCAAAACACTTCCATCATCACGTATAGTTTTATAAAACATGTCTACTGTTCCTTTGGCCGAACAACTCTTTCATTTTTATGTCCAGAGTGAAGCTGCATGTTATCAGGAAAACTTTCATTTAAAATATCATTGTTAAATGTTGAGACAATGAACACATAATTTCAGATATGGAGCTAATCTCAGGTGTTTTAAATGAGGTGTAATTCCACATGATACTCCTCTGTTAGTCTTACTTTTTGTCTAAATGACTTTGCAATATTGTGAGTATATTTGCAACATACGTATTGTGCATGCTAATATTGTGATAACAATATTTGATTGTACTTTATTCCAAAAGCCTAATATTTACATTGAGGCAGAAAAAAACTCCAATTCAAAAGAAAGTTTGGATGCTGTACAAATATAAATGAAAAATAAAAGTCATTATTTACAAATATCAAACCTTTATTTCAATCTTTATTGAGACTTACCAAATAATATTAGCTTACTCTGAATTTGATGTCAGCTGATGAAAAATAAGTTGCACTAGGTGCAACAAAAAGCTGGAAAAGTAAACAGACACAAATAAAAAAATAACTGGAAGACCATTTGACACAATAAGGTTAAACTAGAAAGAACATTACAGGATATAAAAGGAGCATTTCAAAGAGGCAGAGTCTCTCAGATGTAAAGATCTGCAATTGGACTTGTATTATTTAACACTGAGCAACAATGTGGACAAGTGGAACAAAAAACTGGTTCCCCCTTTCTTTTATACATTTTTATCCAAATAAATGACATACTATTACATGGATTAACTGAAAAATTAACCACTTATTTTTTATTGAACATTTATGAACTACTATTTGTATTTCTTACATTTCTGACTGATAATGAAATAGAATTAATTGAATATGTAACATTTGCTTCTGAGTACAGTGTGGATTCACGTTATTACTTCACACTTAATAGATCATCAACTGATGTTTTTTTTTTTTTTAAATATTCATAAGTCAGTCTTAAATGGCTTCACTAACTAACTACATAAATTAAAAAAATATATATATATTTGGACATGGTGAGGTATGAGCTCTGGATGAATATGGATAACAAAGCAGTAAATAGCCAAAGAAAACCTTTGAAAGACCTTTAAAAATAACTATTTCTCTAATGATTAGAATTAAGCCTGACTGCCTTGAGACAAGAGAAAGAAAGAAAGAAAGAAAAAAATAAGAGTGACTCAATACTTTCAGTTCATATTCAATCTTCAGTTTTGTCTTTAGTCTTCAAATATATATGTTTTTCTGTACTATGACTGTTGAGATGGCTGAGTGCTTGTTTTGTTAGACTACTGTACGTTCATGGGTGTCAGTGGGGATGATTTTCACACTGTGCTTTGTTTTCAGAGGTCGAAATTTAGTAAATTCTGTTGCGTTGTGAATGAGTGAAGTGACTTGAAGTTAGAGGTCAAATATGAGAGCTGTGAATCACACTCAGGGTGTGACAAAGGATTTTTGATGGTTCAGGGTGCCCTGTGAGAAGCAGGAAAAAAAGAAGAAAAATGACAAACTTAACATGACTCCACTACCTGGGTGGTTCCGGTTGCATTTAAGCATTTAAGGTTTTTCTTTTCTTTTAGTCGTGGATAAAGTTAGGCAGACAATACAAAACAACCAACACCAAGTAACTCTAAAGGTTTCATGTTATCCTAAAATACCTTATACTGATTAATTTTGTTCATTGTATTTTTAGCTAGATGATGCATTTATAGTTTCATTAACAGCAACGTTTGAAAGTTTGTGAACTTTTCATAACTATCTGTGGTTCACTTGGTGTCATATTGGGGCAGATTAGTTGTGATGTCACACATGGATCCACATGTGGTAGTAGGGCTGGTATCGGCTGGTAAATGCACAGGGTGGATTTCTTCGATGGTTCGCTTCATTTCTGGAAAGTAATTCCTGTATTAGAAGAACTATGGCTGCCAATACGGTGCTGTATCTTTGAGAGATCATGGAAGCAGACGAAGAAATTATCCATTTGCTGAACATTCAGAAAAAGAGGACGACGTCGTTCTGCAGCCATTAAGCAAGAAGATCTAAAAATCTGGAAACACGTAATCACAATCTGACCAACCGCGATGGATTACTTCTGCGTCCGCGTAGCCGGACTATGCATCTGGTTGTGAGAGGGACACGTCAAGCCTCGGTGGACCTATCGTGCCTATGTGATGGCGTAACCGACCTGATGCAGATGCCACATGAGTATAACTGAGCCTTTAAATGCAACCTGAACCGCCCAGATACTGGAATCGTGTTTGTGCAGAAGAAAAAGTGACATGAAACACAGCATGCTGTGTTTACGAAGGTGAATCTGGATGCTACACTTGTTAGCATGTGTATCAGTTTTGAAGTTGCAGTTTAACATTTAATTTATTTAACATTTTTCCATCCATCGTTTACATTCGATCTTACCGTGTTTCACTTCTTCCACCACAGAATTGTGATGGTCTGTCTCACATCAAAGACATAAAACACAGATGAAATGTAATATGACCGTTTAGATTAATTTAGGAGAAAAAAAAGAAGCATCGGGATAAAATTAGTAGTAACCTCATCTTATCTGTAAACTAAGGTAGTAGTAGTGTCATGGTTAAAGTTTTGTTTTCTGCATCTGAATCAGACATCTTGTCACCACAGATTGAACGATAAATCTGAAACCAGCAAATATACCAGCACAATTATCAAAGAATGTTTGTAGAACAACAAATGTTCAATGTTTAAAGTGTCCAGATGAAATTTTTTTTCTTTCATCCAGCAGAAAACCACATCCCAAACATCTCAGAGTAAATACTTAAATACCAGGAATGATGAAAGAAACCGCTGCAGTTCTTACTTTACAAACGAAACTGCAACACATGAGAGCAGATGTTCACATGATTAACAGACACAGTCAGGTGTGTTGACACAGTTGTTTTCCCAATTAAAAATGTACACTGAATGGTGTTTAGCATTTAAGTCGTTATTCTCATAAAATCTCATCCCACGAGACTCCACTTTGAGGAGGAAGGAGATTTCTAATTCTTTTTAAAACTGCATTTGCTTTTGTTTGCTATCAAGGATGGGAGTTCTATTTATGTCTTTAATTATTTGTAAAAAGATTTCCGTCTCCTCCTGAGTCAACTCATACCGCGCCATCTTTAGTTTAAATGAACTAGTCATGTGACTCCTATGTCACGTCGGGGGACGTTAAAATTCAATCAAAGTGCTTCTATTACATGTTTGCAATACACTTCTTTATCAACATGTCTGAAACACTACCTCATGAGAGCGTAAAACATTTTATTTCAAATTTAGATGTTTTATTACTCGTTTTTTATTTGCGATTTTTAGGTTTTGCTCAGTTCTTGGGGTAACTGAAACACAGCTACAGATTTAAGGCTGTTCATTGCCCCACATCAAACACAGCCCTTTTGGGTGGGTGGGTGGGTGTAGGGATTTTGCTGTAAGCACCTTGCATATAGTAGGTTTTCATCATTTTGTTTTTTATTTTTGTACAATGAGAATAAAGGTAATCTTGAATCTTGATATTAAGGATACATTCAATAATTTACTAAATACATTCAAGAGTTGTGTACAAGAATCCAGCAGGTTGCATGTAGATCGCTTATGAGACCTTGTTTTTAGGTTTTACTCTTTCTGTTGCACATTGTGAGCCGTCCACTGCACTGATGTAAACTGAGGTGGGTTCAGGCTAAGGAATCAGGGTCTACAGGTTTAAGTTTACTACCTGGGCCCAAGGCCGCACAGACCTCCAGAGTGCTCTTCACTCGTTGCTCACCACTCCTATGAGCTCCTCTCCTGGCTGCTTGTGTGGCAGTGGCTGCTTCAGCAATGTAAATTGATCTCCATTTCATAAGATTTTTTTTCCATTTGAAAAACTCTTAATCTCATAAAAGGAGGAATTTACATCTATACATATCCTGGTAAAACATTATGATGAGGATAAATGAATACATTTCTACATTACTTTATTCCCCTTCGTCCATTTATGAGCATTAATTCACGTAGACCTCATGAACTCGTGAAAATCTTGAACTAATTCCCTGTCCATGAGAAAACAAGTGAAATGTTAAAGCCGAGACATTTAAGTCTTTAACTGTCTGCTCTAATGTTTGGTGGAGCAAAATTTTCAGTTACCATATAAAAATCTGTAAACTTTCCTGAGTAATTTCTACCACTTGGTTTAGTTATGTAATGCTGACAGAAAGTGTTTGTTATCCATAACTTTTTCAAGTTTTGACCATTTAACAATTGTCACAACATTATTAACTATCATCTCAACCGTTTGTTGGACAGCATTGCTTGATCATGCTCACATATGGCTTCTTCTTTGCATTAATCCATATTTGTAGATGGCGTAGTGAATTGTGGTCACAGATGACCATTTTTACTGACTGGTTTTTGGCAATATAACATATGTATAGAGATGTGTCCAATTTCTGCAAATCTTTTGATACTTTGTCCTGTTAATGATGAAATATTCAAATTTCTCTGTCATTTTACACTGAGGTTGTTGTTTTGACATTGCTAAAAAAATATAGATGTACTTTTTTTAATATATATATATATATATATATATATATATATATATATAGTCTGTGAGTGAGAACCTTCTGTTCAACAAGGTCATAATGTCTGCATCTGATTCTCCTCACATTCTTCTATGTTCACATATTTAGGTACCAAAACTAATCAGAGCCATGGTTAATATAATCAGTTACACTGAGGGTTCTTCTGCTAATATGAATCCATATGTTAGACACCTTTCTGCATATATCAGCAGCAGAGTAGAAATACACTTTTACACAATGTGAAAACTCAGGATGCAGAAAAACAATGCAAACTGATCAGCAGTTCGTACAGCAATCCTCTCACTGCTTATTAAATGGGTAAAATTCACTGACTCTTTATGAAGACGTGTTTACCGTTACTCTGCCAGTGAGAATTCATGTGTTCTCCTCAATGTGATTCCAAGAACTGATGCGCTTAACTGTCACTTTTAACTACCAACCTCAAAGCCTTTAGTGTGCTCCTGAGACTCTTCTTTGGAGCTTTCGTGATCTCTGTGGGAGCTCCAAATGACTGAAATGCCTCAGAAACCAAGAACACATGCACAATGAAGCGAAGGCTAATTGTACCACATGTCAGCTGAACCAAACTGGGTCTGTGGTGTGCAACAGGCCAGCCAGAATATAACGTGTGGATCTTGTAAAGCTGGAAAATGCTGATTGAAACCGACACCTACGTCTTGATTGTACTGTCAATAACTCTGACAGATTGAGTGTGTGTGAGACCAGGAAACAGTCATTTCCACTGTGGGTCATTTACTTATTTTTTCCATGTAGAGTCTGGCAGTTTTTAACCTACGAATGACAAAGTGCAAGACCACAAACCACTCTGGTTTCACTCAAACCTCAGGCAAAGTGTGGATCACTGTTTTAGGAACATATTACTTTAATTCTGGTAGAATCACTTTGGTGTGCTTGATTAATATCATGGGGTATTTGTTTAGGTATTTGCCTTTCCAGTAAAAAATGAACAACTGGCAACAGTTAAAACCTGGTCTAATAGTGAATTCATTTCTACTCTGACACGCCTTATGTTGGTGCTGAGAGGTGTCTGAACAGAAAAGTTAATGAGCTTAATGCATTTATTTCAAAGGAGATCACAATTGACAACCACAATTATTGCATTTGGAGTAATTCTGCTTTATTTTGAATAGTTTTGCTGCCATTTTGCCTCTATCTGGTTCAATTATTTAATGAATGTTATATTTAAGGCAAAGCATTAGATAATTAGCATTTGGCTCCTCATAAGTAATACTGTGCAAAAACTATTGAGTTGAAATTCATGAAACTAAGAGAATTATGGCAATGGTGAAGGATGAGACAACTATAATTTAGATTTATTTTTATCAAGACCTCAAAAATGCACCATTTGCCTTGCTGAAGGTTCAGCTATATGATTGTAAGTAGTGTTATGTATGAGAAATTACTATTACTGTAATTATACTTAGTGCTGACATGACATTAGGGCAAAGGAAAACTGGACATTTTGGTGCTGATCAGGATTGATAATGTGAATGTTCCAGCTGATCAAAACCACAGAAAGAGCTACCCTGTTCATGCACATGAAGATTTGAGTCAGTGGACGTTTTGTCCACTGACTGGCAGGTCAAAGTTTTAAGCACATGGTGATCTTTGAACAGCCTTGCTCACTTACTGATGACAGCATTAACTGCACATCAATGAGACCCCACTGCTTTCTCAAATGTGCATAATGTACCCCTATAAGATGAGGACAGAGTTTAACCATGGTAATAGTATAGACAATACTGCTTTCTTAGCGTGTTAAATGCATTGCTTTTGAAACCGTTTCATGTTTATGGCATATTTCCTGCTTCCTGACGGGCAAGAGCTTGATTAGATTAGCCAGAGTAATGCTCTTCTGTGATGTTTTAGTAAGTTGTGTAAAGGTGGATTTATGCTCGTGCAGCGTCTGTGTGCAGTCTGCTACGGCGTAGGTGACACTGGTGAGTTTTCTCAGCACTTGAGCGTAGGGGGTGTGCGTCGTTTTGGTGTCGTGTTGCAGTTTCTCCTCCTAATCTGAAGGTGGCAACAGGAGTTGTATTGGCCGGTAAACTCACCAGGTTGGAGCTCTTTTGATGGTTTACTTCAGTTCTGTAGGTATTTTATGTTTTAAAACAACAATGGCGTCCAGTATCGTCCAGTGTCTTTATTAGCTCGTGGAAGAAAACAAAGAAATGATTCGATCAGCCTCTCATCAACTTGATCCACTGGTTATTGTTTTAAAAACGGCAGTTCCCACACAAATTGAGATATCCGGCAACACGTGATCCCAAACTGACCAATCACAAGGGAGTACCTCCGCGTAACCATCTGCGAAGCAGAGGTGCACGTCAGATCTGGAAGAGGTGCACGTTGAGCCTCTGTGGAGCTATGTGACGCCTACGGTGGTTACGCAGGACCAGATACATAAATCTGTCTTAA
>JBAGKP010000019.1:21842695-21854519 GCA_037177255.1 Melanotaenia maccullochi | reverse complement strand
TCTGATCACAAAGAGTAACAGCAGCCTATCCATCTGTCCAGCAGCGTGGCATAGGGCTAGCCTCTATGCCTACAAAAGCACACAAACCAAATCACCAGGTACAAATAGGCCACACCTTAAGGTTGCTATGTCGAAATGAGGAAATTGGAGTGAGAAAATCCCGTCCTACCACACTATCTTTAGTACATGCTCCTCATGCCACTCTTAGGGGCAACAATTCACAGGATGCAATTATGAGTTGTATTAACGACATGAACTAATAGCATTTGTGACTGTGCCAGTTTGGGAACTTGAAGGGATGCCAAGTGCCTTTTACCTTTATCCAGTCTCTCATCATTTTGTGCATCAATTTAATGGCATAAAACCATGAGCAATAAACTTGCAGTTTGGTAAATACATGAAATGTGCTAGAAATGACAAGATGTGTTAAAACGTTTTACATGAGGCTGTCTGTGTAGATTTGACACAGTTATATGAAGCTGTGACAATATTAGATGCTGCAGTATATTTGAATATCTTCCTGTTGGAATAGCTCTGACTCTGTTTCAGTATTTTATTTAGTTTAAACTGAGGGACAGCTAGGACTGTGCTGACAGAAAGTTGACACAAGGAGCAGAATGAAACTTCAAGCAGTCACTAGTTTCAGTCTGACTGTAAAGTTCATGTGAAACTGAAAAAATCGCTCTGTGGCTGGTGGTTAACGTGAGGTATCATTGCTTAACTTCCTGTGCTGCATGGGACTCACTCTGTGGTGTTTAAATGAGTAGCAGGCTCTTCTCACCTCAACCACAATACCACATCCAACATATGCAGACAGTTACAGAAAAAAAATCCAGCATTTATGCTTACTACTTATGGATGGACTGACTTTAAACAGTTATATTTAAGATGCAAACAAACTATAAACAGTTTTTGTAGACAACTGTGTTACATGGATACTCATAAATAATCATGTTGAGTACATGTAATTGTTTGTTCTTCTATAATAATTCCTCTGTAAGTTGTTCTCTCTGCAGCTGCTGTGAAATATGACTTCATGCTGAGAATCTATTAGTGACCAGAGAATCCAACTCGCTCCCTGTTCTCCGCAACACTCAAATCCAAAGTGACTGTAGCATTACATCAGGGCGGATCAGATTTTCATTGTGGATCATGTACAACAAGCCCATCAGGACTTGTCTATCTGTCTGGCTGCAGGCCTGCCCTCTCCTCAGCTTCATGCAACATGCAAAAAGACACTGAGGTAATGCTACCACAAATAAATACATATAACTCATCTGTTGTGCCCCCCAGACGTCTCTTACCAAGTGGAGGATTAATAGACATAGCAAAGGCCTTACTTTATTTTTAAAGGACACAAGACGAAGTCTCAACCCAAACCTCAGCGCTAAAAAAGCAGACAAGTTTTTGAGCTGTTTACAAGAAGGCTAACACTAAACTAGAATTTTATAGACTGTGGGACATCAGATACATGATTTATTATGTCAATTATGTTATAATTCTGCCACAGAATGTTTCCAAATGCTCATACAGATAAAGGTTTTCCAAGGTTCTTACAATGAATTAAAGCTCATAGGCACATTCTGTTCAAATCTTCAGAAACACACACATCTAGGCAGTGTGCAAGCATGATGCACTTCACTTTAAAAGGTGGCAGTAATGAAACTTTAAGCTTCATTAAAGATAGAAGGAACACATAACAAGCCCTAATCTGTCTTATAACATGGCATTTAGTGCTGTCCAATGGGGAAAAAAATCCAATATGCTACTTATGCAATAAAAATAATTAGAATATGGTCAGTAACTGAAACAACTCCTTATCCAGCAGTAAGAGTTGTCCGTAGCTGTGGCAAAATAACCAAACTAATAAAAGTAAATAAATAAATAAAATAGAATCTGCAACATTAAAACATTTTTTTTCTACTTTTTTATCAAATAAATTAGAATCTTTTTAAATTAAAGCAAGCATGTTGATAGGAACAAGTAACAATAAAACTGCATCTACAAGTCTCAAGACATTTGGCCAGAACGTTTTTAGGTACAATGTCATAATATACCTCCACCTCAGTGAGAATAACAGCCAAGACACACTTTTAAGGCTCCAAAATGAAGTTCTCATTGTTCCAGCTTTATGTGCAGGATTTCTGCTGTTTGTCCTCCATGTGCAATGACCAGTTGTCTTCATAGTCTGCAGTGCAGGAAAGAATTCATCACTGTGTTGTGGGTCACTGCTGTTTCACCGTAAATCCTCAGTTTGACACCCAGTGAGAGAAGTCACCGTTATGGGATATGCACCTTTAACATCTCTTCAAAATAAACAACACACACGTATGAGGGGAGCAGCTGGCCAGTTTTACACTTCTTACACACAAGCTGCAGTTGAACACATGTTAAGACTTTTCTCTTTAAAGTAGCTACAATTGTTTGGCTTTATGAGACTTGTCTAAGTCTAGGTTGCCTTGATCTCAATGCAGACACAAACTTTTTTGTGACTTAATCTCTGTAAGAAAATGAGGCATATTCTATCCAACAATTCTTATATTTGGCTGTCAAAACATTTTAGCAAGTCACCATCATCCTCACAGTCATGAGTGGTTCTTTGTTCTCAGTCAGGAAAGAGATGCTGCTGCCCTAGAACCAATTCCAGTTGCCAAATAAAGTTGCTTTAGTTTTAAAAACCCAAAGAACTGCTTTGAAATCAGGCACTAGCTTCAACACTGTGGAAGTACCCCAGAGAAGAGGAGTAAGAGCTGAACTTTTCAAAAGTTTATAGGCAAAAATATTTACACTCTTAATAAATAAATGCTCTCAATATATTGTTTTTTCCATGTGGTACCAGATAATTGTGTCATATACATGTAGGGGTGATTATGTTTCTCAGCATGACTGAATGAACTGTAATCCTCTGTTAAATTAGTAAGTTTATATTTAGTACACTGTAACATATGAGTGGCAAATGGTCATAAAGTAGAAAGTAAAAGGTCTTCTAATGCCCACTAAATGTGTTTTAAAGAGCAAAAAGTGCATATCTCAGATACTACTAGCATTAAGGCGCATAAGCGTCCCAGAGATGCACTTTGCGGTGCATGACCATGACAGAGGCAAACATACATTGGGTAGATTTCGGGGGCATGTGTCAGTCTGATTCTCTGATTCACAATTTCCACTGAATCACAGTGGCCAAGTTTCAGGAACATACGGACAGTTAACATGAAATATCCTCTCAACTAAAATCCAAATACAACCCACATACACAGCGCAGATGTAGACATATAAACCCATGTAGCACCATGGGGGACATTTCTTCACCAATCTGCTGCCTGTCTCAAGGCAGATGTTGAGTTCCCTCTAATTCATGCCAGTGTTGGTTTGGGAAATACTATAAGGTAGCTGAAAAACATTGATATGTCACGAAGCATAAAAGAAAACTATCACATATTTTGCCTTGATTATTTTTTTATAACCTAAAATTCAAGAGAATGCTTTCAAGTCTGGCTGCTTGTGTCCTACAAATCCAGTAAAATCCAATAATCCGAGAAAACTGAGTTCGGACCAGAAATGGACTTAAAGTGGCACTACTGAACTTTAGAAGATTTTACACTTTGATACCCACTAACAACTACCAATTTGGCATCCATCATGCCTCCTGTCTCCTCTCTGAGCTTAAAACTCAGTCGAATATTGACGTTGCTTTATAATTCTTTTCACTTTTCTTGTCCTTGCTTCCTTTGATAATGTCCTCCTGGATTTCTTTGATGAATTGGCCATGGTGCACATTCATAACAGTCTGTTGATGTCAAGTTGCAGGTGTGTGACATAGTACTGTAAAGTGAAACACAGTAGTTAAATCATACCCCAGAAAAGAAAAAAAGAAAAAAAAAGTGACATGGTTTCTTAGCACATGCTGCACAGCAACAATCACTCCAGAATTGTGGTAATGAATGTCATGTGTGCCATCAAAATAAGTCAGGAGCACAGTTTTAGAGTCATAAACTTATGTGTTATTGCTCTAAATATCTGACATTATAAATGTGACGCACATCATGTTGCACATTTTAGTTTATTTTTCTTTTTTTCTTCTGTGTCTTTTTCTTACTAGAAAAAAAACATACTTGTCAAAATCCAAAATATAATTAATGTCACAATCCCCAGTTGTAAATTGTGAAATGGCAACATCTTCTTTGCTGATATTTGTCATATTTAGAGATTTCACACATTTACATCCAAACCCCATGTAGCTACATTAATTTTTCCTCTAACCATGTTCTTTAAACTGCAACAGACCAGACAACAGGTGGAAATGAGAGGTGGTGTATGCAACTCAAAGAAAATGCTTAGCTAATGCAGCTCATCCAGGATGGCACATAAATGCGAGCTGTGGCAAGAAGGTTTGCAGTGTCTCCCAACAGTGTCGAGAGCATGGAGGAAATCCCAAGAGACAGGCCAGTATACCAAGAGATGTGGAGGGGACTGTGGGAGGACAACAACCAAGCAGCAAGACCGCTATCTGCTCCTTTGTGCAAGGAGGAGCAGCAGAGCCCCACAAAATTACCTCCAGCAGGCCACTAATGTGCATATTTCTGCTCAAACTGAAGAAACAGACTCCACGAGGGTGGTATGAGGGCCCAAGGCCCACAGTCCAAAACACCAGGATTGGCAGATTGGCCGCTGATGCCCTTTGCTCTTCACAGATGAGAGCAGGTTCAGACTGAGCAGATGTGACGGATGTGAGAGTCTGGAGACGCCGTGGAGAATGTTCTGCTACCTGCAGTATGACCAGTTTGGGACTGGGTCAGTGATGGTCTGGGAAGACATATCCACGGAGGGCCACACAGACTTCCATGTGCTAACAAGAGGTCTCCAGACCATTAAGTACCAGTATGGGATCCTCAGACCTATTGTCGGCCCAAACTCTGCTGCAGTGGGACCTGGGTTCATTCTGATGCATGACAACGCTTGGCCTCATGTGACTGGAGTGTGTCAGCAGTTCCTGCATGACGAAGGCTATGATGTTATGGACTGAGCATCCGATCGAGCACCTCTGGGACATCATGTCCTGTTCAGTCCACTGGAGGAATTTCCACAGATGTGGGTTCAGCCTGTGAACTGACCTTTCCACTTTTATTTTGAGTACAATTCTGAATCCAGACCTCCATGTGGCAATGATTTGGATTTCCTTTTATTGTTCTTAGGTTATTTGGTTTTCAACACATTCCACCATGAAATGAAATAAAAAATTCAACTGAAATATTTAATTAATCAAGATCTAAGATGTGTATTATACAGGACTATGCCCAAAACTCTGTGGTTTATGAGCATTTATGACTAAATGTGCTCCAGCAAGATGCAGAGTGGAAATTACGATACAGAAAAATATATTAAGATGTAACATGCTGACATGTTGACAGAACAAAAACTCATCTGTGTAAGGAACAGATTAAGAAAATTTAATTATACAGTTTATTGTAAGATTGCAACAGTATTCTTGGTTTCAGACCCTTAATTGAAACGTAAGTATAGTTTTGATTAAATACATCTTGAGTTTGGATTACGAAACATAACCTCGAGGAGGAGCAGCCTGCCTCAAACACTGACACATAGACACTACAACTATATTAGCTACAGATGCTCTCACGTCCTTCAGGCATCAGATTCCTGGGATTATATCCATGCAAAAATTAACTGGCATTTACTTTTACTTCACACAGTATGTACTGAGCTGTCCAGAAATGAGCAGCAAGTTCTTATATTCATTTAATATTTACATTAAATATTTAGTCACTTTTCATGTGAACCATGAAGTGCATATTGATAAAGGTCTTCTAGGACATGCCTAAAATATATATGCTGTGTTATTTCTGGATTCATACAGTCTTTACTGTCCTGGTTTCATTTCTTTTAAAATTCCCTCACCTGAAAGGACTTAATTGGCGTTTGCAGCAATTTTTTATCCATCTTTTATATTTTCAATGCCATCTTCACTCAGTTGTTTTGCATTAACTTTTGCATTAAGCTTTCCTCTGAATGAATAAAACAAAACTTTTACTGAAATACTGGAATTACCAATGTCTGCAGAAGAACTTGCCAACATGGCGAGCAGCTAGGCTGGTTTGTCAAACATATGTGAAATAAACACAACTTCTTGACACACTGTGGTTAATGTTGCAGATGGCTGTTGGCATTTGTTGTACCAATACGCAATTTTAATATGTGAAGATGCTAAAAGAGAGAGCACTTGCAGAAAAAAGCCAAGTAAAAGATACTTCATGTCTCACGATACAGATTACTTTTAAGTTAGACAATAGGCGCCATTGTGTCTGAAGAAAACTGATGTTCTTACATTCACTTATTCATAGTAAAAATCTGTATTCATCAGATTTATTTTTTTCATGCTTGTTCTGTTTTCCTTGCTTTGGTTGTTACCTTGTACGCTTTCCATAGAGTCAACTTAAAACTCTGGTTTGTTCATCTCAAAGGAAGCCTGGAAGAACATCAAGAAACAGCACAGCTATCACCCCTCAGAGAGAGACAAAGGCAAAACGGAGATGCAGGAGCAGATTTTACAAGACAGACAAAAATCTCTGCCCACCTTCGTCTTTTCTCTCCCTTCTCTCAGATGTACCTTTTTTTTCCTCCTTTCTCTTCCTCGCCTCTATCATTCCTCCACCATCTGGGGTTCCTAACCTTTTGTCTCATAAAAAGCTGAAGGATAGAAAGCTGGAACAGTGAAAGGTGGAAAACGTGACCTCTAAAAAAGAACAGAGAAAATACTTTACCAAAAAAAGACTTTCATTAATATTTTAGTGCATGTGGACTTTGTGGTAAAGCTGAAAGGTCAGTTACAAAATGGCTTGATGTGTTAGAAATATGTGCATCAGTTTTTATTTGATAAGTAAAGACATGACTGTCAAAAAGGCAAAAGGTGATGATTTCCTTGGTGATGATCTCTTTCCTTCTGTTTCATCCGTCTGGTTGTTGAGGAAATATTTAATTTACATTGTTAAAGGTTAACAGTTTCTCAGTGACAATGACATTCAGCTTTGGATCTGGATGGAGTCCAGCGACGGGGGCAGCCTTTGTTTTCGCTGAGTAACACTCTGGAAAAAAAGCCCCAGTGGGCCGACAGACAGATGCTTGTTAAGTTATTCATATGACACAGAAACAGTCTGTTGTAGCAGTCAGCTACAAGAGTCAAGATATCAGCCTCCACTTGGACCAGATCCAAGGACAAAATGTTGTATTCATCCACTCACACCTGAAAGGTTACAGATTACTGAGAAGGAAAACTGAGATAATTCAAGCTGTGGTGCAGAGTAAGGAAATGACATGTTTTCAGAAGGTCAAAATTACAAAAGAAGTCTCACACCTACCGTAGAGAGATGGACACGCAAACAAAAAATAAAGTGAACGCAAATAACTGCAAAATCATGATAAGAGACAAAAAGAAAGGAAAAATAAATAAATAAACACAAAAAGTGCAGTCTTTTTTCTCCAAACTCCAACATGAGTTGCTTCTAAACTACGTTTTTTTCCTTACATTCAAACTTAAATTTGACATTAAGTCAAATATATGTATGTGGTCCCTAGGTCTTAACTGGATTTTAGTTGGAATTTTCTTCATCAGCGTCTAGACAGAGACAAGTCTGTGAGGAAAATGACATCAAATCTCAGAGGTTGGCGTGGGCAGATAAAAAGCTATGTTCCCAGAAAGCTGAGGGCCGTCATTGTTCTGTTAGAGGGGAGGAAGAGGATTTTCCTTTATGCAATTCTAATTATTCAATTGCAAATGGGGGAGAGGGAGAATCCAAATTATGCTTAGATAGTTATGTAGAGTGAGAGAGTTGGTGTAAGAAATAAGAAGCCTGGCAAACTGATAGCAGACATTTTTTTTAAATGCAGCTCTTTAAAGCATCTGTAAAGACCAGAATGTATTTTTTATTGGGATTTCATCTCATCCTAAAGAATATGGGTCATTTTAAATGCATTTAAAATGAGAGAAAAATGCAACACTACCTGCTTTTGTTTTCACTAATAACTAAAGATTCTGCAAGCAGCAAAATTGCTGTTGTGAAGTTAGTGTCAGAATTATGGAGATAAAATGTTCAGAGCTCTTGAAGTTGGTGGACTCTTGAAGGAACTGTGGATCAGTTCTGGTTCATGAAAGACTGAAACAGAAATAAGGAATAATTTAATAAAGTTTTCAACTTAAATATCATCAAGGGATATTGGAGTTAAAACCCAAAGGATGTTTGAAAACCCTTTTCAAAATTTTAATACGCTGAATAAATTAAATAAATAATGGGTTATAAATAAATTACCTCCAAAAATAAACTTTTCAGCCAAAAATGAGTACATACTGGAAATCTGGTAAAAAATCTTAACACACGTTCCAGCAAAGTTTAGCTGAATAAGGTACCTATTGGCTTAATGGCTGCAAACGTCCAAGAAATAACAACCCAATGATGTTAACTGTGCAAACACAGCCTTTTAACACCCCTTTGCCTTCATCAGAGACAAAGTGGACACAGAACACTGTGTACTATATTTAACCTAAAACAGGTGTGCATATGTCATTGGAGAAGTGTTGAACAGGAATTCACAGCTACTGGGCAATGAAAGGTGGAGCTTGTATTAAACGCCACAACACAACATCATGTCAGACACAGAGGTACAGATACCCAGCATAACCTGATCATCCTGACCGGAACAAGGTCATATTTAAAGTAAACAATGATCAGATAAAGGTATGTTATGTAAGTGTGAGGAGATGAAAATCATAAAATAAACTAATTTAACAAGTCCAGACGATCCCCAGGGTTAATGGATAGGAGTAAAAGCACAAATGTCACAGTCACTTTTGTCACATCACAGTTGTCACATATTAGGGGAGTGGTGGCCTCGTTGTTACCAAGGTGGGCTTGACCCTCCAGGTTTGAATCCCTGGAGTGCAACAGAGGTGAACCACTGTGGGCCCATGAGCAAGGCCCTTAACCTGGCTCACCCCTGCGACCTGCACCCTCCTGCCTGCCTCCTACAGTCATGGAAGGGTGCATTGCAGACTGCATTGCCTTGTAAATATGACTGACAGTCCTTTTGGAGATATCATATTGTTTTATGATGTTATTTTTATATTAATTAAAAGAAAGAATTTCTAGAAAAATCCCATCTCTGAGCGCTATAGCTTTTGAGATAGTTTCAGACTGGGACTATCTTCATGGCATTAGAAAACAACAGGTTTTAATGGCAACGGATAAGTAAGTAAGCAAGTGTTGTAAAAGAACGTGAATTTTGTGTCAGTTGCTTTCTGTAATATGTGAGCATCTGTATAAACTATGGAAGTTAAATGGTGGCAAGAGTAACTTTTTATAGCCATGTTTTATTTTAATTCTTTAGGAATTGTGATAAATGATCAACACCTTTTGCAGGTGACAACATTTTGTCTTTTTCCTGTAAAGTCCCAATATTTCTTTCATTTTTTCATTTGGCTGAAATTGATACACAGTTGCACAATGTTCCAGTTTCCTGATGTCAGGAATATTTGGCTTTCTCAGTCATCACATGCTCCATAAAAGTGTATTGTGGTTGAGGTCAGGTGACAAAGAGGCCTTACAGGTCATGATGTCTTGGTGTTCTTTGGTCATAAAAGCATTGAGGTGTGTTTGGACTTAATATCATGCAACAGTCAGAATCCATCTACTCCTGGATGCAAACAAGAGTAAGCATTTATTCTTCATTTTCTATTTTGTAGATTGATTCTGCTACGTCTTGGTGGTCTAGTCCACCTGTTGTTGGCTGCAGCAGGAGGGTATAAAACCAATAGTTGCTGGTAGAAATGTAAGGGTGTCGGTGTCTTTGAATTGTTAATACGTTTTGCCAGTCAAGCTTGAAAAAATCTCACAATTCTTCATAGAAATGTGGTATAACTGACAGTCAAATTGACACTTAGGTTCATCCTTCAGTTACTGCCACAGATTTATAACTATTTGTGCCAAGAGACCAAAACAGGCTGCATAAGACCTTCTGAAAAATCTTGTGCAGTCTGCAGTCTTGTTGTAACTCTTGTCATTTTTGTGCATATTCAGTAAATGTGAATAGGCTTTTTTGTTGTCTCTCACTGAACAAATATTGTACTTTTCTGGCCAATTCGTCTTTGGATACAACGGATCCAGCTTCCAGGTATCCAGGTGGTTTAGAGCTCCATACACTACCCACTCACTTTTTTATTTGATGCTGAAACAAAAACCTCTCTTTACTCTTAATAGCAATCTGACATCACTTAATACCTGTGCTATGATGGTGCTGCCTGAAACTCCAGGCACAGGCAGGTAAACAGTGACTTCAGCTTGATTTACTTCAACAAGCCGCTGATCATTCATTAAAATGTCAAAGTCAACACCATCTGAATGCTGCTACAGTGGAAAAATATCTAAAAAATATAGCATCTTGAAACAGAGGAGTGGTAATCTTGCCCTTGTTTGCCAACCTAAAAAATGACTGATATTTCTTCTTCATCATATTATCTGTGATTTCAAAAGTTTCTAAATCCTGAAACTTTTTTTTTCCTGAAATGTATAGATTTCTTCTGTTTATGCAGCTTAATGAAGGAAATATGAAGACAAAGAAATAAATTAAAAAGTAAATATAATTATACTCAACAAACTGAATGAGGTGTGCTTCATGTTTTCTAGCGAAGTTTTTTTATGCTTTTATAAGCTACTGAGGGGACTCACAATGTTTCCATTTAAAAAAAAATGGGCTCATTGGTTGCTTTTCTTTATGGAAGTAATGTGTCTCTAACAGGCATAGTTTTATACAGGCATCGATCATACTGGAAAAACAAAATCAAACAAAATGTATTCTGACAAATTCATTTGTGAAACTACTGTAAAAATCAGCTCACAGTGAACTTTCATGGGATGGCTGCAGCTGAACATGTGGTGCATACTGACTGACGCTCAGCTTCTTTAATAGTTCCAGTTTGACATCCAAACGTGAAATGCAACCCGCCATCTGAGAAGTGAGCTCGTTAAAAACACAACAGTGCTACTGTTCGCAGACGCCAACAGGAGGAGCTCCAGATCAGCAGCTTCTGAAGTCACATCTGTAATGTGAGTTTATTTTATCACCGGGGGTTCTGGTAACCACATATTTGAAGAGGAGTGCTTTTGAAAAGACACCACAGAAAAAAATGATATCATTCAGTCCCAGCAGGAAAGGCACCTTAATCATAATCACCATGGCCATCGTCATCATCACAGTCACCAGACTTGGATCTTCTGAGTGTCATTGTACTGAAACTTGCAGGGAAATTTTCCTGTTTCTTGTAAACTTTAGGGTCAAACATCAGGGTTCAGAGGCATAAAACTGTGGACAGAAATATGCAGATGATTTATATGCATATGTACGCCTTATTCTGTCTGATAAATCTCAGTTACGATGGAATTGAAGTCTCATTTCCACCACTGGATGGATGGATGTTGAAAGATGCTTCGGCAGCAGCTGTTTCTGATCCATTCCCAACAGATTTAAAATACAAACATCACCGAGCCACAGTTACTGGTTTAAATTGAAGTGGATGCTCATAAAATTCAGTCATGATTTTTATCAATTAATGTGGAATTAAATATTTTATGACCTGAAAATGTAACCCAGGTAACTCAAGCACCTTGAGTCATTGCTTAAATGAAATGAAGGAGGTTCTATAGGATACCCTAACCCTTCAGCCAACAGGACTGAGAAACAGATATGAGAATGTGTGATTCCACAATATTAAATTAGATTTTTACTCTGTTTATTTACCTTAAAAAGACAATGTTTCCTGGGA
>JBAGKP010000019.1:21703883-21728901 GCA_037177255.1 Melanotaenia maccullochi | reverse complement strand
TTTTTTTCCATTTTCCAACCTCTAAAACACAAATCACTAATAATCAAATAGTATTTAAAATATTCATCTATCAAAATTAACATTTAGTCAGTTCCTGTTCATTTCTATGTTGTAGCGCCACCATTTATTTAGGATTTGACTGAAATTCCACACAGCCTGTAAAAAAAGATCTTCTAACTCTGATAGTTGAAGCCGAATATAAAAATGTTATTACATCCCATTAATAAAAAAAAAAAATGAGCTCATTTAATTTTCAAGCAGATATACCTGGATTTAGCTTTTCCAGCTGTGTTTAATAAAAGTTATTGGATTGGAGAAAACAAATTTTAATAATCTTTTATTTTTGTCTATGACACTATTTGACCAATGGGTTTAAAAAAGTATCTACATAAAAATATATATTTTTTTGGCTTATCAAAGTAAAATGTGGCTTTCAGGTTATACAAATACAAATCTGACTAAAAGCTGAATAAATGTGGGACATTGTCAAAATTTGTATTCATAGTTTATTGTTTTGATTTGTTCTTTTATTTATTGTTAAATTATCAAAGAAACTAAATAAAGTAATTCAAATAAAAGAAGCAAGCATCTGTGTCGTATTTTCACTGATCATTGTTAAACTCCACAGAATGTAAGTTGACATGGGAAAGACTTCACAAAGAAATGCAACACAGTCACACAAAAGAGCAAAAGCACACAACGTGAACACTCCCCATTAGATTTTTTCCACTCTGAAGGAGCCCAGCTTCTACAGGATCATCTTTCTGTCAGCAATTCCCAATAAAGAGAAAACAAATTAACAAAATTAAACATATAGCTTGAATTTTTGTTATTTCCAATGAGTCACTGTTGTACAAAAAAAAAAAAAAAAGCGTTGAATGTAGACGGTTGAAAAAAAAACAGTGATCAGCAGTTTTTTAAAGATGAATGTTTCCAGCAGGAAACAGCATTAAGACCCCCGAGCAGAGACAGGAAGCCAGTCTTTAGTTTCGAGATTCTTCAACGCTGCTGGTTAGAAATTAAATATGAGATTTGCTGACATGACAAAGAAAATGACCTTTATGGTCAGTGTAACCTCTCCTACTGAGTGAGTGCTCAGCTTTTCAAGTATGTCTGTAAGAGATTCTCTCTCACTAGTGCAGTGTTGTACAACACATGAATAGATACGGTTGTTTCCTTTAGCTGGACAAGAAACAAAAGAAGACATTCTTTGACATACAGACATTCATAATTTTAGCCAACAAAATGCTCAGTTTCTATTTAAATAAAGCAAAAATAAGGAAAACATTTCAGTGTTTCATGATTGCACTTTTAACTTCTAGGAAGGAGATTTGCTGTTGCTGCTTTTAGTAGCTGGCTAAAAAAAAAAAAAAAAAAATGTGATGGATAATTTAAAAGTGTGAATGTAAGAACTGAATTGTCATGTTATGAAGCTTTTCTTACAAGCCAGCGTCTCCTGAAGTCTTGTTGCTCCCTCTACTGATATCAAAGTACCCAGAACACACCTATACTCTTTATTTGTTGGAATTTGTTTATATACATCATATATATGTGATTTATATGGAATGAAGATCAGAGGAGCAAAATGACTAAAGTAGAGGTAATGTCCAAAGTAAAATAAACCGATCCAGATATGAAATCAGCTCCTCACTGATGTGTGATGAGTTCTAAAGCCGGGTGAGAAAAATCTCCTGTTACTGCTTTGCAAACTTAAAAGACAGAGAGTAAAGAAGCTTGAGCTGGGGGGGGATCTCATCAGCCTCGGCGCTGAAAGAGCTGCTTTTAGAAGTTGGGTTTGTGCTTCTTGACCTCAACCATGAGGTGGTGGAGGTTGATGAGCTCAGATCGGACCGCCAGGCTGCGAAAAGTCGGCTGGTTCAGAACCTTGTGGAAGCCGTGATAGTACTGGATCAGCTGTGTCAGGGCGCCCTGCGGGGAGGTAGATAAAGAGAAAGAGTTGTTGCGGAGATTTGAGCATCACTTAACTTCATCCTACATGAGGATGGTGGGCGCTTCAGATTTGCTTTAAATGTCTTTTTTTAAGGACAGATAACAGCATGTACAGTCAAAAGAAGAAGGGTGAACATGCACGGTAGATTAAACTTCAGTTCTCTAAACCATTAGCAGCTACCGACATTAATCATTAAACCACAGTTCCAGATCAAACCTTTAAAAAGCACATTTAGTGGTTTATGCCTGGTTGGAAACTTGTGCATCTAATGTTCCTACGTGAGCAAAAAAACGTGGCATTTAAGCTCTAAGGAAAGTGGAAATTCTGCTTGACATTCAAACAGCCTTTATTAGTAATAATTAGTTCAAATGTAATTAAAACTCAAAGCTAAAAAATAACCTCTGACTGATATGATCTCTGACACGGTCTCACACAAAAAAAGTTGAGTGATCAGGCTTCCTCAGAGATTACTCCTAAAAGTGAAACAAGTAACTTTGACATGCTTTTCAATGGAGAAGACATGAAGATCAAGTCTAAGAATGGTTCAGACAATCCTCATGTGCTTTCAAATTACAGAAGAACATCCAGACAAAAACAAACATGAACAAAACAAAATGAATTTGAAATGTGAATTAAATATATATATAATACAAAAAAAATCCATCTTATTCTTGTAAATCCGACAACTTGTGTGAAGACTAATTATCAACTGGTTTGCTTTGCAATAACAAAATTTGATGGCATTTGATTAAAAAAAACAAAACAATGCATCTGGTACGATTTAAAACCTTATTCAGTCTAATTTGTGTCACTGTGTTAAAATATGTGATGGAAGTTTAGTGTAAGTCTGGATGTCTGCATACAAATGGTTTGTAAGGAAAGGAGAAACATTTTGACTTCTGCACCAGGGAAAATATTTCTGCTCGCGCCTGTCCTGAAATGTTCAGACAACACCTGTTTCACAAAAAAAACAGCGACCTCCAGCACAGATGTTTTGATTCTCCTCCAACCTTTTCCCATCTGAAACGTTCTCCCTCTTTCTCAGAGTCTGTGGATAAAAGTTAAACACATCTTCTGTTTAGTTTCATTCTGAAGCCCTGTGACTCTGTGATGGCTCTCCTTATGCACAGGATTTCTAATAAACTCGAGTGTGACCTCCACTCCATGAAACTATTTTGAGTTTTTTTGTGTTGCTTTGTAGTAATTTGTGTCCTCCCATCATCATATTACAGTTCATTGTATTTTAAGCAATTGTGCCTGTTTATATTGTCTACAGATATTTTGTGTGGTTTTTCCCTTTTTAAAAAAAGTTAGTTTTTTTATCCTAAAAGCTTAAATAAGTCAAGTGGAATTTGCTTCCTTGGTTCTTGATGTTTCTCATCTGACAGGCTTCTTAAGCTGTAACTTGTTAAAGGGAAGTTTCAATTTACTGTAAAAGTTGTTAGAGAAACTTTCACACTTTGAGGGTTGTCATGGTGACGTGTCTGACTAACCACTATTGAATGATATTGTCATCTGAGGAGGTAGAGGAGGGTAGAGGCTTCATTTCATGTACTAGGAAGGGGATACCGGAGGTCACTGCCAGCTCAGAGGTGGTTTTTCCACTTTTAAGTTTGATAACTCTTTCTTTGCTGTCGAAGGGAATGTCAAGAGTGTCTCTTATCCTTGAGATGCAGATAGACTGCTGAGCCGTGACTTGAAAAGTTGGCTTTCCTGTGTTGTGTCATGTGTTTAGACTTGTGAATTTAAAGGTCTTGCATAAACAATGCCACTCTGCTTGTGTTTGAGGAGTTCTTTTTCAGACAGAACCAGCTTTTATCTGAGATAGTTGTTGAATTCCCAATTTACCCAAAAAGTGAGTACTGGTCTGTGTGTGTATGTTCCTGATAAACCTTAGTGTTGAGGCTTCTATCCTCCTCAGTGTGCGCTACGCAGTTCAAAAGAGGACAACTTGTCTTTTACATCCTCCCAAGTGACATAGGTGTTGCTGTTCACACAGCTAATGTGGTGCATGAAGGCCTCTACTTCTTGTGTTGGTACTGATGCTGCTTTTATTCCAGGTCCTAGGATTACCATAACCTGGATGACTGAGAATCTACACCAACGCGTCCTCTTTTTATGGTGATTTTACATCTCTGTAGTCATTTGCGATTATCTTGTGTCCCCTTTTGGTCATTGAATACCTCCCTGTGTGTTTTTGTTGGTAGAGATTTTACATCTAAGTTGTTTTTCCTTTCCACCATAACTTTCATGGGTCATCTCACAAAAGGCATTTTCATATTGTTCTGCTTCATAACTAACTAAAACCAAATAGAGGAAGTTCAGTTCCACGTTGAAGTGTCCGTTTATCAAGTCGGTGTGACAGAATCAGCTGAGTGACAACAGCAGTGACACAGATGATCCATGAACCACATGCCACTTCTGTACTTTCAGACATGACATGATAAACATTGAAGGTGAACTGGTCCCGGCTTGAGAAAGCATATGTGAAAAGACCAAAAGATCCTGAGGCAGAGATTTCAAAAGAGGTTATTTGATCATCTCATACAGGTGGTGCAGTTTTAGCTTACAGTGGTAGGAAAGTAGTACTTAAAAAGCAGTTGTATGCAATTGTGTCACATGCCTGCTGGCTGGCTCACCTGTATGATGCTGGTCCCATTTTTAAAATTAGTGAAGGACCTCATCACATCCTGACTCATCGACTCAACAGATTGTTTCCATGTGCTGGAAAACCCCCGAACGAGCTGAGTGATGCGAGCTGCACAAAGACACATATAGACATGTTTTACACCGCTCACTGTCAATGGGCTGAAATCTGTTCCAGTGAAAAAAGGACTCGGTTTGGCTTTCCTCTGTTTCATTTCACTGTTGGGGCCGTTTTCCTGTGTGGTTTCATTTTTAGGCGAAACAAGCAACACTTAAGACAAAATGCGAATGTGGACGGAAATTTCGTAACAGCAACTTAAAAGATTAAAAAAGGATGTGGGAAGCTGAGATGGCGATTCTGTAACACCAGACTGAGAACAAAGAAACAAAACTAAACGGATGGCTAAAAACCATGAAGGGAGTGGCTCATTACTCTGTAAAACAAAACTTAACTCTGAAGTGTAAAAACAACCACTAGAACAGGAACACTGTGAAACCAAAGACAAAGTGTAATCTCTGGCAGTTCTGTGATGTGAAAGTATTCAGTGAGAATTCAACAATATTCTCATCACAATCCTCACATAACAGAAAACTAATAAACTATAAAGCCTACATGTTTATTTGGAAATCACAAAGACATTGGTCCTGTTGCTGCTTTGTGTGCCAGTTTTATCAAAAACAAGCAATAGCATAGATGACAATTTATTTTAAATAAAGTTTTAACCTGCAAAAAATATATATTTATATGTAGATATATATATATAAGACAGTAAACCATTTTCAATCCTTTCTCTCACCTTCCTCATTCTTCAGTCGGTCCAGCTGCCCTTTCTCCATCAATGCCTCAGCTTCCTTCACAAAGGCAATCATTCCTCCAAAGGGGGGAGACAGAATCTCCTCAATGAACTCCTGGAGGGTGGAGATCAAAGAAAAGCAGAGATACAATAATACAACAGGAATATCTCACATATATTCTTTCATTATCTGCACTGCTTTGTCCATTACGGGTAGCAGAGAAGCTGAAGCCTAACCCAGCATTTAGGCTCCAGACCAGTAGTGTATATATACACTACCAGTCAAAAGTTTTAGAACAACTCCGTTTTTCCAGTTATTGCTGTTCAAGTCATTTAAGTCCAATGAATAGCCTGAAATGGTACAAAGTTAAGTGGTGAACTGCCACATTAAAAAATGGTAAGGTTACCCAAAACTGAAAAATAATGTACATTTCAGAATTATACAAAAAGGCCTTTTTTAGGGAACACAAATGGGTTAACAATTTAAAGCTGTCCTGCAGCAATGGAGGGTGATCAAACCTTGAAAGCTGGTGCTACTAATTCCTACAGGTGTTCTTACAACTACAACCCCCTCTGTCTGCATAAAAGCAGTGTTTGAACACACTGTGGTACCATACCTTTGTGAGCATCAATCAAACAGTATTGCAAAAGTAGTCTGGGGAAGAAAAAAACTGGGGGAAACTGACAGGAAGAGATCTGGCAGACCCAAAGCACAACTGAATCAGAGGACAAGTTTCTGAGAGTCAACATCTTGCGTGACAAGAGAAGACTTTAAGCTGCTGGTTTGACAGGACAAGTTGCAGCTAGAAGGCCGCTGCTAAGATGTAAGGCTTGCCTGGGCCAGGAAACACTGCCACTTGACTACTGAGGACTGAAAGTTTTCTGCTTTGCATCTCTGAACAGAGCTATGAAAACATTTCTACTTATTGTCTTTTTTATTTTTTTTAAATAATACAAATCTTATTTACACATGCATAAAATCACATTTCTAAGGCAGCTCTTCTTTTCACAGGGCAATAAAGCTTGATTCACAACTACAAACTTTGCTAACATTCATTTACAACCACAAAATCTTTATTACTCTTATTTGAGCCCATTAAGCTTTTTCCTGTACAATCACAAATCATCTAAATAAGTTATTATGATCAAACTGACCTGTGTTCTTGCCAAGAGCAACTGTTGAAAACCTTCAACCTCTTTGCTGTCATCTGCTGCCCTCTCCTGGACAAATATGAGAAAAACAACCAGAAGATCAGCAGAACGATTCAAGTCAAAATCTTTTTAGTTAATCACAATTAAAACACACAGTTGACAGACAAAAACAGATTTCTAATAATTATACTACATTACAGTTTACAGTGTGGACTGCATTTAGGGCATTTTTCACGCTTTTGGGTTAAAAACAACATCCAGAAACTTGCACCGTACATACACTGTCACGCTGATGTAAATTACTCACCATCAGTACGCTGAGCATCATGTCATAGTTGTTGATGAGGAAGATGAGCTGGTCTCTTCTGGAGGGAAACTCTGCCGCCATCTTCAGCACAAAGTTTTCCACCTCAACCTGGACATTAATATTCACATTCGGATTTATTGAGGCACACTAATAATAATTAGGGAAATAATAATGGTGACAGACGCACACTTTGCTTTATTCAAATCTGAAAACAAAACTGATACAAAATCATTTGTCTTCATGAATTTGTTTGTGTTCGTTTCTTATGAATTTCAAACATGGTGCTGACAGGAGTGGCTGAACGATGAGGAAACCATGAATGCTTTATTGAATACAGATTTGAATATTTTTCACGTATATAAAGTCCTCAGCACAACAAAACTGAATTAATTTGGCAACAAACTACCAGAAGATGTAGGTAGAAAATAGTGTGTGTGTCACCTGTAGCTGTCCTAGCAGAGCGTTTGTCCTCTCGTTGGGAAACGTCTGGTTGATGCTGACGATGGCTGATGAGAACTCTGCGTATCGGCGAGTGATCTGAAATCAGCAAACATGCACTCACATCACTGATGGACATTGCTTTACATGATCACAGCTACTACCTAAAACAGACACTGCAATCGAAGACATGAATGATCTTCACTCTGAGTAAACATACGTAGTGTGGTCTGGTGTCCAGCACTCCCAGTTTCTGGGGGTCTGTGTTTCTGATGCTGTGGATGTTCATCTCCAGAATCAGTTCAAACCTCGGCCACAGCAGCTCCAACACGGCCTCCCAGTATCTAGAAAAAACACAAGGCTTCAGTAATATCTTCAGTCTTTAAGAGATGGCCTTTTCTTTTCTGTTGGGTGACTTGAAGCCTCCTGTGAAACATGCAACACAATGGAGCCGCTTTCAGCTTCACGACCACTCTCTCACAGCCTCTCGCTCTGCAGCAGGCTCCTGATTTTAGAAAAGTTATTGTACAATACCAGCTTAGACTACAAACAGCAGTCTAATACATTTCTAATTTTCCATTCAAAACAGCATCACATCTACTGTGAATATTTTTCTTTTCTAACATTAATTCACTCCAGCTTGTATTTAGCGGGTTTTTAGCACCATCTAGTGTTCAGCTGCCATCTTTTATGCTACTTCACGCTGTCCCTAGCTTACTTTGGTTATAATAAAGAGATACTTGCCAAGAAGATCATAACGGAGAGACTTAAAAGGATCTTGGAAAGAATTCTATATACATAAAGAAACTGACTTGTCAAGAGCAGGGATGTTCCTCTTTGCTGTGATGGCTCTGAACCTGAGGATGATGTGGATACACAGGAAGATGGCGATGCTGTCGTAACAGTCTGACACATAGGTGGACATGCTCTTCTGCAGGAGACAAAAGCAGAAGGGATAAACATGATTTTGTGCTAGATGAATAAACCTGACTTCAATTGAACTGTCATTTGAACAAGCATCAAGTTTTACAAACTACAACATTCAGAGAAGAATGCATTCATACCAAGAACATGCTGAGAGTTTTTCCCATGATACTGTTGAAGAGGTCGAGGGCAGAGTTTCCCGCCACCATGAAGAAGTCAGACAGGAAGAGATATTCTCTGCAGCCATTGTCCAGCAGAGCGTAGTGCTGACTGCGAAACAGCGTCTCATAGGGATACTGAAAGACACAAAGACTGATCATTCAGAAGACCACCAGCCCCAGTCACAGGGTGAGACTGTAATGTCTCTTCTCTTTGTTGTTACTCTGCAGTTTTTTTTCTGAACGTATGTCAGATCTCACCCTGCTGTCTCCTCTCTGAGCCGTATGTGGAACCAGGATGGGCCCCTCCAGCTCAGCAGGGCTCAGAATGGTCCCCCTCTGGCCCAGAGTGAAGATGGTGTTCCTGCTTTTCAAAGACGGTTTGGAGAAGAAACCTGCACCAGTGAGTCAAGGAGCATCACACACACAAGCTTCATGTTTTATCACTAAAATGAAAATAAAAATGTTTTGTGTATAAATAGTGAGAGTTCAACATTTGTGCACAGCCTGTGATTCAGTATGAATTAAAATGGATTTTGAGTATTTTTGTTGTTAGTAGTGATGAATTCTGTTTAAGTCCTGAATGTGTAGGACACATAGTTTAGTTCTGCTCTTTAGATGTCAGAGCATCAGGTTGTTCTGCATAAACACGATGAGCTCAGCTCTTTGAAAAGAGGAAACATCTTTAGTTTTAGAGATGAAACCTGCAGATGCAAAGTCTGATCAAGAAATCCAACTATCCTCAACTCAATGGAAATGTTCATATACACAAAAAAGAAAAAAAATCCAGTATGAATGTAATTTATTAAAAGCATGGGCTGCATTTTTTCAGCTTTGTTCTCTCATCTGAAATCATGTTTACTGAAATAAAACATAACATGAAAAAAGTGTGTAACAAAACCTTTTAGATCATTTTAAAAAAGGGCCAAAAGAGACATTAAAGGATATCTTTCTTGGCTGTGTCTTCTACTCCCATCAGGTCGTCTTTATCTGCCACCTCCTCGTACTGCAGCAGGACAGAGAAATATGATTTAAAGTGATGCTCTAACACATGCAGAGTTAAAAATGTCACATGTGATGAAACAGAAATTAACTGTTTCATAAAAAAACAGCAGACCGACTGACCTGCACTTTCAGCAGCCTGCCGCTGTATGACTTGAAGTAACTGTAGTAAATTTTGCTCATAGTATCCACGTAGTCGTCTCTAACTTCCTTAGCCACCGTTCTCTCATTGGCCAAAAGGAACTGATAAAAAAATCTACAGAAAAACAAGCAACAATATTAGTTTTTATCTATAAATGATCTCAAATACAAGAAATCACTGTTAACTTCTGTTACATCTTATAATAAATGAGTAATACACTGTGATGATGGAAGCATAAAATAGAGGTTTTATAAATGATGAAACTGCTGGAAAACACAACTACACAGATAATTTATTATGTACAACATCATTGGAGGTTTACACCCGTACACACCTGTATTTCAGCAAAGTGTTCTGTGGGATCTGGTAGTTTGTCATTGGTTTCCTGAAGGAGTAGATCTTCTGAAGAATGAACTCTCTGATCTTTGAAACTGCCTGAAGTGAAAATTATTAACGTTATTTTCAGTTTGACTATGCATAGACCTAAATGTGCACAACCTAATAATCTGAAGACAGACGCTGATTCTTTGGTTGTTGTTTTAATTCTTATTTGTTGCTGGACAGTTCAACATGTTAAACAGATGAGTTAATTTTCCTTTCTCTTTCTATTTTAGTGCTAAAATAAAATAAAATCAGTAATTCCTGTTAATTCTTCTATATAAATATGTGTCACTCTTAATACTGACTTCAATATATCTCTCAGTGTGCATACATCTTTATGATTAAATATTTTAAATATATATATAAATAGTTTTTCACTGATTAAAACTTATATTTTCACACTATATATTCTAAATTAAAAGACTTAGTAGCAAAAGCTCCTGGTTGTCTCTCAGGGTTACCTTCAGTTTTAAGCGGTCAACAATATCCTGAATGTCGGAGCAGGCCAGAGTCTCCCTGAAGCTCAGCTCTTTGGCAAAGTTGATCTTGTTGTTGAGCTCGTGGAGCTGCTCCAGAAACTCTTGCTCTGTCACCGGACTTTCCAGGATGGTTCTGAGAGAAGACAAGACAGCAAAGAGCACAACGCATGAAGCTCAGCTTGTAATTTATTATGTGCTCATGTCGCAACAAAATCTGTTTCTATAGTGTAGAAAAAAAAAGTAAATAAATAAAAGCTATGATTAGGCAAATTTTGATGTTTCTACATTTCCTTTTTTCCACTTTCTTAAATCACTGAGGACAAATATTATAAAGCACTAACAGTAGGTTTGTTTATGGAATCATTTACCATTTTGTCTTGCAGCAAGCAGCAAACATTCACCACATATCAGAATCATTCTAAACAACTTTAGATAAAAGTTTTAACTTCAAAACGTAGTCAGAATTTTGGTTAAAGAGTTTCTGCCCCCAAAACGGCAGCGATATTTTTAAACCCTTCATTGGGCAAATAACCATATTTGGTTATTTCATTGGACATACAGTCCATAGAACCATATGGAGTTTTCCCCACTCTGGGACTACATCCCAGATGCTTGAAAATTGGTTTTTATCTAAAAAACTTTAAGTATTGACAACTTACTACAGTAGAACTTTTGTTATTCTGGAAAAAAGTAACCAAGTTTTAACGTCTTCCAATAAAACAATAAAACTCTTCTCTGTGGTTGAAATGGAAAATTAGTAAGTGGCCAATAAAAAGTAAAGCAGGTTGCCACAAATATCACTCAGTGAGTTTTCTCATGTATTCAGTGCAGTTTTAGTTACAATGTTTGCAGCTGTTACACTTACGAGATCATGACTCCAGGCACAACCAGCTCGTCCACAAGCTGGCTGAGATGGCTGCGAACGGCCTGCCTGTTCTTCAGCCGGATGTTCATGCTGACCGACTGTTGCTGCAGGGTCTGGATCTCACTGCTGATGGAGGACAAGTCACTCTGGAAGCCGCTCAACATGCCCTCCATACGCTGGAAAAACAAAAAAAAAAAAAATAAATAAAATAAAACACTGAAAATCTCTTCCTTGCTCTAAATTTTCATTTTTGGTGTTTAAAATGAAGAAGAAAAAGTTTGAGTAAAGCTTTTTAGTGAATTGAGGAAAGTATTAACATAGCATACATATCGCCCACAGATGTAATCACATGTCAACAAGTTAATAACTGAAAAGTATTTTTCACTGTGCTGTTTCTCTTGTCAGAGCAGAGCTTGGAAAGCTCCACCGGGAACTTCTTTCAGCAGAAATACAAGTCATTCTGTATCTGTGATGTTAATTGGAAAAAATCAAAGTTTTAATTTTTAATCAAAGTCTTACATGAAAGAATATCGGTAACAATAACCAGTTAAAACAAATATTGACCTTGACCTGCAGTGGAAAGAAGGATGAGTGTAAAGTTGTGCTGTCTTACCTCCAGTATTGAATCGCAGGCGGTGATCTGGTTGTGCAGAAGAGCGATGTTCTGACTCTCTTTAATGTCTGGCATTGAGTGGTCAGGAGAACTACAACATTTCTAGTCCTCACTTGAGTTCACTGTGTGCCACATACAATACAGCTTACAAGTAATAAATAAAGCTGCATCATACAGTCAAAGAATAAGAAACAGAATATTGTCTGTATCATTTCAATCAATTTTAAAGTGAACTGGTAACTGGTTCTTATGTATTTGTGTTAGTCACACAATCAGTTTGATGATCCCGACGTGGACCTGCTACATATATACTTTACTGCTTTCTGGGACTGTACATGGAAAAGTATTACATAAGAAAATAATGAAATTAACTGTTAAAATAAATGTTTGATGCTACATTTCAGTGATTTATTACCAGCACATCTCCACCAAACAAAAACACCTAAGTGTATCAGTTTTCTCCAAGAAGAGATCTAGCAAATAAACTGCCAACAGCACTATTACCAACTTACACTTTCGGACTAACTTGATTCAGTTCATTAATATGATAAAAACCTTTTCAAATGATCTGTTAATCATCCACTGATCTGAATCCACTTTATAACTGCTTTAAAATGATGAAATATAAATCTTCTTTGAGGCTAAATGCTTTAGTGAAGGAAGAACTTACAGAAACAAAGCTGATGACAAGCAAATCAAGTAGCATCAATGTCCAGTTTTTATGTATTACAGGAAACTAAAAATTCTTAATGGGCCATAATATGGAACATCAGGTAACATCAGTGGGCTATAAAGGATACAGTCTTTGATGGAGGCCTGTTCAATCTTCTGCAGCTCTGTCTCCACCTGTTTGGAGTACTGACGGAGGTCAACACCCTGACAACATACAAGAGGAGATTTCCATCATTATAGCTGAGATATAAATACTCAGTAGGATACAGTGTACAACATGTTTTCTGTTTTTTCTTCAGCAGTGATTCACAAATATTAAAGAAGACAATATAAGAAACAGCTTTAGGGATTTTACAGTTGTGTGAAAGGTTTGGACACACTCTCTTTATATACCACCTGCACTGTTATAGGTTAACAAATTTCATTATGAAGTCACAGAGAAGTGTTTATGTAAACAGACAAGCTATGCCAAGATAAAAGTTGTGTAATTTCTTTCCCTTCTTAATTAAACCACAATATTGCTGAGCCAGGGTATTCTGGGCACACTGCAAACACTGGCTACAATCTATTATGACAAAAACCCTCAAAGCAAAAGACAAGTCAATCTTACATTTCTTAAAGACATGAAAGTTTTAAGACATTTCAACAGCCGAAACCAGTGAGATAAGAACTGCTCGACAAATGACAACTTTCCCAGAAAAGGAAAAATGAAAGTTCCCACTGTGGTAAAATAGTAATTTGTTTAAATTACCAGCCTCAGAAATGAACGGTTAATGACATTTCAGATAAAAACCACATTTATACATTGCATGGTTGATGCAGGGGAGACATCTTAACATCTTGTTGTGATGAGACTGAGGAAATCAAACCTTAAAAAGAAACCAACAGCTGAGGAAGACCGAGAGAAAGAGCAGAACTGCTTGTATAAAGAAACAAAGATTAATTGAATTTTTTAACTTTAGTGTGATGAGTCCAAATTCTAAAATTTAGAAAACACCACTTTCACCCTAAAAAAAAAAAAAACATTTACTGTATGTTTATGCTGTTTTTACCGTTTTAAGTGCCTCCTTTACAAGATCATCTTCCAGATTGGCCTGAATATGAACTGCAAGAAAAGGAGAAAAAAGAAATATAAGAATTTAGGAACTCTTGAAAATAGATTGTTTGACTTAGTTTTAACTTACTATCCACTTCATCTAAGATAAACTCATCAGTGGTGAGGTCCAGTTCACCCAGGTTTAGGTTAGCGATGTCTCCATCGGTCCTCTGGAGACAGAAAAAATAAACAAACGAAATGGGAATAGGCCACACACAAAGGACCACAAACAAATAATTATTTTAGAAAGCTTCCGTTTAATTTTGTTTACAATTGCATTTACATCATCTAGTGAACGTTTCAATAAACTACAACAAAATTAAGAGGTTCTGATAATACCATAAATTGTGATGCTGAATTAAAAGACATTTCCAGCAGTTTTGTTTATTAAAAAAAAAAAAAAACATTAAGCGTAATAATTATACATGTTTCCATTTACCATTAGAACTTGTTTTATACACCAAACTATATGTTTTTGTAAAAACATATCCCACCTGACAAATCACCAGTAATGCTAGCCACGTATATTAATGCAAAGAGGATGCAGCAATAACAGTACACCGAAAGAGCTCAATGCTGAGCTTTTTCCCCACAAAAGCTCTCAGACCGAAACAATTAATTGTTACCTCGTCTTGTAGATACGCCATGGCACTTTGTGTTGGGTTAGTAGCCATGTTTACATCGGAACCAGCTCCAACGGTGACTGCTACACCCTCCGCCATTGCGACTAATTTACGCTAACGTAGAAAAAAGTCAACAAATCATAAGTTCCACCCCGTCGTCCTCGAACACGAAAATTCCCTTTAATTTTTCATATACACAAAACAGGATGTCGATATGACTGTTAGCTGTATAAGATAAATATATATACTTAATATTAAAATATGCCTTTATTAAATATATATATTTTGTTATTATTCATTTAACTATGTATTAACTTTGTTTTTAAACCGTTTTGGTAGTTTTTGCCGGACAGATTTTAAGTGAAGGACTGATTTCCGTTCCATAATGCATCCAAACTCTCGCGAGAACGTTACGTCTTCCTCTTTGCACGGGACCTGCTTCAAAGATGGTGAGTCCGTTTTCCACCAACCTATGGTAGTTTTAAAATCTGTAATCATCCAGCTTAAATCGCATTGGAATTTGCTGCTAATATGTAAATGAAAACATAATAAGCCTATCTGAGCAGAGTAATGCTGAATTGTTCAGATATTATGGATACAATTTAAATATTAGCTTAACTTGCTATTAGCTCCTAACTAACCTCGGTGACTGAAGCTAGCCAGCGTGAGTGCTTCGATCAACTTCTCTGCTACTTGTCATAAAGAAATCGCGCCTTGAGTTACTCCAGATTTCAAAGTAGGGGTTTAGCTGGTCAGCGATTTTTACATCGGCATGGTTTACCTTTCAGAGAAGTCTTCTGACAGGCTGCTTAGTGCAGATGCTAACTCATTGTAGCCTCTGTGTTGCAGTTAAATATTGTTATCACCAAGCTGGGAGGGTAATTATGGATTTTCGGGTATACATGTACAGTTTACAGGATAGCCATTACACCCATGAGCTGCTCTTTTCTGCAGTTTGGTTAGCTTCACCACTGTGCCAATGTGGCGGTCTTTTCAAAGCTCCACGGCACATCGAGCTGTGCTAGAGTCAACTTGAGCCAAAATGTGATTTTGGAGAGTCTGTACATGTTACGCAGATACGCGCATTATTGCGTGTTACTTGAGCAGCAAACGGTGTTTGTGTATTAAGTGAGCATTTGCATCAAATCATGTTAAAGAACTTAAGTTTTAACTGTATACACCATTTATACAAACCACCATCTTAGTTTGTTGATTTGACTATAAAAGTGTCCTACATGTGCTTCTGTTATGTATCTGTCTTTATACATATGCAGTGCTTCTTCAGACTTGTGCAGTTATGATATGCTTTTGTGTATTTTCAGTCTCTGGTCATCCCTGAGAAGTTCCAGCACATTCTTCGTGTTCTTAACACGAATATAGATGGTAGGAGGAAGATTGCCTTTGCCATCACTGCCATCAAGGTAAGCTTGCATTCACAAACAGTTTAATTTAGTAGTTTAGCATCAAAGTGCTGTTAATGGTGATACTGTGTTCAATTTTTAAAATTAACCTTGCGCTATGTCTGGTTTCAGGGTGTTGGCAGACGTTATGCTCATGTCGTTTTGAGGAAGGCTGACATTGACCTCAACAAGAGGGCTGGAGAGCTGACTGAGGAGGAGGTATGGAGAGAAAAAAATCTAAGTTAAATGTGCTTTACAGATTGAGGGCTGTAAATTATTAAAATATGTCATTCAGTTGAATAAGAATGATGGTGCCTGTTGTCATAACTTTGATTTAAAGTTAAAAGTGAACTACACTGGCACAGACTGCTTTCTGATGAGTACTTTTTCATGATGGTGGTAAATGTTTGTCACCGGCAAGCAGTGGCTGGTTTTACCATCATTGTCAAGATGCAGGTTATAACTGCTGTTGCTGTTATGGACTTGGGGCTGGAGGCATAATAGATCTATTTTCTACTTTAATTAAAAAGTCTTTCTTTTAGTTGACTGACCTGAGAAGAAATAGGTATAACTCAAGTATGGAAGTGAAAATATGTGTTAGTCTTCCTTGTCCTTAGATATTTTGAAAAAGCCAGTCAGCGTGTATCGATGATAACTATTAAAAAATGCAGCATTACTACACTGCATAATAAGTACAGTTTAAAACCTGCCTGGAAATGCTGGGTCAGAAAACCTTTAAGCACACTGCCTGTGAATTTGGCCCCATGTGCTGCATTAAACAAGTTAACTGTTGATGGGAACCAACTGCTGGTTCTACTCTTTGTAAAAACCCCAGTTGTGACGTGAGTTAAGGGCTGTGAATCTTGATTCATACATGATGGCAGTCATTTCATTAAAAATGAACAATGATTCCCTGTACTCTGATCTTGATGCATTCAAATGCTCACTTACATTTACCTTACAACAATTCCTAAGTTACACAACTTGATTTCTCCTCTGATCCCTTTTCTTCATTACCTGTCACATGTGATTTACCCTGTCAGTCAAAGGTTTGGACACACTTAACCATTGTTATGTCCAAACTTTTTACTGGTACTGTATATTTTAAGGCGATAGACTCAGCAGCCATTTCTTATGGTGGAGTTCAAGAGGCAGAGAATCACCAAGTGCTTGGTTGACTATTAATATATTTTTTCTCATTTCCTCCAGCACATATTTCTTGTCAGTCGACCTTGTGTCGCCGCTTCTTTATTTTGCAACGTTAATTTAATGTGATTTAACTCCTGTGTTTGTTTTACAGGTTGAGCGGGTTGTGACCATCATGCAGAATCCTCGCCAGTACAAAATCCCAGACTGGTTCCTGAACAGGCAGAAGGACGTCAAGGATGGCAAGTACAGCCAGGTAGGCGGTCGCTAGTGATGAGCTTTGTTTAACAGACATAAAATAAAATGTTAAACCATCTTCATAACACAGTATTTGAAGGGCTGAGCTTGTTTCAGGCAGGCCTCTCAGGATTGCTGTTGCTTCTTTATGTGACATTAGCATCTGTTAACCATTGTTTTGTCTTGATTCAGGTCCTCGCCAACGGTCTGGACAACAAGCTGAGAGAAGATTTGGAGAGGCTGAAGAAGATCAGAGCTCACCGTGGTCTCAGGCACTTCTGGGGGTAAGATCTGATCACAGTCTGTCTGAGGAGGATATGTGGTGTAGAAAGAGCCTGTCCTGAAAAGACTTGAATCATTTATCTGAGAAGTTTCCAAACATCCTCAGATAGTCCATGCACTGTCCACACTGAACTTCCTGGTTTGTAAACCTTAGCCCTTCTTCAGAGAACATTTCTGTCCTAAAACCTAAGCTTTTCTGAAACAGCTGTGGGTGCGTGAATGTTTGTTTTGTTGGGTTCCATGAAAAACTTGGCTTTATGGAAACATGGTGACAGAAAAGCTGCACAGTCTGGAATATGTTTAAAAAATCAAACACAAGACAAGCCGATCATTGATTTAGCTTATACAGAAAATCAACCTATTTGAGAACATGGTTTTGAGGCCAATAGACTTTCTGCTGTATTAATGTAGGTAATTGTAATTAATATAGTAGACTCTGTACAGGTATTAATGGGTAGTCCTTGACCATCAAATTAAGCCAATGAGTTAATCATGTCCTAATTGTCGTTCAGTATCTGGCACCATCCAGACAAACATGTTCTGGTTCAAATTGGTATTTACGGTAATAAACTGCAGGAAGCTGCCATGGAAACCAAGTGGTGTTTTATCATGGCTGTCCTGTCTGCATGGACAGCAACATTTATGTGGATGGAACCATTTACAGAAACAATTAAAACACCATCTCATGGACATGTTTACACATTCTCATAAATTCTCATGGTCTTGTCTTACCATGCACTAATCAGAATTAATTTAGATTAAGTATAATTTGCTGTATAATTTGGTCTAAATGGTCAGAACAGTTTGTTTTAAGCATGTCTTAACATTTGCCCTTTTTCTCCTGCAGTCTGCGTGTGCGTGGTCAGCACACCAAGACTACCGGCCGCCGTGGTCGCACTGTTGGTGTGTCCAAGAAGAAGTAAACTCCCCTGCTTCCCTTTGTTCAATAAATACCACAGTTCACAAAAATGTGCTTCTCCTGGAATCATTCTTTGCTAGGGTTAAAGACGTGCTTCGATTTTTGGCTTGAAGCTGTTAGATATTAATAATTTACTTATTTTAAATTTACCTGCAGAATTTAAGTGTCGTAACTTAAAGGAATTATGGAGAGGCACAAAAAAAATTCAGAAATCTGAATTTATAGACATCTTTTAAAACATTTTAGCTTAATTTATTGCTTTGCACTGCTCACATAAAAGGTAAAAAAAAAACTGAAGACAAATGCAGTTGTATTAACATACAAATATTCTTTAAACTGAATGTTGGATGTTTTATGGCTGCAGGAAATATCAAGTGCAAAAGAACAAGAGCAGAAAAGAGTTGAATACGTAGATTAAACCTTGTTTAGGGTTTTATGGCTTTTACAGAGAAAAAAACTGCAAAAAAGGAACATGTTTGTTCCAAACTTGATTTAAGGAGAAAATTGAATTTAATGTATAATTACATATTTAAAGTCAGAAGGTAATAATGTTACAAGCAAGTTCAATTTCCTGACCATGTTTAATCAGATCAAGGATATGTACAAGAGAAATCAGCAAGGTACATGGACATCATCTGTATGTCAAGCGTAACAGGAAAGTAAAATGATGCACTATAATCTCTAAAAATATTTTGCTTCAAATAAAATGTACAGCCATGAATTCTCTAATGCATGCTGTTAAATAACCAGCTCATTTATTAAACAAGTATATAACTGAATTTTAACTGATATTTGCATTTGAAAGTATGAAACTAATGGACCAGTATTAGCATTAGCATTTATGAGGTTTATAAACTCAATTTTAAAATGTAAAAGCAAAGAAGATATTTATGCATAACTTTTAAATGTCTTATCTGGTCAGATGATCCAGTTGCATTATTCATTCATGTTCATTTGCCAACAAATCATGGCAGGAAGGACTAATTTACTAAAATTCATACATTATGAAATAGAAAATTAAACAGAAAAATTTAATACTAATATGATTCAAACAAAAATAAATAAGCTAAGAACCAGAAAATAGAACTCAAATACATTTGACAATCTAAGAAAAACAAAAGCACAGGTTTATTGTGCTCTGAGGTCAAGGACAGCTAAAAAAAAAACAGGCTTATTCAGGAAAAATGTCGAGTGTTTGCTCATCAAATTGTTACCACTGTTCATTTCACTGATGGAGATGGTTTCCACAAATATTATCTTTTAAACAATTTGGTCAATTTATTATGTTAAGATGTGAAAAAGTGTGAAAAAAACAAAAGCACTAAGAAAAGTTTTTTTAATTGAAATGAAAACAAAACTAATTTGGAATTAGTGCTCAAGTAATTTTCACCAGTTTTTTAAAGCGTGAGAGAAATTCAGCTGAAAATTTTTTTTTTTTTTTAAAAAAGGAAAAATGAGCAAAAATCCACTTTATGTTTTTGTCCAGCAGCTATAGACGGTAATCCGGTAAGCCCAATACTGACCTTAATACCTTACAAGCAAACCATCAGAAGAGGGTTGGGATAAAAAAAAAAAAAAATACAGTTTTTAAATTAAATAATTCAGACTTAATGCTAGTTTATTAAGAAAAAGATGCTCGTTATATTAATGCAGCAGCTGAAAGAGGATGTGGTTAATATGTGTGATGGGTTGGAGGGAAGAAAGAAAAAAAAAAAAAAAAGCCCACTGCTTTGCCTCATCCTTCCTTCTGTGGGGGAGGGGACTTCTGCTGGACCTGCTGCTGCTGCTGTGGTGGTTGTGGCTGCTGCTGGTCCTTGGTGGGAGCATAGTAAAGCTCTAAAGGCTTCCTGACCTTCCAGTATTTCTCATTGACCAACTCCAGAGTCAAAGAGCCATTGAGTGTCTGAGGGAAGTGATGAGATAAGCAAGTAAATGTTATTTTTGTAGAACTTTTCAACAGCAAATGTCACAATGTGCTTCACAATAACGACCGGTGTTGTGCATGTTATTTTAAAAAAGTAATTGTAGTTAGTAGTTACTTTTATAAAAAAAAAAAATCTTATTTATCTTTTTTATTCTACCTGCTTAAAGCCCCCAAAAAATGACAGACACACCTGATTCAAACTAATGAGTCATTGTGCAAATCCTTACAGGCTGTTGGATCCATTTCATTTGAGTCAGGTGTGTTGTTGCAGGGATGCATGGAAAACCTGCAGGATTGTGGTTCTTGAGGACTGACGTTGGCCACCCCTGGTTTAGACTTTTAAAACAATGACAAAAATAGACCAAAGCATAATGTGCTTTCATAACCCACCGAGAACTGTCCTCCCCTTGTCGTGATGTAGATGGTGTATTGTTTCTCGCTGATGTTGCTAAGGCTCGTCCCCTCTCCGTTTCTGGACGTTCCTCCAGTTTCACCTCCTCCTTCTGCTCCTCTCTCCTCCACTTTTGCCTCCTCCCTTTCTCTTTCCTCCACCTCTCCGTCAGTCCGTCTATCCTCGAGAGCGATGCGCAGTGCGAGGTATTTTGATAGATGGTCCACTGTGGCGTTGGCTGTTGTCTTCACAAATCTAGCAGATGCAAAAATTTCCAAATGGAAAAAACTTTTAGTTTGAAATATATTTGGTTTCAACCACAAACAGCTGATTTTTTGACCTCTTGGAAGTAGCAGAGGCAAACTAAACACATTTACCACCTTATTCGTTGACTATATAAAGTGATACAACCAGTGAGCTGTCACCCACTGTTGTGAACCCTTGAGTTTTGAATTTGAAACCCATTTATAGTTTTGGAGCACAAAGTGGCGTTTAAGGAATGCATCTTACTAAAGACATCATCTACAGTGGGTAACATAGAAAGACAATCAGCTATCACTCAAAACAGAAAATCCTTTAACTATCCACAAACTTGAAAATCAAGGAAAATAATAACTTACATATACATGTTTTTCTTTATTTAATGGATGGGTTACCCGCCTTACCTAGTCTGGTTGTAGTCCTGGGCCTGGACCAGCTGTGGGTGTGGTCTAAACACCAGCTCGATCTCTGACACCGGCCCCTCTTTATGGCGTCTCAGGGGAGGAGTCGGGCTCTCGCTGTCGGCCTCGGGCCCCGAGCCATCATCAGAAGCACGCTGGCGCTTACGACTTGGACCTGCTTCTGGGGGAGTTTGACCGCGGGGGTGAATGGTGTTTGAGGGGGCCGAGTCATGGGACAGGTGGGAACGGGAGTCACCGTTATCCTCCCCGCCGCTAAAGGTAGTATTGTCGCTCTCCTGAGTGGGCTTCTTCACCCGATGGTTCCTGCAAAGACGCAGTAAACACAGATGAACGACTCTACTTCAGAGATTATTTTTTATTTTAACAGATCACTGTGCTCACTTATCAATCACTGTATGTATTTGAGGCTTGTGTTAGTACTGAAGTGCATGTTTGGTTACATTATTTTCAGTACTTCCAGTGTTGCTGCACAACAGCAAGAACATTTGAAGGAGAGCAGAAGGGAAGGGAGTAAAATATTTAAATCTGCAACAAGAATTTTGTTACAAATACAGGATATAAGAACTGAAATAAGAACTGACATTCAGCAGACTGTATTTATAGGAATAAGAACAGGGAATTATTCACATTATTAACCAAACTAAGTAAGATCATATAAATCAACCAGGGATTCCTCTATTTTTTGCTGCTTTACAAACAATTATGCTACATCCACACGAAGCTAACTTTGTTTTAAAAGATTTTTTCGTAAAGAAGAATGATTTAAAAAAATGTCCAATGAAAACTGCTTATAATGGTATGTATGCCGAGCCTGTGTGAGAACCCTGTTTTCCTCCCCCACCTCTCGGACCTGTAGCGGGCCTGCTGCCGCAGCCCCTCCTCGATGCTGGAACTTAGGGCTTCCTTATTGTGCAGCCTGTTGAGCCGCTCGAGGACGCTGCGCTGGTGGGCTTCGTACTCATCGCGACTCGGGTAGATTTTTGAGATCAATGCGTCGAAGTTGGAATCTCTGCGCAGTGAGCGCCGGGAGACCAGTTTCTTCCGGCAGGTTGGACATTCTTTGTTCCTGAGGAGGGAGAAATCATTCTAAGCTCTCATCTTTTTCACTGTCAAGCACCAAAGATTTTCACTGGATGTCATACATATTCAGAACAGTCCTGAAATCCATCTGTTCACAACATCTAAAAGGACCTAACCTCCAGAAAGTTTCTCTGTGTTTCTCACATTATCAATATACTGCAACATTTTTTAAATCACATTAAAATTTATAAATCCTCAATAACACTTCTAAATATATTTCTAAATTACACAGCTAATAATGGTTTGTGATTGCGGCATTGTGCTCACCCGGATCGCAAAGCGGTGACGATGCATTCTGAGCAGAAGCGATGCAGACACTCTTTGGTGGTCATCGTGTTCTTCAGCATGTCCAGACAGATGGGGCACATCAGTTCGCTGTGCAGCGAGCGGGGAGATACTGCCACCTCTGTCCCATCGACGATGGCCTCCTACACACATTATCAACATATAAAACTTTGTTAACAGCCTTGGTTTACGTTTTCCAGAGCCGATTCAGTAAGTCATTCAGTTTCGAATACAGGAGAATTAAAATAGGCAGTTAGTTTTCCAAATCTAACACTGGTCTGATGATGTGATACTACAGAGACTCTTAATATAGTTAATTTAGCTGCATTTTTCAGGCTGTTTATTCATAGAGTTTGATTCATTATTAGTCCATTGTCATATAAAACAAACTCTTTGAATGTTGAGTTTGTCACAGGCTCTCCAGCACCGACTGAGCACTGGACAACAAATAATAATTTGACTGAAATTTTTCATTTTATGTTATTAGTTCCAACAAAGAAACTAAAGGCGTCTATAATGTAAAGCAATTACATGTGAAGGAAAGTCTTTATGTGCCAAGTACACTTGGATCCTGAATGCTGATATCAAGTATGAAGTGTTTTTCACTTGTCATATACATTAATATTCAGTACTTTTCATAAAATCATGACTATAACAAGAAAGATAATTATGAGACTCTATGTCTAACCCCATATGATACCTTTCCAGGTTCAGTAACCCGAACCAAAAACAAAAAGTTTTAAACTATTAAGACTGGAAACAAGATCTGCATGTCTCCCATTCATACCCGTGACTTCCTTATTACACCAATTTGAATGGATCAACCTCCAGCCAATCAAATGGCTCAGTGAATCAGTTACTAGTCTTTTGAAGCTTCATCTATAAGTGAATGTCCTCAGTGTCAATCACTCTAGGGGCCTAAACTCAACCTAGTCCACATGCAGGTTTACCTGAGGGCTCCTGTGTAGCTCGTACAGACTCAGCTCCCAGGTCTTACTGGGAGCCTGGACGTTGACAGGAGCGGCCATGACCGTCGTTTCCCACAACCCTCTTTAGACTAAGAGACACAGAAAGGAGTCACAATTCAGAATTTTTCATGTTTTATATGTCTGGTCTGAATTGTTTGCTTTACATATTCCTTATCTGATAATATTCTAAATCTTCTTAATCTATTGTAGCATTTAAAATAGAGATTTTTCCAAGTTTTATCTGAAAGCAGGCAGGAGCCATGAGACTTTGGAGCTATGATCTCATTGGTTTGGTAAAATAACAAATAACAGAAAGAACCACAAATATAATATTTTTCCTTTATAATGAACTGTGCAGTTATTCCAATTCATAGCCAGTTATCAAAGCGTTATAAATTAGTTAACATTCGTTAACATTGGGTATATGAAAAGAATCTCAGGGTATTTTAATGTCTGTGAAAAGCATTTGCTATTTTAAATATTAGTAATCACTAAACGGATTAGAAATAATTGGAGCAACCAGTCACAGCTTAAATAGAGGTTCAATGATAACATTTCAACAACATGATAAACTATTTAATCCACTAACTAACATAAAGGTGAGGATTAAACTTCAAGCAACTAGGAAGCTAGGACTTCCTCACGATTCACAGCAGTTAATAAGTTTGTAAACTTTTCTCCACCATAGAATTAACCTATTAGGCATAAAGAATTGTGTCATTAGTCGACATTAACTTATTACTAGGGATATGGAAAGGATAAAGGTAGAGACTCACCTGGCGTTTATCTGACTGACAGCTGACAGGAGACACGAACCCCTCCCGCTACACAAACACACACACACATACACAACCTTCTGCAAAATTACTCACTTAATTGATCTAACAACACACACCGGTGCTTACGTCTAGACGGACAGTTTACAGGGTCTATAGAGAGATTTCTTTTAAGTTTTAAGCATCAAACTATGAACAGTAAAACGACCAAGAGCGTAAAATTTTTCGATTATCAAAGCTAGTTATCATTAGCTGTAGCCATCTTTCTTCGTCATCTTCTCCCCGGAACAACTCTCCTCCACGCCGGTAGTTACTTACCCTTTCTATGCGACACTGATCCCTAGTGGTCAGCTTCTGTATTGCAACATAAGATGCGCTCAGACTGAGCGGTATTAACATTTTTACATTTTTAATGTTGAACAGGCCTTTATTCCATTCAGTCCCTCGTTATTAGTTTGTTCCTGATAAAGTAAAAAAAGTATTGTATGCATTACCACATTTTCAGGTAATGAGCCCAACAAATGTGAAGCTGTTACACACACACACACACACACACACACACATATATATATATATATATATATATATATATATTTATATATTGCCAGTTAAAACTTTATTTAAAATAAATTGTCAGCTATGCTATTGCTTGTCTTTGATAAAACTGGCACACAAAGCAGCAAC
>JBAGKP010000019.1:21614233-21627976 GCA_037177255.1 Melanotaenia maccullochi | reverse complement strand
CCAGCAGCGACAGACTGACTAAATACAATTATTTAAGGACTTTACTTGTCTAACAACACTACAAGCGTTTGACAGCCTGGTAGTGTTGATGTGATCACAAGCTGATCAGTGTTGCTTTTACTCATTCACTTTAAAGCCTTGCTCAGGCTGTTGTGTGCTTCATACTGCGTTAGTTCAAGAACAAGACTTGGTACAAAGAAATAATTTATAGCTTCTGCTGAATAAAAATCTTTAAATGTCAAGATAGAGGTCTAAAGACTCAGATCTGTTTGAAAAACCTGTATGTTTTTGAATGCCACAAAGAGACTTTTTGTTGTTTTCATTACTGTTAAAATTGTAATAAGATATCGCTCTGGGAGTGTATTGATTATTTACATGTGATGAACTCTTGTGCTATGAGAATATTGTGAGGGTGCTAAACCTTGATGTGCAGTGGAGAGAAGATGTTTTACTGAATCAAAAATACTTCCAAATGCTTAACAGCATGAGGTTAACATTAAAAAAGCCACCGCAATGAGGAGAAACTTGGATTTGTCTCTGAGATTACCAGTTACCCTAAAAGTACCTAACCTGTTAATATTTATTTAATAAAAACCCAAAATCTTTTCAAAGCAAAAAGAGGGAATTTCTCTTTTATGGCAAAATCTATATATATAATTAACCTTTCAGACAAGAATATTTCTTGTTTTTTCTTGATGTAGAGATTAAATTAAGAGAAATTAATTTGATTGATTTTTGATTTTATTTTTAACTGCTTTGCAATAAACTTGAAATCCTTTGCCATTAATGAGCAAATGTAATCCGGAATTTTAAACCAACTTCCAGGAAAAAAGTGGCCACAGAAAAATGTGAATGTTGAGGGGAAAATGAGGGTATCGTATTTTGTTTTATGGAAATCCTTTCAATATTTCCTAAAAATGTACAACGTCTAACTGATGTTCTCCCACTATTCTTTCCTGTTGTTTATCATCTGTCCATTCCCAATTGGTGTGTGTGTGTGTGTGTGTCTGGGTGTGGCCAGCCGGCTTGGTGCTGTGGTTGATTATTCCACACACCTGTGTCGCTCTACTTCACTCCTACAGCAGTTATCTTGCCTTGGCTCATCTCCACTCTCTAGTTGACTTCAAGCTGGTTATGGCAAGATGGATTTTATGTCAAGTAGTAATCCGTGTCCTCGGAATCTCCCAGTCCTCACCTGTGTGCCACTGTATCAAAACAATCAGGAAATGCCATGCTCTACATGCCTTAGCCACTACAATGTACTCATTTGCATGTTGAATGATTCCTTCTGTGGACTAAATCTGTTAATCTCTGTCAGTCTCTTAGGCTCTGCTGAAAGGTTCTCAATTCAACAAGCAACTTTTATTATTACAAAGTTATTAGTTTTCATTTGTGGGAAATTGCCAACAAACCATTTAATAGTACAGTATGTAAAAGTTGCTGACATTCAGTGGTCAAGTTGGGCATTACAGTAACTCGTCGTCAGTGGCCAAATATTTTTCAGCCATAAAGATGTTCTCATCTGTGAGTAAATTCATTGTCTTCAGATGGAGTGCTGACTGCACTACAGGTAACTACTTCAATTTTGCGTATATTTGTACAGTATTTTTACTACTGTATATCCTTTTTAAGGTGTTATTCCAAACAGTGTTCTAGGACCTATCAACCGTGCTGTTACTGCAGTTTTAAAGCTTAGATGGTTCTCACTGTACAGAGTTGCTTTACCATTCCAACACCATAGAATAAATGTTGGCACAAATATAGTATCTTCCATATGGACCCATGGCAAATAGATATAAATGGCTCATTCTAAGATAATAAAAAGTTATTTTAGTAAAGTGATTTAGAAACCATTAGAAATTCAGTTTTTAATATATATAGTATTTATATACAGCATTTATAGCACTGCATCTTTAAATGTGTTAAGGTTTGGCATTTTGCAGTAGTAGGTTAATGTGTGTAGTGTGGAAGTTTTAATGCATATGGTAATCAATCATATTTACACATAGTAATCACAAGTGTAATCATTCTTTTATTCATATTATACATTTATGCATTTATTACCCTCAATTACATTTCAAAATGTGTATTTTTCTTATATAGAACATTGAAGTTATTATTCTCCTGTTGGGTTCTTGTGTGAGGTCAGGCTGACCACTTTTCTTCCAGGCTCGTGATATGGGGAAAAGTTGAGACTGATGGGCAGCTGTTAGATACAAACAACTGTTTAGAAAATAGCAGCCTATGTGGGCGAGACAGTAAGAGAGCGGGCGCCTTCAATATTGCCTGGTACCCTCCTTCCAAAACAGCTGAAGCAGGTTCTACACCGGGAGGTTGGAGAACCAGCTCATGGCTCTTTAACTGCACTGTTCCAATGCACAGCCACTGATTTGTGTGTCCTTCAGCAGGCTGGCCGTCATAGGGGAGATGCTGCCGTTCTGGGAGCAGGGGCGACGTCCCAATTCTGAGCAGCAGTGAGCACAGTCCCCGCTAGCACTGACTCTGCTGCAGCAATGGGGCCGCCTGACTGAGAAGGACGGTTTGTTACATCGCAGGGTGTATCGGCCAGATAGTGCGGAGCCGGTTTTGCAGCTGTTGGTGCCTTATGTTTTGAAGAAGGAAGTACTGACCCAGGTGCACCAAAAGCATAGGCATCAAAGGGTGGAGAGAACTCTGGCCCTTCTTAGGCCACACTGCTATTGGCCAGGCATGTCCTCTGATGTGGCTCGTTGGTGTCAGGTCTGTGAAAGGTGTCAAATAGCCAAGGAGACATGTTACAGCCACATGGGACATTTGCTGGCTGCACAACCAAATGAGATCTTGGCTACTGATTTTACGGTACTTGAAGCAGCCCGTAATTTAGTAGAGAATGTTTTGGTGTTAAGTGATGTTTTCAGCAGGTACACCCTAGCAGTTCCTACTTGGTATTAACGGGCCCAAACTGTGGCAACCCATGCAAAGTATGTTTTTTTTTAAAAAAAAAAAAGGATGGATGGATGGATGGATGCAGTTCTGGCATCGGGACATGAGAAACCTGGAAAAAACTGGAATATAGCCAGCTTGAGATTATTGATGGAAAATAGCATATTCAAACTGATTCATGGAAAAATTACCAAAGCAGCAAGATATAATTGCACCCCGCATTTACATTTTTATTCAACTTCTTGTTCCTAAACCTGTAAAACGGAGGTAAAATGCAAATTTAGCACAACTCAAATTGCCACAGATGACACAGATGGGAAGCCTGCCAGACTTGCATAGACTGCAATTATCGTATAATGCCCTTACATCGATCAGCTAAAATTTAATCATAACTCAAAAAGCTTTATACAAAATGTTTCCTTTTATTTCCTGATTTGGAGGGAATAAATCATTACTGAACTTAAGGAGAGAGAGTATCCAACTTGGCTGCTCTTCAATAAGCTTTTAGAGGATTAAGAATAAAATGAAAAATTCCCTCACTGTTTGTATATTAGAGGCTGCTTAGTGTCAGACTTTAGACCTACATGGCCTCCTATCAGTGCTTTATACAAACAACAAACAATTCATGTTTACTTTTAGCCATTAAATCTAAACCTGTTGGCAGTCATGCTGACCTCAGTTTAACTCCTGTTTGACTCTTTTGTAAAGTGAACTTTTTGTTACAGCTCAAAACAGATTCTAGAGAGCTGACTTCCACTTTTCACTCAGTCAGCTTGATCTTTTTTCATCTTTTGTGCTCTTTGATAGAGCCTCCATTTCTTCCAGCACAGTCATTTTTTCATTTGCTTTGCCTATCTGTTGCTGTGCCAACAGCTTCAGGCCTGTTTTCCTTTGAGGTCCTCTGCTTTTGCTTCTGTCTCTGTTGAGTTAAGAGAAAAGGCAAAAATCATCAAATCTGCCTCTTTGATGTTTCCTGGAGCCATGAAGGAGAGTTTTGGTTTTAAGGAAGAACCTGAGAGAAGGTGTAAAACAGATAAGGGCATGATTTATTATAATCAACCAGGATGTTTGATTTTTGGAAAATGTGCACCCACCCACACACACACACACACACACACACACACAGAGCCTGTGTTTCTTCCTCTCAAGGTTATCTCCAATGGGTTACGTTGTCTGCTGCAACAGCAGGAACAACACCAACCAACATGTCGGAAAGCGCAAGAACAAAAGCTGGCCGCAGTGACACGTCCAAATGCACAGTGAAGCACTGAGGAATCAGATCTGATCTGTTTTTGTTATCTCTGAGAGTTCCTCGACTTCACCTGCCACTGACTGGACAGGAAATTACTCACCAAGGTTACAACCAGCTGTGTACAGCGGTGAACAGTTGTCAATAAAGAGTTTTTTTTGTTGATAGTTTTCTATATAATAGTTGGAATTAATAATTAACTCAACCTCATAATGCTGATGTATATTATCATCTTAGGATTCAATGTCTTCCTGTTTATATGCATTGCTGTGTTTTTTTCTTTGGTTACGAGTTGTGTAGAAAGTTTGATGGACACTGGATTTTTTTGTGTTCAGTTAGCTGCAGCTGCTGCAGCATCATGCGTAGCAAAATGTATTAGCTTGACCATGAAAACATTCAATTCTTTCTCTGCTGCAGTGTTTAATATAGAGAACCAATGTTTGTAGAAGAAATTAGGTTTTCAGTCAGACTCCAGAAGAAAGTGCAATTCAAATCAGTTCAATATAGCAGGTACAGGTAATATTGTATGTTTGAAGTACCAAGTTATAACTAAAGTTCTTTTTTCTTTCAATTTTTGTGTTTTATTTTTCATACATGTGACACCATTGGCACTTACAGAGCTATTACACAAACCCCTACTTATAATAATAATGCTATACATCCATTTCTTTCCATCTGGCTTTAGGATACAAATCTTTATTCACCCTCAGGACAAAATGTAAAATTTTAAAATGTTGTTAATAGTCCCATAGAACATTTAAATCCATAAGGAGACAAAATTATGCAAAATCCACTCTATGTTTATACACAACTATGTCTCCCCAGGGTCTAAGGAGTCTCTCCATAGAGCAGGAAGTGTTTCTAAATGAACACTTCTGGTGTGCAGCAACCTTGTGATATGAAAAGGAGATAAGCTCTGCCTCTGGCTGTTGAACAAATCCACACTTAAAATTCTGATAAAGCTGCTGCCCACTATTATTTTCTTTCAAAAAGCCCACCCATATTAAAGCACAAATGTAATTTTTAACCCATTAAAATGGGTGCCAATTGTGACTGAATTTTAGAGCCAAAATCAAGTAGCCATTAAGCTGAAATGTTTAGTTTTTTTGCATCAAAGTAATTTTTCTGCCCCAGGGATTTCTGCTTGACTCTAATGCAAAAATGTATTTTATGGCTAGGGGCAGCCACCGACATGGCAACAGTTCTGCAAGGGTAAATACAAGCATCTGGCTGCTCTGATGATGGGATTTTACTCATTGCTAACTCAGAGATCGCTATGTTTGCTTCTATCTTCTCTGTGTGCTCATATATACAGCATTTCCACACAAGGCATTTCTTCAGTCATTCATTAAGGCTTCATTGTTAGAAAACCACAACATGCACACCTAAAATGATATATCATGCACATACGTATGACTGCCATCAATCAACTAAATATGGCATGCTTCTCCTGAGATTTGCTTGCAGGACAGTATAAACAGCAGCAGCAGTTTTTTATGGATTTAAAGCTACAAACACTAAAACTGTTAGATTTTGGACTAAAAGCACAAAAATATAAGTATGATATTTTGAGCCGAAACTTACATCTACATCTACACATTTTAAGTCCAATTTAAGGTCACAGAGGATGCTGGTGGGGGTACACACACACACACACAAGAAGCTGATTTGATACAAATAAACCCAGTTAAAATGAATTCAGTGCCGTTTACTACAACGCAGCCTTTGGCATAGTATTCACATTTCCATTTAAGAAAGCACTGCTGAACTTTGGCAGATTTTGTGGCGAGGTGCACCCTAACAATGGCTAATGTGACATCCATTATGCATCATACCTCTACCCTGTAGCTCTCTCCCAACAGAAAAAGTCAGTCTAATTTTGACTCTTGATTTATCTCTTGTTCTGTCACCTTCTCTTTTTCTTTTGCTTTTTTCCCTCTGATATTTTTCTCTGGCCTTTTTTTCTTTGATGAATTGCAGTGCATAGTAAAATGGCAAATGTGTTGATATCCAGTTGCTAGCATGTCACGTGGTTTGTAAAGTCAAACTCATATGTACAGTGATGTAGTGTCCTTAAAGACAAAGCTTTTATGTGCGGCTTCTAAGCTTCAGGATGCTGCTGAGCAACTAAAAGCCCATTTATGATCCCTTACGTATGTAAATAGGGACGTCAGTTTCACACATTGTCCTATGTCGTCGTCCTCATACTTCCATGTGTCTTTTACATTGCCATGGTTCTTAAGTCAATTCCTCCACTAGTAGGCAGTGCTGAGTTCAGAGTTCTCTCCCACAAGACGTCAGTTTCAGTCAATGGTTCGCGGTGTTAATGCACCACTACAAAGTTGTTTCCAACCACCCAAAACCCACTAAGCACTTGCAAAGCTTTTCTTCAAAATCTTTTGCAACTTCTACATTTGTTGTCCTCATCTTTGTTCTGCAACTTTTTTTTTCTTTCTTCTTGTTCCTCTTCTTCGCTGGTTTGTTTCTTTTGTTGGTTTCAGAAGCACCTATTTATAATGTCAAAGTTATATAGTGCTACTTTAAACAAGAAGCAACTTCCAGTAGAAACAAAATCAGGGAAGGCAACCATCTGTCCCAATAAGTGGGTAGAAATTAAAACAGAGACCCAGAGACAGTTGGACATGTGACAGGTGAAGCTGCAGAGTGATTTGTGTTGTGCTGAAGCTAAACAAACTTCTCAGCTTGCTTACACTGTGTTGTTGTTATTGATGTTGTTTTTCTGCTGGAGTGGTGTGATTCTGTTGCCAGTTTAAATGCTCAGAATGTTACAGAGCAGCTGCAGGATGAATGTGCACATATCAAGGTTACTGAACGCAGCAGCAGGAGATGTGCTGACAGAGGTGAAAGTTAGTCTAAGTGCCAGCACACATGGACACACATAAACACACACACACTGCATACAAATGATCTACATGTGTACACACTAATGGTGAGGCAAGTGTCTATTTAACATACTATATATAACACAGATGGTGTTTGTGTGTGTCTGTATGTATGTGTTTACACATGCTGGAGGCATATCTACATCAACCACAGTCACATCAAGTAGAAATACATCATTAAATTTGTAGACATAAAGCAAGTCCTATAATGTAAATCATTAATTTTTATTAAGACTTAGAGTGAGGTTAATGGATGTCTGCAGATGATAAATATAATGCCCTTAGAAGGTTTTACCACAAAGTTATCTGCATTATCAGGATAAAATATTTCCAAATGAAGTTCATGTAGATAGACAGATATTCCAAGGAGTGTCTGAGAGTAGAGCCACTGATTCTCTGCATTAAAAGAATTCAGATGAGGTGGTTTGGGTATCTGGTTATGATGCCTCCCTGATGAGGTGTTCTGGGTGTTTCTCAATGGGATGAGGCCCCAGAGAAGACCTAGGACACGCTAGGAGACAAGCGTGTCCAGGAGACTATGGCTTTTGGCTGACCTCGGAACAGCTTAAGACCTGGATGAGCTTGAAGAAGTGGACAGGGAGAGGGAAGTCGGAACTTCTTTGCTGCCCCAGTTAAGCAACCTTGGATTAGGGATGGGACTTGTTAGGTCCACTATGATTTGAATTGATTTGACTGTGTTTCAAATAACCTAACTGGCCCTATGAGCAAACTAAGCCACCCATAAAAGTTGAAGTGCTTCCACATGCAAACTGTTAATGCAGAGGGTCCCAGTCGGATTTTACGATGTTATGAGCAAAACATAGACTATGTGGACACTGCACATCTGCAGTGTCAAGTTCTGCCTTATGTGTCCTTCCAAATTGTGTTAATGGTTTTAAAAAAAAAATATTTGCCAACATTTGGTCTGCGTCGTGAAGCATTTGAAAAGCAACTTTGTCCCTGCGCTACTGTCTGTTCATCAGTACCCCCTACTTAACAGTATTTTATTAGTTTTTCTGCACTAAACTGATTTATGGCTCCATGGTTTTGCACACGCAGCACTGCGTTTGGGTTAAATAGAAAATGTGTAAAATGGAATAAATAAACAGCTTGAAGCTTGAAGATAGATCACATTTTTTAGAAGAGTTGGTAGGTGGAATGTTGAGTTGAACTTGAAATATTGGCCATGACAGCGAAAGTTGTTGGTGATGAAAAGTTAAAGTTAAATCTCCTTAAAGCCACCTGTTAAATATTCAGCACAGCTCAGCTTTGTTGGGACATTTAGAATCTGTGAATGAAATATTTCACTGGCAGGTTTGTTGACTCACAGTCTCTTGCTTGAACAGAGCAGAATGTAATCTTGAGCAACATGAGTGCAGGACAAAAAAATTTCATGTGCACAAAGAACTGCAGCTAATAAAGGCTAAATGAAAAGATTAGAGCAGCTTAAACTGGGCATCTAAAGAAGGTCAAATTGTGAAGATGAAGAAGGCGTGCTGATGTGGTTGCCTCCTCATCCTCTTCCTCCTCCTCTTAGTGATGATATTTTTTAAAAAGCAGGGAAAGCTCATTATGGACGCAACATCAACTCCATTAATAATCCCTTTGGCCTAACAGGACCATCAATCATTCTCAACAGCAAGGCTTTATTGAAAGCCTCTCCACTCAGAACCTCAGGCACAATATTTAAAAGGATGATTGGACTTTATTTATTGGTTCCACCATGGAGGTTTCAGCCCTGTGTGTAAGACTGCACATGTTACTGTCGTAATTAATGGAGGATTTCCTAAAACCGTAAGTCTTATCTTAATCCTTAGTTTCCAAGCTTAAAGTTATTCACTGTAAGTTCAGCCATGCTGCAAAATATTAAATTCTTCTCTGAGTGGGTGTAGATATTGAAATTTTCAATGGCTATAATTTGTTTGCCTCATTGTCAAGGCCACAGTGTTACCCCTTGAACCCTGTGCCTATTTTTAGGCCACTGCCTCTGAATTGCATTTGCATAACAGAATGAATATATCTTTGCAACCACAAGGTTTGTTTTATTCTTTTGGAGTTCGAGCAAAGGGAACACTTGAAATTTGCTATTAGTGTATGTTTTACTATTGAAAAATAAATTAAAATGGCACATACCACAAATAAAATAAAGTTTCAGGTTCCTTTCTAACACACACAAGCTCTTAATAAAGTCAGTCAAGGTCTAGAGAAAAATGTATGGTTCTAAATTAACTTGGCTCCTCGTGGGAGAACTGAGGTAAATATCCAATCATTTTCAGTCTTTCTACTTAAAGTCTCAGTGTGCTCTCTCCAGATTGTAAAAGACAGTCTTTTCTTGACTTGTCTTATCTCCTGCTGTGTTCCTTTCACTCTCTTTTTCTCTCTTCCTTCGATAACGTCTTCTTGCATTCCTTTGCTGAATCAGCCACGGTGCATGTTTAAAATGGCTGGTGTAATATCTGCTTGCAAGTGTTTGATGGGGTGCATACAGCAAAACTCAGCTGCAACATTGGACGACATACCAGAAGAAAAAGTTGTAGAGTGTAGCGTCTCATTCTCCGGACGCTACTGAGCAACAATGGCTCCAGAAATGCACATAATGGATGTCACTGCGCCATCAAGCGAGTCCAAAATGCAGAATTTTCAAGTTACAGAATGCATCTTTAACATGTGCATGTGATGATGGACCTCTCAGAGACAGGAGAAGGATTAACAGGACTTTACACAAATAAATGTCCAACAAAGGTCAGACAAAGACCAAGCTCGGTACTGGAGTATATGAAGCCCAGTGACAGAAGTGGAACCAGGTGTGACTGATCTGGAGATTGAGGAAGGACTGATTGGAGCAGGTGTGATCAATGAGTGATCCAAGTTGGTGGCTGTGGTGTCTGGCTGGACCAGGTGAGGTTTTTTTCTTTCTAACTGTTTACTGTATAAACAACAAATTGACTTTTTAATCCATGCTACATTACCCTTCCACTCCCTTATTGTTGTTTGCTTTTTAAAAACAAAGATGTACACCAAACAAAAATTTATGCACTCAGAGAAACTGTGCTGTTGCTTTTTAGCCAAACAGCAGAAATAGAAGTCATGTGCTGCTAAAAACTCACTCAGCTCTCAGCTCGTTGTATGAAGGCGTATTAGAGAGAACAATAGAGCAATTTTCATTCTCAATCTCTGACAAATTACATGTAAGATAAACTCTGTCCTCCTCTGAGTCATCTGCTTTCTGCTTGAAAAAGCTAATGAACTAATTAGGAAAAAGGTTGACCTGGGACCGTTTCTCAGATCTAATTCTGATTCTAGTGCCTAGTTTCCGGTTAATTTCACTGCTTTGATGTTCGGACAAAAAAAAAAAAAAAAAATCTGTTCTGAAATATATCTTTTAAGCTGCACATCATGAGGTGACAACTAACATTATCCAGCTCCTGTGGATAATGTTAGTTCCTGTGACCTGGACAGCTATGACAATGTTCCCTTTGAAGATTATATCTTCATTATAATGACGGCTGTTACGCAATACTGATAAAACTTTTGCTGGAAGTTTAATCATTTTGGATCGCTTCCACATGACAAAACTGCTACCAGTTTTAAAGAAACCCTTTTTCTTTAGATGGTAAAAGGGTGGAATGCACAGCTATGAAATGTGAAATAAAATCAATCAAACTTTATTTATGAAGCACTTTTCATACTGTTACCTGGTTAATGTATGAGAAACTGTTAGATGAAACATATTTTCTTGCTACACTGGAGTCTAGTGTTTCCTCTGACATGACAGCATGTCATTCCTCCTCTGCCCTCTGTATGGCTCTTAATTGGTGTTTCATCCTTATGCTAACACACTGCCATCAGCAGAAGAAAGCAGGTGTACATCAACACTTTTTTCAATCCCATTCTGTTACATTCTTACCACCCAAATATTTTATGGATAGTAACTAAAGCAGTAAAAAAACAGAAAACAGAAATACACCTGCAAATGTTATGGTTCCTTATCCCCAACCAATACCACCCCCACAGAACATAATAATTATAAGTCACTTCACGCTGGATATTCAATTAATCCATATATAGCCAAACCTAAACAATAATTAAATCATAATTTTAGCCACATTGAGCACCTCCTTTCTGGCCTTAAGGGCAAACTGGCCTGCCCCATTCATTCTGGCCAAAGAGAGCTCCAAACGGCCAACATTTTCTTAGCCACAATATATGATTTAAACCATAAAAATCTTTGCTTAAAGTTAAAGTTTTGCCCCGAATCATCAATCAACAGCATACCATTTGGAGAACAGTTAAGTTCTCGTCAAATGCTTCAGGGAGTCGATTTGTTTTTTGTTTCCTAAATTCTTTAACTGGTGGACATTCCCACATAATGTGAAAAAAAAGTTCCAATTTGATTCAAATTACATAAGGTACAGTTTGGTGGGGGGGATAATTTACTCATAAAATGTCATAAAATGATAAATAAAATTCAAATTAGTTAATTTATTATTTACAAAGTAAGAGTGACATTCCTCCAGACTCCTGACCAGTCTACAGATGTTTCAGAGCAGTCTTTATTCCACACTTGGGTTATTGCTAGGGGGGCCTTTATAAGTTCCAAAAAAAAAGTGTTATAAAATGTTGAAACATGCCCTTTAGTTAATCTTGATACATTTTTTAAATAATTTTAACACTGGATGATAACTAATTGGCTATCAATCAAAATACCTGCTGCCCCTAAAACAGGACGTAAATGTACATATTAAAAAAAAGAATTTGATGATATTTTATATATTTGCCTCAATGCCTCAAAACTTTGTAAACCAACATAATTTATTTTATCTCCTAAGCAACAAATACCTAGCTTGTACCACTGCAGCGAAACAAAATATTGCCCTCCAGACTTGCCCTCCAGATTTAAATAACTTTTCTATTTTTCTGAAATTTTGAATTGCATAAGCCATTATTGAACCATATTGCAGTTTGCATTTACTGACAGAAAGATTTGTTTACAATAATAGAATGTTTCTCATCTGTTCTGCTCTGATCTGCACATAAATAATATCTCAGCAATGGATGAAAGTCTACTTCTGGAGTTAGCTCGGATTTGTCTATAAACTGGATGGCTGGAATAAAAGATCATCCTCAGGTGTGATTATTCTTTCTGTCTTGATGATCTCTGAATTTCTCAGAATCCCATTTAGTCAGATGTTTCTGTTTTCGTGTCTACCCCTTGTACTTGGTCTTTGTTCCCAGTGTATTACTGTGATGGGTTTACTCCCAGCTGGGCCATTAGCACAGTGGTAATGATGAGGGCCTCTTTAAACTCTGATAATGCACGGCTGTCCATCAACTTGCCTGAGCACAATTAGCAGCTGTGTGTATTAACGAGCTGATGCATTCGGGTTGGGGGGTTAATGCAATCAGAGAATCCTCAATGAAAGGTAATGAGTTGAATCACTGTTATTAGTCCCTTCCTCCTAGTCAGGGACACATGGCCACATTAAAACAATCACTAAAACAAACCTGCAAATTAGGAAACACAAACAGGCATAAAGAAACAAAACAGACTGCTGCTACCAATAGTACATTTAATTTAAATGTTTACCACTCTTACCAAATGAGTGTGTGTTCTTGGTTTTTTTTTCACAGAAAATCATCTTGAAACCTTAAATTGCAGTTTTTATTGTGAATCTAGTTATTTCTTAGGGAATTCCAGCTTTGTACTCATGAGACTGCCAATAAAGAGAAACATTGGATAGGGCAGACATAAAATGTTAACTGGAAAAGAAGCTGTAGGCATTGATGTGATGCTTTTTGAGGACTTGTTACACAGAAGGTCACTGTCCTAGGACCAAACTATATCTGTAAATAAGATGACTATTTTTGAGCAACTCAAAAAGCATATGGCTACTTGGACCTCATCCACCCATGGGGCCTTGCCACCAAGGAGACTTTTAACCACCTCAGCGACCTCAGCCCCAGAGATAGGCGAGCCAGCACCAGCTACCCCAGACTCTGCTTCCTCATCAGAAGAAGTGTTGGTGGGATTGAGGAGATCTTTATAGTATTCCCTCCACCGCCTCACAACGTCTCGAGTTGAGGTCAGCAGCCCCCCATCCCCACTGTACACAGTGTTGACGGACCACTGCTTTCCACTCCCAAGCCACCGGATGGTGGACCAGAATGTCCTCGAAGCCGTCTGGAAGTCATTCTCCATGGCCTCTCCAAACTCCTCCCATGCCCGAACTTTTGCTGTAGCGACCGCCAAAGCCGCGCTCCGCTTAGCCCGCCGATACCCATCAGCTGCCTCTCGAGTCCCACTGGCCAAAATGGCCCAATAGGACTCCTTCGTCAGCTTGACGGCATCCGTTACTGCCGGTGTCCACCAAGGAGTTTGGGGGTTACCGCCACGACAGGCACCGACGACCTTATGGCCACAGCTGCGGCTGGCTGCCTCAACAATAGAGGCATGGAACACAGCCCATTCGGACTCAATGTCCCCCCGCTCACCCGGGACATGGTTGAAGCTCTGCCGGAGATGGGAGTTGACACTCTTTCTGACAGGGCACTCTGCCAGACGTTCCCAGCAGACCCTCACAACACGCTTGGATCTGCCAGGCCTGACCGGCATCCTCCCCCACCATCTGAGCCAACTCACCACCAGGTGGTGATCAGTTGATAGCTCCG